>CAWUDS030000647.1:0-525474 GCA_963859935.3 Lathyrus sativus
CTAGACTCCGGTTATTACGTTGAGCGTTCAGGCTCCGGTCAGTTTCGTTGGGTATCCAGACTCCGGTTGTTACGTTGAGGGTTCAGGCTTTGGTCAGTTTCATTGGGTATCCAGACTCCGGTTATTACGTTGAGCGTTCAGGCTCCAGTCAGTTTCGTTGGGTATCCAGACTCCGGTTATTACGTTGAGCGTTCAGGCTCCGGTCAGTTTCTTTGGGTATCCAGACTCCGGTTATTACGTTGAGCGTTCAGGCTCCGGTCAGTTTCGTTGGGTATCCAGACTCCGTTTATTACATTGAACGTTCAGGCTCCGGTCAGTTTCGTTGGGTATCCAGACTCTGTTTATTACGTTGAGCATTCAGGCTCTGGTCAGTTTCGTTGGATATCCAGACTCCGGTTATTACGTTGAGCATTCAGGCTCCGGTCAGTTTCGTTGGGTATCCAGAGTCTGGTTTTTACGTTGAGCATTTAGGCTCCAGTCAGTTTTGTTGGGTATCCAGACTCCGATTATTATGTTGAGGGTTCAGGCTCCGATCAGTTTTGTTGGGTATCCAGACTCCGGTTATTACGTTGAGCGTTCAGGCTACGGTCAGTTTCTTTGGGTATCCAGACTCCGGTTATTACGTTGATCGTTCAGGCTCCGGTCAGTTTCGTTGGGTATCCAGACTCCGGTTATTACGTTGAGCGTTCAGGCTCCAGTCAGTTTCTTTGGGTATCCAGACTCCGGTTATTACGTTGAGCGTTTAGGCTCCGGTCAATTTTGTTGGGTATCCAGACTCCGGTTATTATGTTGAGGGTTTAGGCTCCGGTCAGTTTCGTTGGGTATCCAGACTCCGGTTATTACATTGAGCGTTCAGGCTCCGGTCAGTTTAATTGGGTATCCAGACTCCGGTTATTACGTTGAGCGTTCAGGCTCCGGTCAGTTTCTTTGGGTATCCAGACTCCGGTTATTACGTTGAGCCTTCAGGCTCCGGTCAGTTTCGTTGGGTATCCAGACTCCGGTTATTACGTTGAGCGTTCAGGCTCCAGTCAGTTTCTTTGGGTATCCAGACTCCGGTTATTACGTTGAGCGTTCAGGCTCTGGTCAGTTTCTTTGGGTATCCAGACTCCGGTTATTATGTTGAGCGTTCAGGCTCCGGTCAGTTTCGTTTGGTATCCAGACTTCGGTTATTACGTTGAGCGTTCAGGCTCCGGTCAGTTTCGTTGGGTATCCAGACTCCGTTTATTACGTTGAACGTTCAGGCTCTGGTCAGTTTTGTTGGGTATCCATACTCCGGTTATTACGTTGAGCATTCAGGCTCCGGTCAGTTTCGTTGGGTATCCAGAGTCTGGTTTTTACGTTGAGCATTTAGGCTCCGGTCAGTTTTGTTGGGTATCCAGACTCTGGTTATTGTGTTGAGGGTTCAGGCTCCGATCAGTTTTGTTTGGTATCCAGACTCCGGTTATTACGTTGAGTGTTCATGCTCCAGTCAGTTTCTTTGGGTATCCAGACTCCGGTTATTACGTTGAGCGTTCAGGCTCCGGTCAGTTTCGTTGGGTATCCAGACTCCGGTTATTACGTTGAGCGTTCAGGCTCCAGTCAGTTTCTTTGGGTATCCAGACTCCGGTTATTACGTTGAGCGTTCAGGCTCCGGTCAGTTTCTTTGGGTATCCAGACTCCGGTTATTATGTTGAGCGTTCAGGCTCCGGTCAGTTTCGTTTGGTATCCAGACTTCGGTTATTACGTTGAGCGTTCAGGCTCCGGTCAGTTTCGTTGGGTATCCAGACTCCGTTTATTACGTTGAACGTTCAGGCTCTGGTCAGTTTCGTTGGGTATCCAGACTCCGGTTATTACGTTGAGCATTCAGGCTCCGGTCAGTTTCGTTGGGTATCCAGAGTCTGGTTTTTACGTTGAGCGTTTAGACTCCGGTCAGTTTTGTTGGGTATCCAGACTCCGGTTATTATGTTGAGGGTTCAGGCTCCGATCAGTTTTGTTGGGTATCCAGACTCCTGTTATTACGTTGAGTGTTCAGGCTCCAGTCAGTTTCGTTTGGTATCCAGACTTTGGTTATTACGTTGAGCGTTCAGGCTCTAGTCAGTTTCTTTGGGTATCCAGACTCCGGTTATTACGTTGAGCGTTCAGGCTCCGGTCAGTTTCGTTGGGTATCCAGACTCCGGTTATTTTGTTGAGCGTTCAGGCTCCGGTCAATTTCGTTGTGTATCCAGACTCCGGTTATTACGTAGAGCATTCAGGTTCCAGTCAGTTTCGTTTGGTATCCAGACTTCGGTTATTACGTTGAGCATTCAGGCTCCGGTCAGTTTTGTTGGGTATCCAGACTCCGGTTATTAGGTTGAGTGTTCAGGCTCCGGTCAATTTCGTTGGGTATCCAGACTCAGGTTATTACGTTGAGCGTTCAGGCTCCGGTCAGTTTCTTTGGGTATCCAGACTCCGGTTATTACGTTGAGCGTTCAGGCACCGGTCAGTTTCGTTGTGTATCTAGACTCCGGTTATTACGTTGAGCGTTCAGGCTCCGGTCAGTTTCGTTGGGTATCCAGACTCCGGTTGTTACGTTGAGGGTTCAGGCTTTGGTCAGTTTCATTGGGTATCCAGACTCCGGTTATTACGTTGAGCGTTCAGGCTCCAGTCAGTTTCGTTGGGTATCCAGACTCCGGTTATTACGTTGAGCGTTCAGGCTCCGGTCAGTTTCTTTGGGTATCCAGACTCCGGTTATTACGTTGAGCGTTCAGGCTCCGGTCAGTTTCGTTGGGTATCCAGACTCCGTTTATTACATTGAACGTTCAGGCTCCGGTCAGTTTCGTTGGGTATCCAGACTCTGTTTATTACGTTGAGCATTCAGGCTCTGGTCAGTTTCGTTGGATATCCAGACTCCGGTTATTACGTTGAGCATTCAGGCTCCGGTCAGTTTCGTTGGGTATCCAGAGTCTGGTTTTTACGTTGAGCATTTAGGCTCCAGTCAGTTTTGTTGGGTATCCAGACTCCGATTATTATGTTGAGGGTTCAGGCTCCGATCAGTTTTGTTGGGTATCCAGACTCCGGTTATTACGTTGAGCGTTCAGGCTACGGTCAGTTTCTTTGGGTATCCAGACTCCGGTTATTACGTTGATCGTTCAGGCTCCGGTCAGTTTCGTTGGGTATCCAGACTCCGGTTATTACGTTGAGCGTTCAGGCTCCAGTCAGTTTCTTTGGGTATCCAGACTCCGGTTATTACGTTGAGCGTTCAGGCTCCGGTCAGTTTCTTTGGGTATCCAGACTCCGGTTATTATGTTGAGCGTTCAGGCTCCGGTCAGTTTCGTTTGGTATCCAGACTTCGGTTATTACGTTGAGCGTTCAGGCTCCGGTCAGTTTCGTTGGGTATCCAGACTCTGTTTATTACGTTGAACGTTCAGGCTCTGGTCAGTTTCGTTGGGTATCCAGACTCCGGTTAATACGTTG
This sequence comes from Lathyrus sativus, assembly GCA_963859935.3. NCBI lineage: Eukaryota > Viridiplantae > Streptophyta > Magnoliopsida > Fabales > Fabaceae > Lathyrus > Lathyrus sativus. The sequence continues at coordinate 3,433 of CAWUDS030000647.1, forward strand.
AGCATTCAGGCTCCGGTCAGTTTCGTTGGGTATCCAGAGTCTGGTTTTTACGTTGAGCGTTTAGGCTCCGGTAAGTTTTGTTGGGTATCCAGACTCCGGTTATTATGTTGAGGGTTCAGGCTCCGATCAGTTTTGTTGGGTATCCAGACTCCGGTTATTACGTTGAGTGTTGAGGCTCCAGTCAGTTTCGTTTGGTATCCAGACTTTGGTTATTACGTTGAACGTTCAGGCTCCAGTCAGTTTCTTTGGGTATCCAGACTCCGGTTATTACGTTGAGCGTTCAGGCTCCGGTCAGTTTCGTTGGGTATCCAGACTCCGGTTATTTTGTTGAGCGTTCAGGCTCCGGTCAATTTCGTTGTGTATCCAGACTCCGGTTATTACGTAGAGCGTTCAGGCTCCAGTCAGTTTCGTTTGGTATCCAGACTTCGGTTATTACGTTGAGCGTTCAGGCTCCGGTCAGTTTCGTTGGGTATCCAGACTCCGTTTATTACATTGAACGTTCAGGCTCCGGTCAGTTTCGTTGGGTATCCAGACTCCGGTTATTACGTTGAGCATTCAGGCTCCGGTCAGTTTCGTTGGGTATCCAGACTCTGGTTTTTACGTTGAGCGTTTAGGCTCCGGTCAATTTTGTTGGGTATCCAGACTCCGGTTATTATGTTGAGGGTTCAGGCTCCGGTCAGTTTCGTTGGGTATCCAGACTCCGGTTATTACATTGAGCGTTCAGGCTCCGGTCAGTTTAATTGGGTATCCAGACTCCGGTTATTACGTTGAGCGTTCAGGCTCCGGTCAGTTTCTTTGGGTATCCAGACTCCGGTTATTACGTTGAGCCTTCAGGCTCCGGTCAGTTTCGTTGGGTATCCAGACTCCGGTTATTATGTTGTGCGTTCAGGCTCCAGTCAGTTTCTTTGGGTATCCAGACTCCGGTTATTACGTTGAGCGTTCAGGCTCTGGTCAGTTTCTTTGGGTATCCAGACTCCGGTTATTATGTTGAGCGTTCAGGCTCCGGTCAGTTTCGTTTGGTATCCAGACTTCGGTTATTACGTTGAGCGTTCAGGCTCCGGTCAGTTTCATTGGGTATCCAGACTCCGTTTATTACGTTGAACGTTCAGGCTCTGGTCAGTTTCGTTGGGTATCCATACTCCGGTTATTACGTTGAGCATTCAGGCTCCGGTCAGTTTCGTTGGGTATCCAGAGTCTGGTTTTTACGTTGAGCATTTAGGCTCCGGTCAGTTTTGTTGGGTATCCAGACTCCGGTTATTGTGTTGAGGGTTCAGGCTCCGATCAGTTTTGTTTGGTATCCAGACTCCGGTTATTACGTTGAGTGTTCATGCTCCAGTCAGTTTCTTTGGGTATCCAGACTCCGGTTATTACGTTGAGCGTTCAGGCTCCGGTCAGTTTCGTTGGGTATCCAGACTCCGGTTATTACGTTGAGCGTTCAGGCTCCAGTCAGTTTCTTTGGGTATCCAGACTCCGGTTATTACGTTGAGCGTTCAGGCTCCGGTCAGTTTCTTTGGGTATCCAGACTCCGGTTATTATGTTGAGCGTTCAGGCTCCGGTCAGTTTCGTTTGGTATCCAGACTTCGGTTATTACGTTGAGCGTTCAGGCTCCGGTCAGTTTCGTTGGGTATCCAGACTCCGTTTATTACGTTGAACGTTCAGGCTCTGGTCAGTTTCGTTGGGTATCCAGACTCCGGTTATTACGTTGAGCATTCAGGCTCCGGTCAGTTTCGTTGGGTATCCAGAGTCTGGTTTTTACGTTGAGCGTTTAGACTCCGGTCAGTTTTGTTGGGTATCCAGACTCCGGTTATTATGTTGAGGGTTCAGGCTCCGATCAGTTTTGTTGGGTATCCAGACTCCGGTTATTACGTTGAGTGTTCAGGCTCCAGTCAGTTTCGTTTGGTATCCAGACTTTGGTTATTACGTTGAGCGTTCAGGCTCTAGTCAGTTTCTTTGGGTATCCAGACTCCGGTTATTACGTTGAGCGTTCAGGCTCCGGTCAGTTTCGTTGGGTATCCAGACTCCGGTTATTTTGTTGAGCGTTCAGGCTCCGGTCAATTTCGTTGTGTATCCAGACTCCGGTTATTACGTAGAGCGTTCAGGCTCCAGTCAGTTTCGTTTGGTATCCAGACTTCGGTTATTACGTTGAGCATTCAGGCTCCGGTCAGTTTTGTTGGGTATCCAGACTCCGGTTATTAGGTTGAGTGTTCAGGCTCCGGTCAATTTCGTTGGGTATCCAGACTCAGGTTATTACGTTGAGCGTTCAGGCTCCGGTCAGTTTCTTTGGGTATCCAGACTCCGGTTATTACGTTGAGCGTTCAGGCACCGGTCAGTTTCGTTGTGTATCTAGACTCCGGTTATTACGTTGAGCGTTCAGGCTCCGGTCAGTTTCGTTGGGTATCCAGACTCCGGTTGTTACGTTGAGGGTTCAGGCTTCGGTCAGTTTCATTGGGTATCCAGACTCCGGTTATTACGTTGAGCGTTCAGGCTCCAGTCAGTTTCGTTGGGTATCCAGACTCCGGTTATTACGTTGAGCGTTCAGGCTCCGGTCAGTTTCTTTGGGTATCCAGACTCCGGTTATTACGTTGAGCGTTCAGGCTCCGGTCAGTTTAGTTGGGTATCCAGACTCCGTTTATTACATTGAACGTTCAGGCTCCGGTCAGTTTCGTTGGGTATCCAGACTCTGTTTATTACGTTGAGCATTCAGGCTCTGGTCAGTTTCGTTGGATATCCAGACTCCGGTTATTACGTTGAGCGTTCAGGCTTCGGTCAGTTTTCTTGGGTATCCAGAGTCTGGTTTTTACGTTGAGCATTTAGGCTCCGGTCAGTTTTGTTGGGTATCCAGACTCCGATTATTATGTTGAGGGTTCAGGCTCCGATCAGTTTTGTTGGGTATCCAGACTCCGGTTATTACGTTGAGCGTTCAGGCTACGGTCAGTTTCTTTGGGTATCCAGACTCCGGTTATTACGTTGATCGTTCAGGCTCCGGTCAGTTTCGTTGGGTATCCAGACTCCGGTTATTACGTTGAGCGTTCAGGCTCCAGTCAGTTTCTTTGGGTATCCAGACTCCGGTTATTACGTTGAGCGTTCAGGCTCCGGTCAGTTTCTTTGGGTATCCAGACTCCGGTTATTATGTTGAGCGTTCAGGCTCCGGTCAGTTTCTTTGGGTATCCAGACTCCGGTTATTATGTTGAGCGTTCAGGCTCCGGTCAGTTTCGTTTGGTATCCAGACTTCGGTTATTACGTTGAGCGTTCAGGCTCCGGTCAGTTTCGTTGGGTATCCAGACTCTGTTTATTACGTTGAACGTTCAGGCTCTGGTCAGTTTCGTTGGGTATCCAGACTCCGGTTAATACGTTGAGCATTCAGGCTCCGGTCAGTTTCGTTGGGTATCTAGAGTCTGGTTTTTTACGTTGAGCATTTAGGCTCCGGTCAGTTTTGTTGGGTATCCAGACTCCGGTTATTACGTTGAGCGTTCAGGCTCCAGTCAGTTTCTTTGGGTATCCAGACTCCGGTTATTACGTTGAGCGTTCAGGCTCCGGTCAGTTTCTTTGGGTATCCAGACTCCGGTTATTATGTTGAGCGTTCAGGCTCCGGTCAGTTTCGTTTGGTATCCAGACTTCGGTTATTACGTTGAGCGTTCAGGCTCCGGTCAGTTTCGTTGGGTATCCAGACTCCGTTTATTACGTTGAACGTTCAGGCTCTGGTCAGTTTCGTTGGGTATCCAGACTCCGGTTATTACGTTGAGCATTCAGGCTCCGGTCAGTTTCGTTGGGTATCCAGAGTCTGGTTTTTACGTTGAGCGTTTAGACTCCGGTCAGTTTTGTTGGGTATCCAGACTCCGGTTATTATGTTGAGGGTTCAGGCTCCGATCAGTTTTGTTGGGTATCCAGACTCCGGTTATTACGTTGAGTGTTCAGGCTCCAGTCAGTTTCGTTTGGTATCCAGACTTTGGTTATTACGTTGAGCGTTCAGGCTCTAGTCAGTTTCTTTGGGTATCCAGACTCCGGTTATTACGTTGAGCGTTCAGGCTCCGGTCAGTTTCGTTGGGTATCCAGACTCCGGTTATTTTGTTGAGCGTTCAGGCTCCGGTCAATTTCGTTGTGTATCCAGACTCCGGTTATTACGTAGAGCGTTCAGGCTCCAGTCAGTTTCGTTTGGTATCCAGACTTCGGTTATTACGTTGAGCATTCAGGCTCCGGTCAGTTTTGTTGGGTATCCAGACTCCGGTTATTAGGTTGAGTGTTCAGGCTCCGGTCAATTTCGTTGGGTATCCAGACTCAGGTTATTACGTTGAGCGTTCAGGCTCCGGTCAGTTTCTTTGGGTATCCAGACTCCGGTTATTACGTTGAGCGTTCAGGCACCGGTCAGTTTCGTTGTGTATCTAGACTCCGGTTATTACGTTGAGCGTTCAGGCTCCGGTCAGTTTCGTTGGGTATCCAGACTCCGGTTGTTACGTTGAGGGTTCAGGCTTCGGTCAGTTTCATTGGGTATCCAGACTCCGGTTATTACGTTGAGCGTTCAGGCTCCAGTCAGTTTCGTTGGGTATCCAGACTCCGGTTATTACGTTGAGCGTTCAGGCTCCGGTCAGTTTCTTTGGGTATCCAGACTCCGGTTATTACGTTGAGCGTTCAGGCTCCGGTCAGTTTAGTTGGGTATCCAGACTCCGTTTATTACATTGAACGTTCAGGCTCCGGTCAGTTTCGTTGGGTATCCAGACTCTGTTTATTACGTTGAGCATTCAGGCTCTGGTCAGTTTCGTTGGATATCCAGACTCCGGTTATTACGTTGAGCGTTCAGGCTTCGGTCAGTTTTCTTGGGTATCCAGAGTCTGGTTTTTACGTTGAGCATTTAGGCTCCGGTCAGTTTTGTTGGGTATCCAGACTCCGATTATTATGTTGAGGGTTCAGGCTCCGATCAGTTTTGTTGGGTATCCAGACTCCGGTTATTACGTTGAGCGTTCAGGCTACGGTCAGTTTCTTTGGGTATCCAGACTCCGGTTATTACGTTGATCGTTCAGGCTCCGGTCAGTTTCGTTGGGTATCCAGACTCCGGTTATTACGTTGAGCGTTCAGGCTCCAGTCAGTTTCTTTGGGTATCCAGACTCCGGTTATTACGTTGAGCGTTCAGGCTCCGGTCAGTTTCTTTGGGTATCCAGACTCCGGTTATTATGTTGAGCGTTCAGGCTCCGGTCAGTTTCGTTTGGTATCCAGACTTCGGTTATTACGTTGAGCGTTCAGGCTCCGGTCAGTTTCGTTGGGTATCCAGACTCTGTTTATTACGTTGAACGTTCAGGCTCTGGTCAGTTTCGTTGGGTATCCAGACTCCGGTTAATACGTTGAGCATTCAGGCTCCGGTCAGTTTCGTTGGGTATCTAGAGTCTGGTTTTTTACGTTGAGCATTTAGGCTCCGGTCAGTTTTGTTGGGTATCCAGACTCCGATTATTATGTTGAGGGTTCAGGCTCCGATCAGTTTTGTTGGGTATCCAGACTCCGGTTATTACGTTGAGCGTTCAGGCTACGGTCAGTTTCTTTGGGTATCCAGACTCCGGTTATTACGTTGATCGTTCAGGCTCCGGTCAGTTTCGTTGGGTATCCAGACTCCGGTTATTTTGTTGAGCGTTCAGGCTCCAGTCAGTTTCTTTGGGTATCCAGACTCCGGTTATTACGTTGAGCGTTCAGGCTCCGGTCAGTTTCTTTGGGTATCCAGACTCCGGTTATTATGTTGAGCGTTCAGGCTCCGGTCAGTTTCGTTTGGTATCCAGACTTCGGTTATTACGTTGAGCGTTCAGGCTCCGGTCAGTTTCGTTGGGTATCCAGACTCTGTTTATTACGTTGAACGTTCAGGCTCTGGTCAGTTTCGTTGGGTATCCAGACTCCGGTTAATACGTTGAGCATTCAGGCTCCGGTCAGTTTCGTTGGGTATCTAGAGTCTGGTTTTTTACGTTGAGCATTTGGCTCCGGTCAGTTTTGTTGGGTATCCAGACTCCGATTATTATGTTGAGGGTTCAGGCTCCGATCAGTTTTGTTGGGTATCCAGACTCCGGTTATTACGTTGAGTGTTCAGGCTCTAGTCAGTTTCGTTTGGTATCCAGACTTTGGTTATTACGTTGAGCGTTCAGGCTCTAGTCAGTTTCTTTGGGTATCCAGACTCCGGTTATTACGTTGAGCGTTCAGGCTCCGGTCAGTTTCGTTGGGTATCTAGACTCCGGTTATTTTGTTGAGCGTTCAGGCTCCGGTCAATTTCGTTGTGTATCCAGACTCCGGTTATTACGTAGAGCGTTCAGGCTCCAGTCAGTTTCGTTTGGTATCCAGACTTCGGTTATTACGTTGAGCATTCAGGCTCCGGTCAGTTTTGTTGGGTATCCAGACTCCGGTTATTAGGTTGAGTGTTCAGGCTCCGGTCAATTTCGTTGGGTATCCAGACTCAGGTTATTACGTTGAGCGTTCAGGCTCCGGTCAGTTTCTTTGGGTATCCAGACTCCGGTTATTACGTTGAGCGTTCAGGCACCGGTCAGTTTCGTTGTGTATCTAGACTCCGGTTATTACGTTGAGCGTTCAGGCTCCGGTCAGTTTCGTTGGGTATCCAGACTACGGTTGTTATGTTGAGGGTTCAGGCTTCGGTCAGTTTCATTGGGTATCCAGACTCCGGTTATTACGTTGAGCGTTCAGGCTCCAGTCAGTTTCGTTGGGTATCCAGACTCCGGTTATTACGTTGAGCGTTCAGGCTCCGGTCAGTTTCTTTGGGTATCCAGACCCCGGTTATTACGTTGAGCGTTCAGGCTCTGGTCAGTTTCGTTGGGTATCCAGACTCCGTTTATTACATTGAACGTTCAGGCTCCGGTCAGTTTCGTTGGGTATCCAGACTCTGTTTATTACGTTGAGCATTCAGGCTCTGGTCAGTTTCGTTGGATATCCAGACTCCGGTTATTACGTTGAGCGTTCAGGCTCCGGTCAGTTTCGTTGGGTATCCAGAGTCTGGTTTTTACGTTGAGCATTTAGGCTCCGGTCAGTTTTGTTGGGTATCCAGACTCCGATTATTATGTTGAGGGTTCAGGCTCCGATCAGTTTTGTTGGGTATCCAGACTCCGGTTATTACGTTGAGCGTTCAGGCTACGGTCAGTTTCTTTGGGTATCCAGACTCCGGTTATTACGTTGAGCGTTCAGGCTCCAGTCAGTTTCGTTGGGTATCCAGACTCCGGTTATTACGTTGAGCGTTTAGGCTCCAGTCAGTTTCTTTGGGTATCCAGACTCCGGTTATTATGTTGAGCGTTCAGGCTCCGGTCAGTTTCGTTTGGTATCCAGACTTCGGTTATTACGTTGAGCGTTCAGGCTCCGGTCAGTTTCGTTGGGTATCCAGACTCTGTTTATTACGTTGAACGTTCAGGCTCTGGTCAGTTTCGTTGGGTATCCAGACTCCGGTTAATACGTTGAGCATTCAGGCTCCGGTCAGTTTCGTTGGGTATCCAGAGTCTGGTTTTTACGTTGAGCATTTAGGCTCCGGTCAGTTTTGTTGGGTATCCAGACTCCGATTATTATGTTGAGGGTTCAGGCTCCGATCAGTTTTGTTGGGTATCCAGACTCCGGTTATTACGTTGAGTGTTCAGGCTCCAGTCAGTTTCGTTTGGTATCCAGACTTTGGTTATTACGTTGAGCGTTCAGGCTCTAGTCAGTTTCTTTGGGTATCCAGACTCCGGTTATTACGTTGAGCGTTCAGGCTCCGGTCAGTTTCGTTGGGTATCTAGACTCCGGTTATTTTGTTGAGCGTTCATGCTCCGGTCAATTTCGTTGTGTATCCAGACTCCGGTTATTACGTAGAGCGTTCAGGCTCCAGTCAGTTTCGTTTGGTATCCAGACTTCGGTTATTACGTTGAGCATTCAGGCTCCGGTCAGTTTTGTTGGGTATCCAGACTCCGGTTATTAGGTTGAGTGTTCAGGCTCCGGTCAATTTCGTTGGGTATCCAGACTCAGGTTATTACGTTGAGCGTTCAGGCTCCGGTCAGTTTCTTTGGGTATCCAGACTCCGGTTATTACGTTGAGCGTTCAGGCACCGGTCAGTTTCGTTGTGTATCTAGACTCCGGTTATTACGTTGAGCGTTCAGGCTCCGGTCAGTTTCGTTGGGTATCCAGACTCCGGTTGTTACGTTGAGGGTTCAGGCTTCGGTCAGTTTCATTGGGTATCCAGACTCCGGTTATTACGTTGAGCGTTCAGGCTCCAGTCAGTTTCGTTGGGTATCCAGACTCCGGTTATTACGTTGAGCGTTCAGGCTCCGGTCAGTTTCTTTGGGTATCCAGACTCCGGTTATTACGTTGAGCGTTCAGGCTCCGGTCAGTTTCGTTGGGTATCCAGACTCCGGTTATTTTGTTGAGCGTTCAGGCTCCGGTTAATTTCGTTCTGTATCCAGACTCCGATTATTACGTAGAGCGTTCAGGCTCCAGTCAGTTTCGTTTGGTATCCAGACTTCGGTTATTACGTTGAGCGTTCAGGCTCCGGTCAGTTTCGTTGGGTATCCAGACTCCGTTTATTACATTCAACGTTCAGGCTCCGGTCAGTTTCGGTTGGTATCCAGACTCTGTTTATTACGTTGAGCATTCAGGCTCTGGTCAGTTTCGTTGGATATCCAGACTCCGGTTATTACGTTGAGCGTTCAGGCTCCGGTCAGTTTCGTTGGGTATCCAGAGTCTGGTTTTTACGTTGAGCATTTAGGCTCCGGTCAGTTTTGTTGGGTATCCAGACTCCGATTATTATGTTGAGGGTTCAGGCTCCGATCAGTTTTGTTGGGTATCCAGACTCCGGTTATTACGTTGAGCGTTCAGGCTACGGTCAGTTTCTTTGGGTATCCAGACTCCGGTTATTACGTTGAGCGTTCAGGCTCCGGTCAGTTTCGTTGGGTATCCAGACTCCGGTTATTACGTTGAGCGTTCAGGCTCCAGTCAGTTTCTTTGGGTATCCAGACTCCGGTTATTACGTTGAGCGTTCAGGCTCCGGTCAGTTTCTTTGGGTATCCAGACTCCGGTTATTATGTTGAGCGTTCAGGCTCCGGTCAGTTTCGTTTGGTATCCAGACTTCGGTTATTACGTTGAGCGTTCAGGCTCCGGTCAGTTTCGTTGGGTATCCAGACTCTGTTTATTACGTTGAACGTTCAGGCTCTGGTCAGTTTCGTTGGGTATCCAGACTCCGGTTAATACGTTGAGCATTCAGGCTCCGGTCAGTTTCGTTGGGTATCCACAGTCTGGTTTTTACGTTGAGCATTTAGGCTCCGGTCAGTTTTGTTGGGTATCCAGACTCCGATTATTATGTTGAGGGTTCAGGCTCCGATCAGTTTTGTTGGGTATCCAGACTCCGGTTATTACGTTGAGTGTTCAGGCTCCAGTCAGTTTCTTTGGGTATCCAGACTCCGGTTATTACGTTGAGCGTTCAGGCTCCGGTCAGTTTCGTTGGGTATCCAGACTCTGGTTATTACGTTGAGCGTTCAGGCTCCAGTCAGTTTCTTTGGGTATCCAGACTCCGGTTATTACATTGAGCGTTCAGGCTCCGGTCAGTTTCTTTGGGTATCCAGACTCCGGTTATTACATTGAGCGTTCAGGCTCCGGTCAGTTTCTTTGGGTATCCAGACTCCGGGTATTATGTTGAGCGTTCAGGCTCCGGTCAGTTTCGTTTGGTATCCAGACTTCGGTTATTCCGTTGAGCGTTCAGGCTCCGGTCAGTTTCGTTTGGTATCCAGACTCCGTTTATTACGTTGAACGTTCAGGCTCTGGTCAGTTTCGTTGGGTATCCAAGGTCTGGTTTTTACGTTGAGCGTTTAGGCTCTGGTCAGTTTCGTTGGGTATCCAGACTCCGGTTATTACGTTGAGCATTCAGGCTCCGGTCAGTTTCGTTGGGTATCCAGAGTCTGGTTTTTACGTTGAGCGTTTAGGCTCCGGTCATTTTTGTTGGGTATCCAAACTACGGTTATTATGTTGAGGGTTCAGGCTCCGATCAGTTTTGTTGGGTATCCAGACTCCGATTATTACGTTGAATGTTCAGGCTCCAGTCAGATTCGTTTGGTATCCAGACTTTGGTTATTACGTTGAGCGTTCAGGCTCCAGTCAGTTTCTTTGGGTATCCAGACTCCGGTTATTACGTTGAGCGTTCAGGCTCCGGTCAGTTTCGTTGGGTATCCAGACTCCGGTTATTTTGTTGAGCGTTCAGGCTCCGGTCAATTTCGTTGTGTATCCAGACTCCGGTTATTACGTAGAGCGTTCAGGCTCCAGTCAGTTTCGTTTGGTATCCAGACTTCGGTTATTACGTTGAGCGTTCAGGCTCCGGTCAGTTTCGTTGGGTATCCAGACTCCGTTTATTACATTGAACGTTCAGGCTCCGGTCAGTTTCGTTGGGTATCCAGACTCCGGTTATTACGTTGAGCATTCAGGCTCCGGTCAGTTTCGTTGGGTATCCAGACTCTGGTTTTTACGTTGAGCGTTTAGGCTCCGGTCAGTTTTGTTGGGTATCCAGACTCCGGTTATTATGTTGAGGGTTCAGGCTCCGGTCAGTTTCGTTGGGTATCCAGACTCCGGTTATTACATTGAGCGTTCAGGCTCCGGTCAGTTTAATTGGGTATCCAGACTCCGGTTATTACGTTGAGCGTTCAGGCTACGGTCAGTTTCTTTGGGTATCCAGACTCCGGTTATTACGTTGAACGTTCAGGCTCCGGTCAGTTTCGTTGGGTATCCAGACTCCGGTTATTACGTTGAGCGTTCAGGCTCCAGTCAGTTTCTTTGGGTATCCAGACTCCGGTTATTACGTTGAGCGTTCAGGCTCCGGTCAGTTTCTTTGGGTATCCAGACTCCGGTTATTATGTTGAGCGTTCAGGCTCCGGTCAGTTTCGTTTGGTATCCAGACTTCGGTTATTACGTTGAGCGTTCAGGCTCCGGTCAGTTTCGTTGGGTATCCAGACTCTGTTTATTACGTTGAACGTTCAGGCTCTGGTCAGTTTCGTTGGGTATCCAGACTCCGGTTATTACGTTGAGCATTCAGGCTCCGGTCAGTTTCGTTGGGTATCCAGAGTCTGGTTTTTACGTTGAGCATTTAGGCTCCGGTCAGTTTTGTTGGGTATCCACACTCCGATTATTATGTTGAGGGTTCAGGCTCCGATCAGTTTTGTTGGGTATCCAGAGTCTGGTTTTTACGTTGAGCGTTTAGGCTCCGGTCATTTTTGTTGGGTATCCAGACTACGGTTATTATGTTGAGGGTTCAGGCTCCGATCAGTTTTGTTGGGTATCCAGACTCCGGTTATTACGTTGAGTGTTCAGGCTCCAGTCAGATTCGTTTGGTATCCAGACTTTGGTTATTACGTTGAGCGTTCAGGCTCCAGTCAGTTTCTTTGGGTATCCAGACTCCGGTTATTACGTTGAGCGTTCAGGCTCCGGTCAGTTTCGTTGGGTATCCAGACTCCGGTTATTTTATTGAGCGTTCAGGCTCCGGTCAATTTCGTTGTGTATCCAGACTCCGGTTATTACGTAGAGCGTTCAGGCTCCATTCAGTTTCGTTTGGTATCCAGACTTCGGTTATTACGTTGAGCGTTCAAGCTCCGGTCAGTTTCGTTGGGTATCCAAACTTCGTTTATTACATTGAACGTTCAGGCTCCGGTCAGTTTCGTTGGGTATCCAGACTCCGGTTATTACGTTGAGCATTCAGGCTCCGGTCAGTTTCGTTGGGTATCCAGACTCTGGTTTTTACGTTGAGCGTTTAGGCTCCGGTCAGTTTTGTTGGGTATCCAGACTCCGGTTATTATGTTGAGGGTTCAGGCTCTGGTCAGTTTCGTTGGGTATCCAGACTCCGGTTATTACATTGAGCGTTCAGGCTCCGGTCAGTTTAATTGGGTATCCAGACTCCGGTTATTACGTTGAGCGTTCAGGCTACGGTCAGTTTCTTTGGGTATCCAGACTCCGGTTATTACGTTGAGCGTTCAGGCTCCGGTCAGTTTCGTTGGGTATCCAGACTCCGGTTATTACGTTGAGCGTTCAGGCTCCAGTCAGTTTCTTTGGGTATCCAGACTCCGGTTATTATGTTGAGCGTTCAGGCTCCGGTCAGTTTCTTTGGGTATCCAGACTCCGGTTATTATGTTGAGCGTTCAGGCTCCGGTCAGTTTCGTTTGGTATCCAGACTTCGGTTATTACGTTGAGCGTTCAGGCTCCGGTCAGTTTCGTTGGGTATCCAGACTCTGTTTATTACGTTGAACGTTCAGGCTCTGGTCAGTTTCATTGGGTATCCAGACTCCGGTTAATACGTTGAGCATTCAGGCTCCGGTCAGTTTCGTTGGGTATCCAGAGTCTGGTTTTTACGTTGAGCATTTAGGCTCCGGTCAGTTTTGTTGGGTATCCAGACTCCGATTATTATGTTGAGGGTTCAGGCTCCGATCAGTTTTGTTGGGTATCCAGACTCCGGTTATTACGTTGAGTGTTCATGCTCCAGTCAGTTTCTTTGGGTATCCAGACTCCGGTTATTACGTTGAGCGTTCAGGCTCCGGTCAGTTTCGTTGGGTATCCAGACTCCGGTTATTATGTTGAGCGTTCAGGCTCCAGTCAGTTTCTTTGGGTATCCAGACTCCGGTTATTACGTTGAACGTTTAGGCTCCGGTCAGTTTCTTTGGGTATCCAGACTCCGGTTATTATGTTGAGCGTTCAGGCTCCGGTCAATTTCGTTTGGTATCCAGACTTCGGTTATTACGTTGAGCGTTCAGGCTCCGGTCAGTTTCGTTTGGTATCCAGACTCCGTTTATTACGTTGAACGTTCAGGCTCTAGTCAGTTTCGTTGGGTATCCAGACTCCGGTTATTACGATGAGCATTCAGGCTCCGGTCAGTTTCGTTGGGTATCCAGAGTCTGGTTTTTACGTTGAGCGTTTAGGCTCCGGTCAGTTTTGTTGGGTATCCAGACTCCGGTTATTATGTTGAGGGTTCAGGATCCGATCAGTTTTGTTGGGTATCCAGACTCCGGTTATTATGTTGAGTGTTCAGGCTCCAGTCAGTTTCATTTGGTATCCAGACTTTGGTTATTACATTGAGCGTTCAGGCTCCGGTCAGTTTCTTTGGGTATCCAGACTCCGGTTATTACGTTGAGCGTTCAGGCTCCGGTCAGTTTCGTTGGGTATCCAGACTCCGGTTATTTTGTTGAGCGTTCAGGCTCCGGATAATTTCGTTGTGTATCCAGACTCCGGTTATTACGTAGAGCGTTCAGGCTCCAGTCAGTTTCGTTTGGTATCCAGACTTCGGTTATTACGTTGAGCGTTCAGGCTCCGGTCAGTTTCATTGGGTATCCAGACTCCGTTTATTACATTGAACGTTCAGGCTCCGGTCAGTTTCGTTGGGTATCCAGACTCCGGTTATTACGTTGAGCATTCAGGCTCCGGTCAGTTTCGTTGGGTATCCAGACTCTGGTTTTTACGTTGAGCGTTTAGGCTCCGGTCAGTTTTGTTGGGTATCCAGACTCCGGTTATTATGTTGAGGGTTCAGGCTCTGGTCAATTTCGTTGGGTATCCAGACTCCGGTTATTACATTGAGCGTTCAGGCTCCGGTCAGTTTAATTGGGTATCCAGACTCCGGTTATTACGTTGAGCGTTCAGGCTACGGTCAGTTTCTTTGGGTATCCAGACTCCGGTTATTACGTTGAGCGTTTAGGCTCCGGTCAGTTTCGTTGGGTATCCAGACTCCGGTTATTACGTTGAGCGTTCAGGCTCCAGTCAGTTTCTTTGGGTATCCAGACTCCAGTTATTACGTTGAGCGTTCAGGCTCCGGTCAGTTTCTTTGAGTATCCAGACTCCGGTTATTATGTTGAGCGTTCAGGCTCCGGTCAGTTTCGTTTGGTATCCAGACTTCGGTTATTACGTTGAGCGTTCAGGCTCCGGTCAGTTTCGTTGGGTATCCAGACTCTGTTTATTACGTTGAACGTTCAGGCTCTGGTCAGTTTCGTTGGGTATCCAGACTCCGGTTAATACGTTGAGCATTCAGGCTCCGGTCAGTTTCGTTGGGTATCTAGAGTCTGGTTTTTACGTTGAGCGTTTAGGCTCCGGTCAGTTTTGTTGGGTATCCAGACTCCGGTTATTATGTTGAGGGTTCAGGATCTGATCAGTTTTGTTGGGTATCCAGACTCCGGTTATTACGTTGAGTGTTCAGGCTCCAGTCAGTTTCGTTTGGTATCCAGACTTTGGTTATTACGTTGAGCGTTCAGGCTCCGGTCAGTTTCTTTGGGTATCCAGACTCCGGTTATTACGTTGAGCGTTCAGGCTCCGGTCAGTTTCGTTGGGTATCTAGACTCCGGTTATTTTGTTGAGCGTTCAGGCTCCGGATAATTTCGTTGTGTATCCAGACTCCGGTTATTACATAGAGCGTTCAGGCTCCAGTCAGTTTCGTTTGGTATCCAGACTTCGGTTATTACGTTGAGCGTTCAGGCTCCGGTCAGTTTCGTTGGGTATCCAGACTCCGTTTATTACATTGAACGTTCAGGCTCCGGTCAGTTTCGTTGGGTATCCAGACTCCGGTTATTACGTTGAGCATTCAGGCTCCGGTCAGTTTCGTTGGGTATCCAGACTCTGGTTTTTACGTTGAGCGTTTAGGCTCCGGTCAGTTTTGTTGGGTATCCAGACTCCGGTTATTATGTTGAGGGTTCAGGCTCCAGTCAATTTCGTTGGGTATCCAGACTCCGGTTATTTCATTGAGCGTTCAGGCTCCGGTCAGTTTAATTGGGTATCCAGACTCCGGTTATTACGTTGAGCGTTCAGGCTACGGTCAGTTTCTTTGGGTATCCAGACTCCGGTTATTACGTTGAGCGTTTAGGCTCCGGTCAGTTTCGTTGGGTATCCAGACTCCGGTTATTACGTTGAGCGTTCAGGCTCCAGTCAGTTTCTTTGGGTATCCAGACTCCAGTTATTACGTTGAGCGTTCAGGCTCCGGTCAGTTTCTTTGAGTATCCAGACTCCGGTTATTATGTTGAGCGTTCAGGCTCCGGTCAGTTTCGTTTGGTATCCAGACTTCGGTTATTACGTTGAGCGTTCAGGCTCCGGTCAGTTTCGTTGGGTATCCAGACTCTGTTTATTACGTTGAACGTTCAGGCTCTGGTCAGTTTCGTTGGGTATCCAGACTCCGGTTAATACGTTGAGCATTCAGGCTCCGGTCAGTTTCGTTGGGTATCCAGAGTCTGGTTTTTACGTTGAGCGTTTAGGCTCCGGTCAGTTTTGTTGGGTATCCAGACTCCGGTTATTATGTTGAGGGTTCAGGATCAGATCAGTTTTGTTGGGTATCCAGACGCCGGTTATTACGTTGAGTGTTCAGGCTCCAGTCAGTTTCGTTTGGTATCCAGACTTTGGTTATTACGTTGAGCGTTCAGGCTCCGGTCAGTTTCTTTGGGTATCCAGACTCCGGTTATTACGTTGAGCGTTCAGGCTCCGGTCAGTTTCGTTGGGTATCTAGACTCCGGTTATTTTGTTGAGCGTTCAGGCTCCGGATAATTTCGTTGTGTATCCAGACTCCGGTTATTACATAGAGCGTTCAGGCTCCAGTCAGTTTCGTTTGGTATCCAGACTTCGGTTATTACGTTGAGCGTTCAGGCTCCGGTCAGTTTCGTTGGGTATCCAGACTCCGTTTATTACATTGAACGTTCAGGCTCCGGTCAGTTTCGTTGGGTATCCAGACTCCGGTTATTACGTTGAGCATTCAGGCTCCGGTCTGTTTCGTTGGGTATCCAGACTCTGGTTTTTACGTTGAGCGTTTAGGCTCCGGTCAGTTTTGTTGGGTATCCAGACTCCGGTTATTATGTTGAGGGTTCAGGCTCCAGTCAATTTCGTTGGGTATCCAGACTCCGGTTATTTCATTGAGCGTTCAGGCTCCGGTCAGTTTAATTGGGTATCCAGACTCCGGTTATTACGTTGAGCGTTCAGGCTACGGTCAGTTTCTTTGGGTATCCAGACTCTGGTTATTACGTTGAGCGTTTAGGCTCCGGTCAGTTTCGTTGGGTATCCAGACTCCGGTTATTACGTTGAGCGTTCAGGCTCCAGTCAGTTTCTTTGGGTATCCAGACTCCAGTTATTACGTTGAGCGTTCAGGCTCCGGTCAGTTTCTTTGAGTATCCAGACTCCTGTTATTATGTTGAGCGTTCAGGCTCCGGTCAGTTTCGTTTGGTATCCAGACTTCGGTTATTACGTTGAGCGTTCAGGCTCCGGTCAGTTTCGTTGGGTATCCAGACTCTGTTTATTACGTTGAACGTTCAGGCTCTGGTCAGTTTCGTTGGGTATCCAGACTCCGGTTAATACGTTGAGCATTCAGGCTCCGGTCAGTTTCGTTGGGTATCCAGAGTCTGGTTTTTACGTTGAGCATTTAGGCTCCGGTCAGTTTTGTTGTGTATCCAGACTCCGATTATTATGTTGAGGGTTCAGGCTCCGATCAGTTTTGTTGGGTATCCAGACTCCGGTTATTACGTTGAGTGTTCAGGCTCCAGTCAGTTTCGTTTGGTATCCAGACTTTGGTTATTACGTTGAGCGTTCAGGCTCCGGTCAGTTTCTTTGGGTATCCAGACTCCGGTTATTACGTTGAGCGTTCAGGCTCCGGTCAGTTTCGTTGGGTATCCAGACTCCGGTTATTTTGTTGAGCGTTCAGGCTCCGGATAATTTCGTTGTGTATCCAGACTCCGGTTATTACATAGAGCGTTCAGGCTCCAGTCAGTTTCGTTTGGTATCCAGACTTCGGTTATTACGTTGAGCGTTCAGGCTCCGGTCAGTTTCGTTGGGTATCCAGACTCCGTTTATTACATTGAACGTTCAGGCTCCGGTCAGTTTCGTTGGGTATCCAGACTCCGGTTATTACGTTGAGCATTCAGGCTCCGGTCAGTTTCGTTGGGTATCCAGACTCTGGTTTTTACGTTGAGCGTTTAGGCTCCGGTCAGTTTTGTTGGGTATCCAGACTCCGGTTATTATGTTGAGGGTTCAGGCTCCAGTCAATTTCGTTGGGTATCCAGACTCCGGTTATTTCATTGAGCGTTCAGGCTCCGGTCAGTTTAATTGGGTATCCAGACTCCGGTTATTACGTTGAGCGTTCAGGCTACGGTCAGTTTCTTTGGGTATCCAGACTCCGGTTATTACGTTGAGCGTTTAGGCTCCGGTCAGTTTCGTTGGGTATCCAGACTCCGGTTATTACGTTGAGCGTTCAGGCTCCAGTCAGTTTCTTTGGGTATCCAGACTCCAGTTATTACGTTGAGCGTTCAGGCTCCGGTCAGTTTCTTTGAGTATCCAGACTCCGGTTATTATGTTGAGCGTTCAGGCTCCGGTCAGTTTCGTTTGGTATCCAGACTTCGGTTATTACGTTGAGCGTTCAGGCTCCGGTCAGTTTCGTTGGGTATCCAGACTCTGTTTATTACGTTGAACGTTCAGGCTCTGGTCAGTTTCGTTGGGTATCCAGACTCCGGTTAATACGTTGAGCATTCAGGCTCCGGTCAGTTTCGTTGGGTATCCAGAGTCTGGTTTTTATGTTGAGCATTTAGGCTCCGGTCAGTTTTGTTGTGTATCCAGACTCCGATTATTATGTTGAGGGTTCAGGCTCCGATCAGTTTTGTTGGGTATCCAGACTCCGGTTATTACGTTGAGTGTTCAGGCTCCAGTCAGTTTCTTTGGGTATCCAGACTCCGGTTATTACGTTGAGCGTTCAGGCTCCGGTCAGTTTCGTTGGGTATCCAGACTCCGGTTATTACGTTGAGCGTTCAGGCTACAGTCAGTTTCTTTGGGTATCCAGACTCCGGTTATTACGTGGAGCGTTCAGGCTCCGGTCAGTTTCTTTGCGTATCCAGACTCCGGTTATTATGTTGAGCGTTCAGGCTCCGGTCAGTTTCGTTTGGTATCCAGACTTCGGTTATTACGATGAGCGTTCAGGCTCCGGTCAGTTTCGTTTGGTATCCAGACTCCGTTTATTACGTTGAACGTTCAGGCTCTGGTCAGTTTCGTTGGGTATCCAGACTCCGGTTATTACGTTGAGCATTCAGGATCCGGTCAGTTTCGTTGGGTATCCAGAGTCTGGTTTTTACGTTGAGCATTCAGGCTCCGGTCAGTTTTGTTGGGTATCCAGACTCCGGTTATTATGTTGAGGGTTCAGGATCCGATCAGTTTTGTTGGGTATCCAGACTCCAGTTATTACGTTGAGTGTTCAGGCTCCAGTCAGTTTCGCTTGGTATCCAGACTTTGGTTATTACGTTGAGCGTTCAGGCTCCGGTCAGTTTCTTTGGGTATCCAGACTCCGGTTATTACGTTGAGCGTTCAGGCTCCGGTCAGTTTCGTTGGGTATCCAGACTCCGGTTATTTTGTTGAGCGTTCAGGCTCCGGTCAATTTCTTTGTGTATCCAGACTCCGGTTATTACGTAGAGCGTTCAGGCTCCAGTCAGTTTCGTTTGGTATCCAGACTTCGGTTATTACGTTGAGCGTTCAGGCTCCGGTCAGTTTCGTTGGGTATCCAGACTCCGTTTATTACATTGAACGTTCAGGCTCTGGTCAGTTTCGTTGGGTATCCAGACTCCGGTTATTACGTTGAGCATTCAGGCTCCGGTCAGTTTCATTGGGTATCCAGACTCTGGTTTTTACGTTGAGCGTTTAGGCTCCGGTCAGTTTTGTTGGGTATCCAGACTCCGGTTATTATGTTGAGGGTTCAGGCTCCGGTCAGTTTCGTTGGGTATCCAGACTCCGGTTATTACATTGAGCGTTCAGGCTCCGGTCAGTTTAATTGGGTATCCAGACTCCGGTTATTACGTTGAGCGTTCAGGCTACGGTCAGTTTCTTTGGGTATCCAGAGTCTGGTTTTTACGTTGAGCATTTAGGCTCCGGTCAGTTTTGTTGGGTATCCAGACTCCGATTATTATGTTGAGGGTTCAGGCTCCGATCAGTTTTGTTGGGTATCCAGACTCCGGTTATTACGTTGAGTGTTCAGGCTCCAGTCAGTTTCTTTGGGTATCCAGACTCCGGTTATTACGTTGAGCGTTCAGGCTCCGGTCAGTTTCGTTAGGTATCCAGACTCCGGTTATTACGTTGAGCGTTCAGGCTCCAGTCAGTTTCTTTGGGTATCCAGACTCCGGTTATTACGTTGAGCGTTCAGGCTCCGGTCAGTTTCTTTGGGTATCCAGACTCCGGTTATTATGTTGAGCGTTCCGGCTCAGGTCAATTTCGTTTGGTATCCAGACTTCGGTTATTACGTTGAGCGTTCAGGCTCCGGTCAGTTTCGTTTGGTATCCAGACTCCATTTATTACGTTGAACGTTCAGGCTCTAGTCAGTTTCGTTGGGTATCCAGACTCCGGTTATTACGTTGAGCATTCAGGCTCCGGTCAGTTTCGTTGGGTATCCAGAGTCTGGTTTTTACGTTGAGCGTTTAGGCTCCGGTCAGTTTTGTTGGGTATCCAGACTCCGGTTATTATGTTGAGGGTTCAGGATCCGATCAGTTTTGTTGGGTATCCAGACTCCGGTTATTACGTTGAGTGTTCAGGCTCCAGTCAGTTTCGTTTGGTATCCAGACTTTGGTTATTACGTTGAGCGTTCAGGCTCCGGTCAGTTTCTTTGGGTATCCAGACTCCGGTTATTACGTTGAGCGTTCAGGCTCCGGTCAGTTTCGTTGGGTATCCAGACTCCGGTTATTTTGTTGAGCGTTCAGGCTCCGGTCAATTTCGTTGTGTATCCAGACTCCGGTTATTACGTAGAGCGTTCAGGCTCCAGTCAGTTTCGTTTGGTATCCAGACTTCGGTTATTACGTTGAGCGTTCAGGCTCCGGTCAGTTTCGTTTGGTATCCAGACTCCGTTTATTACATTGAACGTTCAGGCTCCGGTCAGTTTCGTTGGGTATCCAGACTCCGGTTATTACGTTGAGCATTCAGGCTTCGGTCAGTTTCGGTGGGTATCCAGACTCTGGTTTTTACGTTGAGCGTTTATGCTCCGGTCAGTTTTGTTGGGTATCCAGACTCCGGTTATTATGTTGAGGGTTCAGGCTCCGGTCAGTTTCGTTGGGTATCCAGACTCCGCTTATTACATTGAGCGTTCAGGCTCCGGTCATTTTAATTGGGTATCCAGACTCCGGTTATTACGTTGAGCGTTCAGGCTACGGTCAGTTTCTTTGGGTATCCAGACTCCGGTTATTACGTTGAGCGTTCAGGCTCCGGTCAGTTTCGTTGGGTATCCAGACTCCGGTTATTACGTTGAGCGTTCAGGCTCCAGTCAGTTTCTTTGGGTATCCAGACTCCGGTTATTACGTTGAGCGTTCAGGCTCCGGTCAGTTTCTTTGGGTATCCAGACTCCGGTTATTATGTTGAGTGTTCAGGCTCCGGTCAGTTTCGTTTGGTATCCAGACTTCGGTTATTACGTTGAGCGTTCAGGCTCTGGTCAGTTTCGTTGGGTATCCAGACTCTGTTTATTACGTTGAGCGTTCAGGCTCTGGTCAGTTTCGTTGGGTATCCAGACTCCGGTTATTACGTTGAGCATTCAGGCTCCGGTCAGTTTCGTTGGGTATCCAGAGTCTGGTTTTTACGTTGAGCGTTTAGGCTCCGGTCAGTTTTGTTGGGTATCCAGACTACGGTTATTATGTTGAGGGTTCAGGCTCCGATCAGTTTTGTTTGGTATCCAGACTCCGGTTATTACGTTGAGTGTTCAGGCTCTAGTCAGTTTTGTTTGGTATCCAGACTTTGCTTATTACGTTGAGCGTTCAGGCTCCAGTCAGTTTCTTTGGGTATCCAGACTCCGGTTATTACGTTGAGCGTTCAGGCTCCGGTCAGTTTCTTTGGGTATCCAGACTCCGGTTATTATGTTGAGCGTTCCGGCTCAGGTCAATTTCGTTTGGTATCCAGACTTCGGTTATTACGTTGAGCGTTCAGGCTCCGGTCAGTTTCGTTTGGTATCCAGACTCCATTTATTACGTTGAACGTTCAGGCTCTAGTCAGTTTCGTTGGGTATCCAGACTCCGGTTATTACGTTGAGCATTCAGGCTCCGGTCAGTTTCGTTGGGTATCCAGAGTCTGGTTTTTACGTTGAGCGTTTAGGCTCCGGTCAGTTTTGTTGGGTATCCAGACTCCGGTTATTATGTTGAGGGTTCAGGATCCGATCAGTTTTGTTGGGTATCCAGACTCCGGTTATTACGTTGAGTGTTCAGGCTCCAGTCAGTTTCGTTTGGTATCCAGACTTTGGTTATTACGTTGAGCGTTCAGGCTCCGGTCAGTTTCTTTGGGTATCCAGACTCCGGTTATTACGTTGAGCGTTCAGGCTCCGGTCAGTTTCGTTGGGTATCCAGACTCCGGTTATTTTGTTGAGCGTTCAGGCTCCGGTCAATTTCGTTGTGTATCCAGACTCCGGTTATTACGTAGAGCGTTCAGGCTCCAGTCAGTTTCGTTTGGTATCCAGACTTCGGTTATTACGTTGAGCGTTCAGGCTCCGGTCAGTTTCGTTTGGTATCCAGACTCCGTTTATTACATTGAACGTTCAGGCTCCGGTCAGTTTCGTTGGGTATCCAGACTCCGGTTATTACGTTGAGCATTCAGGCTTCGGTCAGTTTCGGTGGGTATCCAGACTCTGGTTTTTACGTTGAGCGTTTATGCTCCGGTCAGTTTTGTTGGGTATCCAGACTCCGGTTATTATGTTGAGGGTTCAGGCTCCGGTCAGTTTCGTTGGGTATCCAGACTCCGCTTATTACATTGAGCGTTCAGGCTCCGGTCATTTTAATTGGGTATCCAGACTCCGGTTATTACGTTGAGCGTTCAGGCTACGGTCAGTTTCTTTGGGTATCCAGACTCCGGTTATTACGTTGAGCGTTCAGGCTCCGGTCAGTTTCGTTGGGTATCCAGACTCCGGTTATTACGTTGAGCGTTCAGGCTCCAGTCAGTTTCTTTGGGTATCCAGACTCCGGTTATTACGTTGAGCGTTCAGGCTCCGGTCAGTTTCTTTGGGTATCCAGACTCCGGTTATTATGTTAAGTGTTCAGGCTCCGGTCAGTTTCGTTTGGTATCCAGACTTCGGTTATTACGTTGAGCGTTCAGGCTCTGGTCAGTTTCGTTGGGTATCCAGACTCTGTTTATTACGTTGAGCGTTCAGGCTCTGGTCAGTTTCGTTGGGTATCCAGACTCCGGTTATTACGTTGAGCATTCAGGCTCCGGTCAGTTTCGTTGGGTATCCAGAGTCTGGTTTTTACGTTGAGCGTTTAGGCTCCGGTCAGTTTTGTTGGGTATCCAGACTACGGTTATTATGTTGAGGGTTCAGGCTCCGATCAGTTTTGTTGGGTATCCAGACTCCGGTTATTACGTTGAGTGTTCAGGCTCTAGTCAGTTTTGTTTGGTATCCAGACTTTGGTTATTACGTTGAGCGTTCAGGCTCCAGTCAGTTTCTTTGGGTATCCAGACTCCGGTTATTACGTTGAGCGTTCAGGCTCCGGTCAGTTTCGTTGGGTATCCAGACTCCGGTTATTTTGTTGAGTGTTCAGGCTCCGGTCAATTTCGTTGTGTATCCAGACTCCGGTTATTACGTAGAGCGTTCAGGCTCCAGTCAGTTTCGTTTGGTATCCAAACTTCGGTTATTACGTTGAGCGTTCAGGCTCCGGTCAGTTTCGTTGGGTATCCAGACTCCGTTTATTACATTGAACGTTTAGGCTCCGATCAGTTTCGTTGGGTATCCAGACTCCGGTTATTACGTTGAGCATTCAGGCTCCGGTCAGTTTCGTTGGGTATCCAGACTCTGGTTTTTACGTTGAGCGTTTAGGCTCCGGTCAGTTTTGTTGGGTATCCAGACTCCGGTTATTATGTTGAGGGTTCAGGCTCCGGTCAGTTTCGTTGGGTATCCAGACTCCGGTTATTACATTGAGCGTTTCGGCTCCGGTCAGTTTAATTGGGTATCCAGACTCCGGTTATTACGTTGAGCGTTCAGGCTACGGTCAGTTTCTTTGGGTATCCAGACTCCGGTTATTACGTTGAGCGTTCAGGCGCCGGTCAGTTTCGTTGGGTATCCAGACTCCGGTTATTACGTTGAGCGTTCAGGCTCCAGTCAGTTTCTTTGGGTATCCAGACTCCGGTTATTACGTTGAGCGTTCAGGCTCTGGTCAGTTTCGTTGGGTATCCAGACTCCGGTTATTACGTTGAGCGTTCAGGCTCCAGTCAGTTTCTTTGGGTATCCAGACTCCGGTTATTACGTTGAGCGTTCAGGCTCTGGTCAGTTTCTTTGGGTATCCAGACTCCGGTTATTATGTTGAGCGTTCTGGCTCCGGTCAGTTTCGTTTGGTATCCAGACTTCGGTTATTACGTTGAGCGTTCAGGCTCCGGTCAGTTTCGTTTGGTATCCAGACTCCGTTTATTACGTTGAACGTTCAGGCTCTGGTCAGTTTCGTTGGGTATCCAGACTCCGGTTATTACGTTGAGCATTCAGGCTCCGGTCAGTTTCGTTGGGTATCCAGAGTCTGGTTTTTACGTTGAGCATTTAGGCTCCGGTCAGTTTTGTTGGGTATCCAGACTCCGATTATCATGTTGAGGGTTCAGGCTCTGATCAGTTTTGTTGGGTATCCAGACTCCGGTTATTACGTTGAGTGTTCAGGCTCCAGTCAGTTTCTTTGGGTATCCAGACTCCGGTTATTACGTTGAGCGTTCAGGCTCCGGTCAGTTTCGTTGGGTATCCAGACTCCGGTTATTACGTTGAGCGTTCAGGCTCCAGTCAGTTTCTTTGGGTATCCAGACTCCGGTTATTACGTTGAGCGTTCAGGCTCTGGTCAGTTTCTTTGGGTATCCAGACTCCGGTTATTATGTTGAGCGTTCAGGCTCCGATCAGTTTCGTTTGGTATCCAGACTTCGGTTATTACGTTGAGCGTTCAGGCTCCGGTCAGTTTCGTTTGGTATCCAGACTCCGTTTATTACGTTGAACGTTCAGGCTCTGGTCAGTTTCGTTGGGTATCCAGACTCCGGTTATTACGTTGAGCATTCAGGCTCCGGTCAGTTTCGTTGGGTATCCAGAGTCTGGTTTTTACGTTGAGCGTTTAGGCTCCGGTCAGTTTTGTTGGGTATCCAGACTACGGTTATTATGTTGAGGGTTCAGGCTCCGATCAGTTTTGTTGGGTATCCAGACTCCGGTTATTACGTTGAGTGTTGAGGCTCCAGTCAGTTTCTTTGGGTATCCAGACTCCGGTTATTACGTTGAGCGTTCAGGCTCCGGTCAGTTTCGTTGGGTATCCAGACTCCGGTTATTACGTTGAGCGTTCAGGCTCCAGTCAGTTTCTTTGGGTATCCAGACTCCGGTTATTACGTTTAGCGTTCAGGCTCTGGTCAGTTTCTTTGGGTATCCAGACTCCGGTTATTATGTTGAGCGTTCAGGCTCCGGTCAGTTTCGTTTGGTATCCAGACTTCGGTTATTACGTTAAGCGTTCAGGCTCCGGTCAGTTTCGTTTGGTATCCAGACTCCGTTTATTACGTTGAACGTTCAGGCTCTGGTCAGTTTCGTTGGGTATCCAGACTCCGGTTATTACGTTGAGCATTCAGGCTCCGGTCAGTTTCGTTGGGTATCCAGAGTTTGGTTTTTACGTTGAGCGTTTAGGCTCCGGTCAGTTTTGTTGGGTATCCAGACTACGGTTATTATGTTGAGGGTTCAGGCTCCGATCAGTTTTGTTGGGTATCCAGACTCCGGTTATTACGTTGAGTGTTCAGGCTCTAGTCAGTTTCGTTTGGTATCCAGACTTTGGTTATTACGTTGAGCGTTCAGGCTCCAGTCAGTTTCTTTGGGTATCCAGACTTCGGTTATTACGTTGAGCGTTCAGGCTCCGGTCAGTTTCGTTGGGTATCCAGACTCCGGTTATTTTGTTGAGCGTTCAGGCTCCGGTCAATTTCGTTGTGTATCTAGACTCCGGTTATTACGTAGAGCGTTCAGGCTCCAGTCAGTTTCGTTTGGTATCCAGACTTCGGTTATTACGTTGAGCGTTCAGGCTCCGGTCAGTTTCGTTGGGTTTCCAGACTCCGTTTCTTACATTGAACGTTCAGGCTCCGATCAGTTTCGTTGGGTATCCAGACTCCGGTTATTACGTTGAGCATTCAGGCTCCGGTCAGTTTCGTTGGGTATCCAGACTCTGGTTTTTACGTTGAGCGTTTAGGCTCTGGTCAGTTTTGTTGGGTATCCAGACTCCGGTTATTATGTTGAGGGTTCAGGCTCCGGTCAGTTTCGTTGGGTATCCAGACTCCGGTTATTACATTGAGTGTTTCGGCTCCGGTCAGTTTAATTGGGTATCCAGACTCCAGTTATTACGTTGATCGTTCAGGCTACGGTCAGTTTCTTTGGGTATCCAGACTCCGGTTATTACGTTGAGCGTTCAGGCGCCGGTCAGTTTCGTTGGGTATCCAGACTCCGGTTATTACGTTGAGCGTTCAGGCTCCAGTCAGTTTCTTTGGGTATCCAGACTCCGGTTATTACGTTGAGCGTTCAGGCTCCGGTCAGTTTCGTTGGGTATCCAGACTCCGGTTATTACGTTGAGCGTTCAGGCTCCAGTCAGTTTCTTTGGGTATCCAAACTCCGGTTATTACGTTGAGCGTTCAGGCTCTGGTCAGTTTCTTTGGGTATCCAGACTCCGGTTATTATGTTGAGCGTTCAGGCTCCGGTCAGTTTCGTTTGGTATCCAGACTTCGGTTATTACGTTGAGCGTTCAGGCTCCGGTCAGTTTCGTTTGGTATCCAGACTCCGTTTATTACGTTGAACGTTCAGGCTCTGGTCAGTTTCGTTGGGTATCCAGACTCCGGTTATTACGTTGAGCATTCAGGCTCCGGTCAGTTTCGTTGGGTATCCAGAGTCTGGTTTTTACGTTGAGCGTTTAGGCTCCGGTCAGTTTTGTTGGGTATCCAGACTACGGTTATTATGTTGAGGGTTCAGGCTCCGATCAGTTTTGTTGGGTATCCAGACTCCGGTTATTACGTTGAGTGTTCAGGCTCCAGTCAGTTTCGTTTGGTATCCAGACTTTGGTTATTACGTTGAGCGTTCAGGCTCCAGTCAGTTTCTTTGGGTATCCAGACTCCGGTTATTACGTTGAGCGTTCAGGCTCCGGTCAGTTTCGTTGGGTATCCAGACTCCGGTTATTTTGTTGAGCGTTCAGGCTCCGGTCAATTTTGTTGTGTATCCAGAATCCGGTTATTACGTAGAGCGTTCAGGCTCCAGTCAGTTTCGTTTGGTATCCAGACTTCGGTTATTACGTTGAGCATTCAGGCTCCGGTCAGTTTCGTTGGGTATCCAGACTCCGGTTATTACGTTGAGCATTCAGGCTCCGGTCAGTTTCGTTGGGTATCCAGACTCTGGTTTTTACGTTGAGCGTTTAGGCTCCGGTCAGTTTTGTTGGGTATCCAGACTCCGGTTATTATGTTGAGGGTTCAGGCTCCGGTCAGTTTCGTTGGGTATCCAGACTCCGGTTATTACATTGAGCGTTTCGGCTCCGGTCAGTTTAATTGGGTATCCAGACTCCGGTTATTACGTTGAGCGTTCAGGCTACGGTCAGTTTCTTTGGGTATCCAGACTCCGGTTATTACGTTGAGCGTTCAGGCGCCGGTCAGTTTCGTTGGGTATCCAGACTCCGGTTATTACGTTGAGCGTTCAGGCTCCAGTCAGTTTCTTTGGGTATCCAGACTCCGGTTATTACGTTGAGCGTTCAGGCTCCGGTCAGTTTCGTTGGGTATCCAGACTCCGGTTATTACGTTGAGCGTTTAGGCTCCAGTCAGTTTCTTTGGGTATCCAGACTCCGGTTATTACGTTGAGTGTTCAGGCTCTGGTCAGTTTCTTTGGGTATCCAGACTCCGGTTATTATGTTGAACGTTCAGGCTCTGGTCAGTTTCGTTGGGTATCCAGACTCCGGTTATTACGTTGAGCATTCAGGCTCCGGTCAGTTTCGTTGGGTATCCAGAGTCTGGTTTTTACGTTGAGCGTTTAGGCTCCGGTCAGTTTTGTTGGGTATCCAGACTATGGTTATTATGTTGAGGGTTTAGGCTCCGATCAGTTTTGTTGGGTATCCAGACTCCGGTTATTACGTTGAGTGTTCAGGCTCCAGTCAGTTTCGTTTGGTATCCAGACTTTGGTTATTACGTTGAGCGTTCAGGCTCCAGTCAGTTTCTTTGGGTATCCAGACTCTGGTTATTACGTTGAGCGTTCAGGCTCCGGTCAGTTTCGTTGGGTATCCAGACTCCGGTTATTTTGTTGAGCGTTCAGGCTCTGGTCAATTTCGTTGTGTATCCAGACTCCGGTTATTACGTAGAGCGTTCAGGCTCCAGTCAGTTTCGTTGGGTATCCAGACTCTGGTTTTTACGTTGAGCGTTTAGGCTCCGGTCAGATTTGTTGGGTATCCAGACTCCGGTTATTATGTTGAGGGTTCAGGCTCCGGTCAGTTTCGTTGGGTATCCAGACTCCGGTTATTACATTGAGCGTTTCGGCTCCGGTCAGTTTAATTGGGTATCCAGACTCCGGTTATTACGTTGAGCGTTCAGGCTACGGTCAGTTTCTTTGGGTATCCAGACTCCGGTTATTACGTTGAGCGTTCAGGCGCCGGTCAGTTTCGTTGGGTATCCAGACTCCGGTTATTACGTTGAGCGTTCAGGCTCCAGTCAGTTTCTTTGGGTATCCAGACTCCGGTTATTACGTTGAGCGTTCAGGCTCCGGTCAGTTTCTTTGGGTATCCAGACTTCGGTTATTATGTTGAGCGTTCAGGCTCCGGTCAGTTTCGATTGGTATCCAGACTTCGGTTATTACGTTGAGCGTTCAGGCTCCGATCAGTTTTGTTGGGTATCCAGACTCCATTTATTACGTTGAACGTTCAGGCTCTGGTCAGTTTCGTTGGGTATCCAGACCCCGGTTATTACGTTGAGCATTCAGGCTCCGGTCAGTTTCATTGGGTATCCAGAGTCTGGTTTTTACATTGAGCGTTTAGGCTCCGGTCAGTTTTGTTGGGTATCCAGACTCCGGTTATTATGTTGAGGGTTCAGGCTCCGATCAGTTTTGTTGGGTATCCAGACTCCGGTTAT
This sequence comes from Lathyrus sativus, assembly GCA_963859935.3. Lineage (NCBI taxonomy): Eukaryota > Viridiplantae > Streptophyta > Magnoliopsida > Fabales > Fabaceae > Lathyrus > Lathyrus sativus. Next base: position 31,423 of record CAWUDS030000647.1, read on the forward strand.
TACGTTGAGTGTTCAGGCTCCAGTCAGTTTCGTTGGGTATCCAGACTCAGGTTATTACGTTGGGCGTTCAGGCTCCGTTCAGTTTCTTTGGGTATCCAGAATCCGGTTATTACGTTGAGTGTTCAGGCTCCGGTCAGTTTCGTTGGGTATCAAGACTCAGGTTATTACGTTGAGCGTTCAGGCTCCGGTCATTTTCGTTGGGTATCCAGACTCAGGTTATTACGTTGAGCGTTCAGGCACCGGTCAGTTTCGTTGTGTATCCAGACTCTGGTTATTACGTTGTGCGTTCAGGCTCCGTTCAGTTTCTTTGGGTATCCAGACTCCGGTTATTACGTTGAGCATTCAGGCTCCGGTCAGTTTCTTTGGGTATCCAGACTCCGGTTATTACGTTGAGCGTTCAGGCTCCGGTCAGCTTCTTTGGGTATCCAGACTCCAATTATTACGTTGAGCGTTCAAGCTCCAGTCAATTTCGGATGGTATCCAGACTCCGGTTATTACGTAGAGCGTTCAGGCTCCGGTCAGTTTCGTTTGGTATCTAGACTTCGGTTATTACGTTGAGCGTTCAGGCTCCGGTCAGTTTCGTTGGGTATCCAGACTCCGTTTATTACGTTGAACATTCAGGCTCCGGTCAGTTTCGTTGGGTATCCAGACTCTGGTTTTTACGTTGAGCGTTTAGGCTCCGGTCAGTTTTGTTGGGTATCCAGACTCCGGTTATTATGTTGAGGGTTCAGGCTCCGGTCAGTTTTGTTGGGTATCCAGACTCCGGTTATTAGGTTGAATGTTCAGGCTCTGGTCAATTTCGTTGGGTATCCAGACTCAGGTTATTACGTTGAGCGTTCAGGCTCCGGTCAGTTTCTTTGGGTATCCAGACTCCGGTTATTACGTTGAGCATTCAGGCACCGGTCAGTTTCGTTGTGTATCTAGACTCCGGTTATTACGTTGAGCGTTCAGGCTCCGGTCAGTTTCGTTGGGTATCCAGACTCCGGTTTTTTACGTTGAGCGTTCAGGTTCCGGTCAGTTTTGTTGGGTATCCAGACTCCGGTTGTTACGTTGAGTATTCAGGCTCTGGTCAGTTTCGTTGGGTATCAAGACTCAGGTTATTACGTTGAGCGTTCAGGCACCGGTCAGTTTCGTTGTGTATCCAGACTCTGGTTATTACGTTGAGCGTTCAGGCTCCAGTAAGTTTTGTTGGGTATCCAGACTCCGGTTTTTACTTTGAGGGTTCAGGCTCCGGTCAGTTTCATTGGGTATCCAGACTCCGGTTATTACATTGAGCGTTCAGGCTCCGATCAGTTTCGTTGGGTATCCAGACTCCGGTTATTACGTTGAGCGTTCAGGCTCCGGTCAGTTTCTTTGGGTATCCAGACTCCGGTTATTACGTTGAGCGTTCAGGCTCCGGTCAGTTTCGTTGGGTATGCAGACTCCGGTTATTTTGTTGAGCGTTCAGGCTCCGGTCAATTTCGTTGTGTATCCAGACTCCGGTTATTACATAGAGCGTTCAGGCTATGGTCAGTTTCGTTTGGTATCCAGACATCGGTTATTACGTTGAGCGTTCAGGCTCCGGTCAATTTCGTTGGGTATCCAGACTCCGTTTATTACGTTGAACGTTCAGGCTCCGGTCAGTTTCGTTGGGTATCCAGACTCCGGTTATTACGTTGAGCATTCAGGCTCCGGTCAGTTTCGTTGGGTATCCAGACTCTGGTTTTTACGTTGAGCGTTTAGGCTCCGGTCAGTTTTGTTGGGTATCCAGACTCCGGTTATTATGTTGAGGGTTCTGGCTCCGGTCAGTTTCGTTGGGTATCCAGACTCTGGTTATTATGTTGAGGGTTCAGGCTCCGGTCAGTTTCGTTGGGTATCCAGACTCTGGTTATTACATTGAGCGTTCAGGCTCCGGTCAGTTTAATTGGGTATCCAGACTCCGGTTATTACGTTGAGCATTCAGGCTCCGGTCAGTTTCTTTGGGTATCCAGACTCCGGTTATTACGTTGAGCGTTCAGCCTCCGGTCAGTTTCTTTGGGTATCCAGACTCCAGTTATTACGTTGAGCGTTCAGGCTCCGGTCAGTTTCATTGGGTATCCAGACTCCGGTTATTTCGTTGAGCGTTTAGGCTCCGGTTAATTTCGTTGTGTATCCAGACTCCGGTTATTACGTTGATCGTTCAGGCTCCAGTCAATTTTGTTGGGTATCCAGACTCCGGTTATTACGTTGAGCATTCAGGGTCCGGTCAGTTTCATTGGGTATCCAGACTTCGGTTATTACGTTGAGCGTTCAGGCTCCGGTCAGTTTCGTTGGGTATCCAGACTCCGGTTATTACGTTGAACGTTCAGGCTCTGGTCAGTTTCGTTGGGTATCCAGACTCCGGTTATTACGTTGAGCTTTCAGGCTCCGGTCAGTTTCGTTGGGTATCCAGAGTCTGGTTTTTACGTTGAGCGTTTAGGCTCCGGTCAGTTATGTTGGGTATCCAGACTCCGGTTATTATGTTGAGGGTTCAGGCTCCGGTCAGTTTTGTTGGGTATCCAGACTCCGGTTATTACGTTGATCGTTCAGGCTCCAGTCAATTTCGTTGGGTATCCAGACTCCGGTTTTTCGTTGAGCGTTCAGGCTCCGGTCAGTTTTTTTGGGTATCTAGACTTCGGTTATTACGTTGAGCGTTCAGGCTCTGGTCAGTTTTGTTTGGTATCCAGACTCCGGTTATTACGTTGAGATAGCAGGCTCCGGCCAGTTTCATTGGGTATCCAGACACCGGTTATTACGTTGAGCGTTCAGCCTCCGGTCAGTTTCGTTGGGTATCGGGACTCTGGTTATTACGTTGAGCGTTCAGGCTCCGGTCAGTTTCATTTGGTATCCAGACTTCGGTTATTACGTTGAGCGTTCAAGCTCCGGTCAGTTTCGTTGGGTATCCAGACTCTGTTTATTATGTTGAACGTTCAGGCTCCGGTCAGTTTCGTTGGGTATCCAGACTCCGGTTATTACGTTGAGCATTCAGGGTCCGGTCAGTTTCATTGGGTATCCAGACTTCGGTTATGACGTTGAGCGTTCAGGCTCCGGTCAGTTTCGTTGGGTATTCAGACTCCGGTTATTACGTTGAAAGTTCAGGCTCTGGTCAGTTTCGTTGGGTATCCAGACTCCGGTTATTACGTTGAGCATTCAGGCTCCGGTCAGTTTCGTTGGGTATCCAGAGTCTGGTTTTTACGTTGAGCGTTTAGGCTTCGGTCAGTTATGTTGGGTATCCAGACTCCGGTTATTATGTTGAGGGTTGAGGCTCCGGTCAGTTTTGTTGGGTATCCAGACTCCGGTTATTACGTTGATCGTTCAGGCTCCAGTCAATTTCGTTGGGTATCCAGACTCCGGTTTTTCGTTGAGCGTTCAGGCTCCGGTCAGTTTTGTTGGGTATCTAGACTTCGGTTATTACGTTGAGCGTTCAGGCTCTGGTCAGTTTTGTTTGGTATCCAAACTCCGGTTATTACGTTGAGATAGCAGGCTCCGGCCAGTTTCATTGGGTATCTAGACACCGGTTATTACGTTGAGCGTTCGGCCTCCGGTCAGTTTCGTTGGGTATCCAGACTCTGGTTATTACGTTGAGCGTTCAGGCTCCGGTCAGTTTCATTTGGTATCCAGACTTCGGTTATTACGTTGAGCGTTCAAGCTCCGGTCAGTTTCGTTGGGTATCCAGACTCCGATTATTACGTTGAGCATTCAGGCTCCGGTCAGTTTTGTTGGGTATCCAGACTCTGGTTTTTACGTTGAGCGTTTAGGCTCCGGTCAGTTTTGTTGGGTATCTAGACTCCGGTTATTATGTTGAGGGTTCAGGCTCCGGTCAGTTTCGTTGGGTATCCAGACTCCGGTTATTACATTGAGCGTTCAGGCTCCGGTCAGTTTCGTTGGGTATCCAGTCTACGGTTATTACGTTGAGCATTCAGGCTCCGGTCAGTTTCGTTGGGTATCCAGACTCCGGTTATTTCGTTGAGCATTCAGGTTACGGTCAATTTCGTTGTGTATCCAGACTCCGGTTATTACGTTGATCATTCAGGCTCCAGTCAATTTCGTTGGGTATCCAGACTCCGGTTATTACGTAGAACATTCAGGCTCCGGTCAGTTTCGTTTGGTATCCAGACTCCGGTTATTACGTTGAGCGTTCAGGCTCCGGTCAGTTTCGTTGGGTATCCAGATTCCGGTTATTACGTTGAGCGTTCAGGCTCCGGTCAGTTTCGTTAGGTATCCAGACTCTGGTTTTTACGTTGAGCGTTTAGGCTCCGGTCAGTTTTGTTGGGTATCCAGACTCCGGTTATTATGTTGAGCGTTCAGGCTCCGGTCAGTTTCGTTGGGTATCCAGTCTACGGTTATTACGTTGAGCATTCATGCTCTGGTCAGTTTCGTTGGGTATCCAGACTCCGGTTACTACGTTGATCGTTCAGGCTCTAGTCAATTTCGTTGGGTATCCAGACTCCGGTTTTTACGTAGAGCGTTCAGGCTCCGGTCAGTTTCGTTTGGTATCCAGACTTCGGTTATTACGTTGAGCGTTCAGGCTCCAGTCAATTTCGTTGGGTATCCAGACTCCGGTTATTATGTTGAACGTTCAGGCACCGGTCAGTTTCGTTGTGTATCCAGACTCTGGTTATTACGTTGAGCGTTCAGGCTCCGGTCAGTTTCGTTGGGTATCCAGACTCCGGTTTTCTACGTTGAGCGTTCAGGTTCCGGTCAGTTTTGTTGGATATCCAGACTCCGGTTATTACATTGAGTATTCAGGCTCCGGTCAGTTTCGTTGGGTATCAAGACTCAGGTTATTACGTTGAGCGTTCAGGCTCTGATCAGTTTCGTTGGGTATCCAGACTCAGGTTATTACGTTGAGCGTTCAGGCACCGGTCAGTTTCCTTGTGTATCCAGACTCCGGTTATTACGTTGAGCCTTCAGGCTTCGGTCAGTTTCGTTGGGTATCCAGACTCCGGTTATTTTGTTGAGCGTTCAGGCTCTGGTCAATTTTGTTGTGTATCTAGACTCCGGTTATTACGTTGAGCGTTCAGGCTCCAGTCAATTTCGTTGGGTATCCAGACTCCGGTTATTACGTAGAGCGTTCAGGCTCCGGTCAGATTCGTTTGGTATCAAGACTTCGGTTATTACGTTGAGCGTTCAAGCTCCGGTCAGTTTCGTTGGGTATCCAGACTCCGATTATTACGTTGAGCATTCAGGCTCCGGTCAGTTTCGTTGGGTATCCAGATTCTGGTTTTTACGTTGAGCGTTTAGGCTCCGGTCAGTTTTGTTGGGTATCCAGACTCCGGTTATTATGTTGAGGGTTCAGGCTCCGGTCAGTTTCGTTGGGTATCCAGACTCCGGTTATTACATTGAGCGTTTAGGCTCCGGTCAGTTTCGTTGGGTATCCAGTCTACGGTTATTACGTTGAGCATTCAGGCTCCGGTCAGTTTCGTTGGGTATCCAGACTCCGGTTATTTCGTTGAGCATTCAGGTTACGGTCAATTTCGTTGTGTATCCAGACTCCGGTTATTACGTTGATCGTTCAGGCTCCAGTCAATTTCGTTGGGTATCCAGACTCCGGTTATTACGTAGAGCGTTCAGGCTCCGGTCAGTTTCGTTTGGTATCCAGACTTCGGTTATTACATTGAGCGTTCAGGCTCCGGTCAGTTTCGTTGGGTATCCAGACTCCGGTTATTACGTTGAGCGTTCAGGCTCCGGTCAGTTTCGTTGGGTATCCAGACTCCGGTTATTACGTTGAGCGATCAGGCTCCGGTCAGTTTCTTTGGGTATCCAGACTCCGGTTATTACGTTGAGCGTTCAGGCTCCGGTCAGTTTCGTTGGGTATCCAGACTCCGGTTATTTTGTTGAGCGTTTAGGCTCTGGTCAATTTCGTTGTGTATCCAGACTCCGGTTACTACGTTGATCGTTCAGGCTCTAGTCAATTTCGTTGGGTATCCAGACTCCGGTTATTACGTAGAGCGTTCAGGCTCCGGTCAGTTTCGTTTGGTATCCAGACTTCGGTTATTACGTTGAGCGTTCAGGCTTCGGTCAGTTTCGTTGGGTATCCAGACTCCGATTATTAGATTGAGCATTCAGGCTCCGGTCAGTTTCGTTGGGTATCCAGACTCTGGTTTTTACGTTGAGCGTTTAGGCTCCGGTCAGTTTTGTTGGGTATCCAGACTCCGGTTATTATGTTGAGGGTTCAGGCTCCGGTCAGTTTTGTTGGGTATCCAGACTCCGGTTATTACGTTGACTGTTCGGGATCCGGTCAGTTTCGTTGGGTATCCAGACTCAGGTTATTACGTTGAGCGTTTAGGCTCCGGTCAGTTTCTTTGGGTATCCAGACTACGGTGATTACGTTGAGCATTCAGGCACCGGTCAGTTTCGTTGTGTATCCAGACTCTGGTTATTACGTTGAGCGTTCAGGCTCCGGTCAGTTTCGTTGGGTATCCAGACTCCGGTTTTTTACGTTGAGCGTTCAGGTTCCGGTGAGTTTTGTTGGGTATCCAGACTCCGGGTATTACGTTGAGTATTCAGGCTCCGGTCAGTTTCGTTGGGTATCAAGACTCAGGTTATTACGTTGAGCGTTCAGGCTCTGATCAGTTTCGTTGGGTATCCAGACTCAGGTTATTACGTTGAGCGTTCAGGCACCGGTCAGTTTCCTTGTGTATCTAGACTCCGGTTATTACGTTGAGCGTTCAGGCTCCAGTTAGTTTTGTTGAGTATCCAGACTCCGGTTTTTACGTTGAGGGTTCAGGCTCCGGTCAGTTTCGTTGGGTATCCAGACTCCGGTTTTTACGTTGAGCGTTCAGGCTCCGGTCAGTTTCGTTGGGGTATCCAGACTCCGGTTATTACATTGAGCGTTCAGGCTCCGATCAGTTTCTTTGGATATCCAGACTCCGGTTATTACGTTGAGCGTTCAGGCTCCGGTCAGTTTCGTTGGGTATCCAGACTCCGGTTATTTTGTTGAGCGTTCAGGCTCCAGTCAATTTTGTTGTGTATCCAGACTCCGATTATTACGTTGATCGTTCAGGCTCCAGTCAATTTCGTTGGGTATCCAGACTCCGGTTATTACGTAGAGCGTTCAGGCTCCGGGCAGTTTCGTTTGGTATCCAGACTTCGGTTATTACGTTGAGCGTTCAGGCTCCGGTCAGTTTCGTTGGGTATCCAGACTCCGATCATTACGTTGAGCATTCAGGCTCCGGTCAGTTTCGTTGGGTATCCAGACTCTGGTTTTTACGTTGAGCGTTTAGGCTCCAGTCAGTTTTTTTGGGTATCCAGACTCCGGTTATTATGTTGAGGGTTCAGGCTCCGGTCAGTTTCGTTGGGTATCCAGACTCAGGTTATTACGTTGAGCGTTTAGGCTCCGGTCAGTTTCTTTGGGTATCCAGACTACGGTTATTACGTTGAGCGTTCAGGCACCGGTCAGTTTCGTTGTGTATCCAGACTCTGGTTATTACGTTGAGCGTTCAGGCTCCGGTCAGTTTCATTGGGTATCAAGACTCAGGTTATTACGTTGAGCGTTCAGGCTCTGATCAGTTTCGTTGGGTATCCAGACTCAGGTTATTACGTTAGGCGTTCAGGCACCGGTCAGTTTCCTTGTGTATCCAGACTCCGGTTATTACGTTGAGCGTTCAGGCTCCGGTCAGTTTCTTTGGGTATCAAGACTCCGGTTATTACGTTGAGCGTTCAGGCTCCGGTCAGTTTCGTTGGGTATCCACACTCCGGTTATTTTGTTGAGCGTTCAGGCTCCGGTCAATTTCGTTGTGTACCCAGACTCCGGTTATTATGTAGATCGTTCAGGCTCCTGTCAATTTCGTTGGGTATCCAGACTCCGGTTATTACGTAGAGCGTTCAGGCTCCGGTCAGTTTAGTTTGGTATCCAGACTTCGGTTATTACGTTGAGCGTTCAGGCTCCGGTCAGTTTCGTTGGGTATCCAGACTCCGATTATTACGTTGAGCATTCAGGCTCCGGTCAGTTTGGTTGGGTATCCAGACTCTGGTTTTTACGTTGAGCGTTTAGGCTCCGGTCAGTTTTGTTGGGTATCCAGACTCCGGTTATTATGTTGAGGGTTCAGGCTCCGGTCAGTTTCGTTGGGTATCCAGACTCTGGTTATTACATTGAGCATTCAGGCTCCGGTCAGTTTCGTTGGGTATCCAGACTCCGGTTATTACGTTGAGCGTTCAGGCTCCGGTCAGTTTCTTTGGGTATCCAGACTCCGGTTATTACGTTGAGCATTAAGGCTCCGGTCAGTTTGGTTGGGTATCTAGACTCCGGTTATTACGTTGAGCATTCAGGCTCCGGTCAGTTTCTTTAGGTATCCAAACTCCGGTTATTACGTTGAGCGTTCAGGCACCGGTCAGTTTCGTTGTGTATCCAGACTCCGGTTATTAATCTGAGCGTTCAGGCTCCAGTCAGTTTTATTGGGTATCCAGACTCCGGTTTTTATGTTGAGGGTTCAGGCTCCGGTCAGTTTCGTTGGGTATCCAGACTCCGGTTATTACGTTTAGCGTTCATGCTCCGGTCAGTTTCTTTGGGTATCCAGACTCCGGTTATTACGTTGAGCGTTCAGGCTCCGGTCAGTTTCGTTGGGTATCCAGACTCCGGTTATTTTGTTGAGCGTTCACGCTCCGGTCAATTTCGTTGTGTATCCAGACTCCGGTTATTACGTTGATCGTTCAAGCTCCAGTCAATCTCGTTGGGTATCCAGACTCCGGTTATTACGTAGAGCGTTCAGGCTCCGGTCAGTTTCGTTTGGTATCCAGACTTCGGTTATTACGTTGAGCGTTCAGGCTCCGATCAGTTTCGTTGGGTATCCAGACTCCTGTTATTACGTTGAGCACTCAGGCTCCGGTCAGTTTCGTTGGGTATCCAGACTCTGGTTTTTACGTTGAGCGTTTAGGCTCCGGTCAGTTTTGTTGGGTATCCAGACTCCGGTTATTATGTTGAGGGTCCATGCTCCTGTCAGTTTCGTTGGGTATCCAGACTCCGGTTATTACATTGAGCGTTCAGGCTCCGGTCAGTTTCGTTGGGTATCCAGACTCCGGTTATTACGTTGAGCGTTCAGGCTCCGGTCAGTTTCTTTGGGTATCCAGACTCCGGTTATTACGTTGAGCATTAAGGCTCCGGTCAGTTTGGTTGGGTATCTAGACTCCAGTTATTACGTTGAGCATTCAGGCTCCGGTCAGTTTCTTTAGGTATCCAAACTCCGGTTATTACGTTGAGCGTTCAGGCACCGGTCAGTTTCGTTGTGTATCCAGACTCCGGTTATTAATCTGAGCGTTCAGGCTCCAGTCAGTTTTGTTGGGTATCCAGACTCCGGTATTTATGTTGAGGGTTCAGGCTCCGGTCAGTTTCGTTGGGTATCCAGACTCCGGTTATTACGTTTAGCGTTCATGCTCCGGTCAGTTTCTTTGGGTATCCAGACTCCGGTTATTACGTTGAGCGTTCAGGCTCCGGTCAGTTTCGTTGGGTATCCAGACTCCGGTTATTTTGTTGAGCGTTCACGCTCCGGTCAATTTCGTTGTGTATCCAGACTCCGGTTATTACGTTGATCGTTCAAGCTCCAGTCAATCTCGTTGGGTATCCAGACTCCGGTTATTACGTAGAGCGTTCAGGCTCCGGTCAGTTTCGTTTGGTATCCAGACTTCGGTTATTACGTTGAGCGTTCAGGCTCCGATCAGTTTCGTTGGGTATCCAGACTCCTGTTATTACGTTGAGCACTCAGGCTCCGGTCAGTTTCGTTGGGTATCCAGACTCTGGTTTTTACGTTGAGCGTTTAGGCTCCAGTCAGTTTTGTTGGGTATCCAGACTCCGGTTATTATGTTGAGGGTCCATGCTCCTGTCAGTTTCGTTGGGTATCCAGACTCCGGTTATTACATTGAGCGTTCAGGCTCCGGTCAGTTTCGTTGGGTATCCAGACTTCGGTTATTACGTCGAGCGTTCAGGCTCCGGTCAGTTTCTTTGGGTATCCAGACTCCGGTTATTACGTTGAGCGTTCAGGCTCCGGTCAGTTTCGTTGGGTATCTAGACTCCGGTTATTACGTTGAGCATTCAGGCTCCGGTCAATTTCTTTAGGTATCCAAACTCCGGTTATTACGTTGAGCGTTCAGGCACCGGTCAGTTTCGTTGTGTATCCAGACTCCGGTTATTAATCTGAGCGTTCAGGCTCCAGTCAGTTTTGTTGGGTATCCAGACTCCGGTTTTTACGTTGAGGGTTCAGGCTCCGGTCAGTTTCGTTGGGTATCCAGACTCCGGTTATTTTGTTGAGCGTTCACGCTCCGGTCAATTTCGTTGTGTATCCAGACTCCGGTTATTACGTTGATCGTTCAAGCTCCAGTCAATCTCGTTGGGTATCCAGACTCCGGTTATTACGTAGAGCGTTCAGGCTCCGGTCAGTTTCGTTTGGTATCCAGACTTCGGTTATTACGTTGAGCGTTCAGGCTCCGATCAGTTTCGTTGGGTATCCAGACTCCTGTTATTACGTTGAGCACTCAGGCTCCGGTCAGTTTCGTTGGGTATCCAGACTCTGGTTTTTACGTTGAGCGTTTAGGCTCCGGTCAGTTTTGTTGGGTATCCAGACTCCGGTTATTATGTTGAGGGTCCATGCTCCTGTCAGTTTCGTTGGGTATCCAGACTCCGGTTATTACATTGAGCGTTCAGGCTCCGGTCAGTTTCGTTGGGTATCCAGACTCCGGTTATTACGTTGAGCGTTCAGGCTCCGGTCAGTTTCTTTGGGTATCCAGACTCCGGTTATTACGTTGAGCATTAAGGCTCCGGTCAGTTTGGTTGGGTATCTAGACTCCAGTTATTACGTTGAGCATTCAGGCTCCGGTCAGTTTCTTTAGGTATCCAAACTCCGGTTATTACGTTGAGCGTTCAGGCACCGGTCAGTTTCGTTGTGTATCCAGACTCCGGTTATTAATCTGAGCGTTCAGGCTCCAGTCAGTTTTGTTGGGTATCCAGACTCTGGTTTTTACGTTGAGGGTTCAGGCTCCGGTCAGTTTCGTTGGGTATCCAGACTCCGGTTATTACGTTGAGCGTTCAGGCTCCGGTCAGTTTCTTTGGGTATCCAGACTCCGGTTATTACGTTGAGCGTTCAGGCTCCGGTCAGTTTCGTTGGGTATCCAGACTCCGGTTATTTTGTTGAGCGTTCACGCTCCGGTCAATTTCGTTGTGTATCCAGACTCCGGTTATTACGTTGATCGTTCAAGCTCCAGTCAATCTCGTTGGGTATCCAGACTCCGGTTATTACGTAGAGCGTTCAGGCTCCGGTCAGTTTCGTTTGGTATCCAGACTTCGGTTATTACGTTGAGCGTTCAGGCTCCGATCAGTTTCGTTGGGTATCCAGACTCCTGTTATTACGTTGAGCACTCAGGCTCCGGTCAGTTTCGTTGGGTATCCAGACTCTGGTTTTTACGTTGAGCGTTTAGGCTCCGGTCAGTTTTGTTGGGTATCCAGACTCCGGTTATTATGTTGAGGGTCCATGCTCCTTTCAGTTTCGTTGGGTATCCAGACTCCGGTTATTACATTGAGCGTTCAGGCTCCGGTCAGTTTCGTTGGGTATCCAGACTTCGGTTATTACGTCGAGCGTTCAGGCTCCGGTCAGTTTCTTTGGGTATCCAGACTCCGGTTATTACGTTGAGCGTTCAGGCTCCGGTCAGTTTCGTTGGGTATCTAGACTCCGGTTATTACGTTGAGCACTCAGGCTCGGGTCAATTTCTTTAGGTATCCAAACTCCGGTTATTACGTTGAGCGTTCAGGCACCGGTCAGTTTCGTTGTGTATCCAGACTCCGGTTATTAATCTGAGCGTTCAGGCTCCAGTCAGTTTTGTTGGGTATCCAGACTCCGGTTTTTACGTTGAGGGTTCAGGCTCCGGTCAGTTTCGTTGGGTATCCAGACTCCGGTTATTACGTTGAGCGTTCAGGCTCCGGTCAGTTTCTTTGGGTATCCAGACTCCGGTTATTACGTTGAGCGTTCAGGCTCCGGTCAGTTTCGTTGGGTATCCAGACTCCGGTTATTTTGTTGAGCGTTCACGCTCCGGTCAATTTCGTTGTGTATCCAGACTCCGGTTATTACGTTGATCGTTCAAGCTCCAGTCAATCTCGTTGGGTATCCAGACTCCGGTTATTACGTAGAGCGTTCAGGCTCCGGTCAGTTTCGTTTGGTATCCAGACTTCGGTTATTACGTTGAGCGTTCAGGCTCCGATCAGTTTCGTTGGGTATCCAGACTCCTGTTATTACGTTGAGCACTCAGGCTCCGGTCAGTTTCGTTGGGTATCCAGACTCTGGTTTTTACGTTGAGCGTTTAGGCTCCGGTCAGTTTTGTTGGGTATCCAGACTCCGGTTATTATGTTGAGGGTCCATGCTCCTGTCAGTTTCGTTGGGTATCCAGACTCCGGTTATTACATTGAGCGTTCAGGCTCCGGTCAGTTTCGTTGGGTATCCAGACTTCGGTTATTACGTCGAGCGTTCAGGCTCCGGTCAGTTTCTTTGGGTATCCAGACTCCGGTTATTACGTTGAGCGTTCAGGCTCCGGTCAGTTTCGTTGGGTATCTAGACTCCGGTTATTACGTTGAGCACTCAGGCTCCGGTCAATTTCTTTAGGTATCCAAACTCCGGTTATTACGTTGAGCATTCAGGCACCGGTCAGTTTCGTTGTGTATCCAGACTCCGGTTATTAATCTGAGCGTTCAGGCTCCAGTCAGTTTTGTTGGGTATCCAGACTCCGGTTTTTACGTTGAGGGTTCAGGCTCCGGTCAGTTTCGTTGGGTATCCAGACTCCGGTTATTACGTTGAGCGTTCAGGCTCCGGTCAGTTTCTTTTGGTATCCAGACTCCGGTTATTACGTTGAGCGTTCAGGCTCCGGTCAGTTTCGTTGGGTATCCAGACTCCGGTTATTTTGTTGAGCGTTCACGCTCCGGTCAATTTCGTTGTGTATCCAGACTCCGGTTATTACGTTGATCGTTCAAGCTCCAGTCAATCTCGTTGGGTATCCAGACTCCGGTTATTACGTAGAGCGTTCAGGCTCCGGTCAGTTTCGTTTGGTATCCAGACTTCGGTTATTACGTTGAGCGTTCAGGCTCCGATCAGTTTCGTTGGGTATCCATACTCCTGTTATTATGTTGAGCATTCAGGCTCCGGTCAGTTTCGTTGGGTATCCAGACTCTGGTTTTTACGTTGAGCGTTTAGGCTTCGGTCAGTTTTGTTGGGTATCCAGACTCCGGTTATTATGTTGAGGGTCCATGCTCCTGTCAGTTTCGTTGGGTATCCAGACTCCGATTATTACATTGAGCGTTCAGGCTCCGGTCAGTTTCGTTGGGTATCCAGACATCGGTTATTACGTTGAGCGTTCAGGCTCCAGTCTGTTTCTTTGGGTATCCAGACTCCGGTTATTACGTTGAGCGTTCAGGCTCCGGTCAGTTTCGTTGGGTATCCAAACTCCGGTTATTACGTTGAGCATTCAGGCTCCGGTCCGTTTCTTTGGGTATCCAGACTCCGGTTATTATGTTGAGCGTTCAGGCTCCGGTCAGTTTCTTTGGGTATCCAGACTCCGGTTATTACGTTGAGCGTTCAGGCACCGGTCAGTTTCGTTGTGTATCCAGACTCCGGTTATTAAGTTGAGCGTTCAGGCTCCAGTCAGTTTAGTTGGGTATCCAGACTCCGGTTATTACGTTAAGCATTCAGGCTCCGGTCAGTTTCGTTGGGTATCCAGACTCTAGTTTTTACATTGAGCGTTTAGGCTCCGGTCAGTTTCGTTGGGTATCCAGCCTCCGGTTATTTTGTTGAGCGTTCAGGCTCCGGTCAATTTCGTTGTGTATCCAGACTCCGGTTATTACGTTGATCGTTCAAGCTCCAGTCGATTTCGTTGGGTATCCAGACTCCGGTTATTACGTAGAGCGTTCAGGCTCCGGTCAAATTCGTTTGGTATCCAGACTTCGGTTATTACGTTGAGCTTTCTGGCTCCGATCAGTTTCGTTGGGTATCCAGACTCCGGTTATTACGTTGAGCATTCAGGCTCCGGTCAGTTTCGTTGGGTATCCAGACTCTGGTTTTTACGTTGAGCGTTTAGGCTCCGGTCAGTTTTGTTGGGTATCCAGACTCCGGTTATTATGTTGAGGGTTCAGGCTCCGGTCAGTTTCGTTGGGTATCCAGACTCCGGTTATTACATGGAGTGTTCAGGCTCCGGTCAGTTTCGTTGGGTATCCAGACTCCGGTTATTACGTTGAGCGTTCAGGCTCCGGTCAGTTTCTTTGGGTATCCAGACTCCGATTATTATGTTGAGCGTTCAGGCTCCGGTCAGTTTCGTTGGGTATCCAGACTCCGGTTATTACGTTGAGCGTTCAGGCTCCGGTCAGTTTCTTTGGGTATCCATACTCCGGTTATTATGTTGAGCGTTCAGGCTCCGGTCAGTTTCTTTGGGTATCCAGACTCCGGTTATTACGTTGAGCGTTCAGGCACCGGTCAGTTTCATTGTGTATCCAGACTCCGGTTATTAAGTTGAGCGTTCAGGCTCTAGTCAGTTTTGTTGGGTATCCAGACTCCGGTTTTTACGTTGAGGGTTCAGGCTCCGGTCAGTTTCGGTGGGTATCCAGACTACGGTTATTACGTTGAGCGTTCAGGCTCCGGTCAGTTTCGTTGGGTATCCAGACTCCGGTTATTACGTTGAGCGTTCAGGCTCTGGTCAGTTTCTTTGGGTATCCAGACTCCGGTTATTACGTTGAGCGTTCAGGCTCCAGTCAGTTTCGTTGGGTATCCAGACTCCGGTTATTACGTTGAGCGTTCAGGCTCTGGTCAGTTTCTTTGGGTATCCAGACTCCGGTTATTATGTTGAGCGTTCAGGCTCCGGTCAGTTTCTTTGGGTATCCAGACTCCGGTTATTACGTTGAGCGTTCAGGCACCGGTCAGTTTCGTTTTGTATCCAGACTCCGGTTATTAAGTTGAGCGTTCAGGCTCCAGTCAGTTTTGTTGGGTATCCAGACTCCGATTTTTACGTTGAGGGTTCAGGCTCCGGTCAGTTTCGTTGGGTATCCAGACTCCGGTTATTACGTTGAGCGTTCAGGCTCCGGTCAGTTTCTTTGGGTATCCAGACTCCGGTTATTACGTTGAGCGTTCGGGCTCCGGTCAGTTTTGTTGGGTATCCAGACTCCGGTTATTTTGTTGAGCGTTCACGCTCCGGTCAATTTCGTTGTGTATCCAGACTCCGGTTATTACGTTGATCGTTCAAGCTCCAGTCAATCTCGTTGGGTATCCAGACTCCGGTTATTACGTAGAGCGTGCAGGCTCCGGTCAGTTTCGTTTGGTATCCAGACTTCGGTTATTACGTTGAGCGTTCAGGCTCCGATCAGTTTCGTTGGGTATCCAGACTCCTGTTATTACGTTGAGCATTCAGGCTCCGGATAGTTTCGTTGGGTATCCAGACTCTGGTTTTTACGTTGAGCGTTTAGGCTCCGGTCAGTTTTGTTGGGTATCCAGACTCCGGTTATTATGTTGAGGGTCCAGGCTCCTGTCAGTTTCGTTGGGTATCCAGACTCCGGTTATTACATTGAGCGTTCAGGCTCCGGTCAGTTTCGTTGGGTATCCAGACTCCGGTTATTATGTTGAGCGTTCAGGCTCCGGTCAGTTTCTTTGGGTATCTAAACTCCGGTTATTACGTTGAGCGTTCAGGCTCCGGACAGTTTCGTTGGGTATCCAGACTCCGGTTATTACGTTGAGCGTTCAGGCTCCGGTCAGTTTCTTTGGGTATCCAGACTCCGGTTATTATGTTGAGCGTTCACGCTCCGGTCAATTTCTTTGGGTATCCAGACTCCGGTTATTACGTTGAGCGTTCAGGCACCGGTCAGTTTCGTTATGTATCCAGACTCCGGTTATTAATCTGAGCGTTCAGGCTCCAGTCAGTTTTGTTGGGTATCCAGACTCCGGTTTTTATGTTGAGGGTTCAGGCTCCGGTCAGTTTCGTTGGGTATCCAGACTCCGGTTATTACGTTGAGCGTTCATGCTCCGGTCACTTTCTTTGGGTATCCAGACTCCGGTTATTACGTTGAGCGTTCAGGCTCCGGTCAGTTTCGTTGGGTATCCAGACTCCGGTTATTTTGTTGAGCGTTCACGCTCCGGTCAATTTCGTTGTGTATCCAGACTCCGGTTATTACGTTGATCGTTCAAGCTCCAGTCAATCTCGTTGGGTATCCAGACTCCGGTTATTACGTAGAGCGTTCAGGCTCCGGTCAGTTTCGTTTGGTATCCAGACTTCGGTTATTACGTTGAGCGTTCAGGCTCCGATCAGTTTCGTTGGGTATCCAGACTCCTGTTATTACGTTGAGCACTCAGGCTCCGGTCAGTTTCGTTGGGTATCCAGACTCTGGTTTTTACGTTGAGCGTTTAGGCTCCGGTCACTTTTGTTGGGTATCCAGACTCCGGTTATTATGTTGAGGGTCCATGCTCCTGTCAGTTTCGTTGGGTATCCAGACTCCGGTTATTACATTGAGCGTTCAGGCTCCGGTCAGTTTCGTTGGGTATCCAGACTTCGGTTATTACGTCGAGCGTTCAGGCTCCGGTCAGTTTCTTTGGGTATCCAGACTCCGGTTATTACGTTGAGCGTTCAGGCTCCGGTCAGTTTCGTTGGGTATCTAGACTCCGGTTATTACGTTGAGCATTCAGGCTCCGGTCAATTTCTTTAGGTATCCAAACTCCGGTTATTACGTTGAGCGTTCAGGCACCGGTCAGTTTCGTTGTGTATCCAGACTCCGGTTATTAATCTGAGCGTTCAGGCTCCAGTCAGTTTTGTTGGGTATCCAGACTCCGGTTTTTACGTTGAGGGTTCAGGCTCCGGTCAGTTTCGTTGGGTATCCAGACTCCGGTTATTACGTTGAGCGTTCAGGCTCCGGTCAGTTTCTTTGGGTATCCAGACTCCGGTTATTACGTTGAGCGTTCAGGCTCCGGTCAGTTTCGTTGGGTATCCAGACTCCGGTTATTTTGTTGAGCGTTCACGCTCCGGTCAATTTCGTTGTGTATCCAGACTCCGGTTATTACGTTGATCGTTCAAGCTCTAGTCAATCTCGTTGGGTATCCAGACTCCGGTTATTACGTAGAGCATTCAGGCTCCGGTCAGTTTCGTTTGGTATCCAGACTTCGGTTATTACGTTGAGCGTTCAGGCTCCGATCAGTTTCGTTGGGTATCCATACTCCTGTTATTACGTTGAGCATTCAGGCTCCGGTCAGTTTCGTTGGGTATCCAGACTCTGGTTTTTACGTTGAGCGTTTAGGCTCCGGTCAGTTTTGTTGGGTATCCAGACTCCGGTTATTATGTTGAGGGTCCATGCTCCTGTCAGTTTCGTTGGGTATCCAGACTCCGGTTATTACATTGAGGGTTCAGGCTCCGGTCAGTTTCGTTGGGTATCCAGACATCGGTTATTACGTTGAGCGTTCAGGCTCCGGTCAGTTTCTTTGGGTATCCAGACTCCGGTTATTACGTTGAGCGTTCAGGCTCCGGTCAGTTTCTTTGGGTATCCAGACTCCGGTTATTACGTTGAGCGTTCAGGCTCCGGTCAGTTTCGTTGGGTATCCAGACTCCGGTTATTACGTTGATCGTTCAAGCTCCAGTCAATCTCATTGGGTATCCAGACTCCGGTTATTACGTAGAGCGTTCAGGCTCCGGTCAGTTTCGTTTGGTATCCAGACTTCGGTTATTACGTTGAGCGTTCAGGCTCCGATCAGTTTCGTTGGGTATCCAGACTCCTGTTATTACGTTGAGCACTCAGGCTCCGGTCAGTTTCGTTGGGTATCCAGACTCTGGTTTTTACGTTGAGCGTTTAGGCTCCGGTCAGTTTTGTTGGGTATCCAGACTCCGGTTATTATGTTGAGGGTCCATGCTCCTGTCAGTTTCGTTGGGTATCCAGACTCCGGTTATTACATTGAGCGTTCAGGCTCCGGTCAGTTTCGTTGGGTATCCAGACTTCGGTTATTACGTCGAGCGTTCAGGCTCCGTTCAGTTTCTTTGGGTATCCAGACTCCGGTTATTACGTTGAGCGTTCAGGCTCCGGTCAGTTTCGTTGGGTATCTAGACTCCGGTTATTACGTTGAGCACTCAGGCTCCGGTCAATTTCTTTAGGTATCCAAACTCCGGTTATTACGTTGAGCGTT
This sequence comes from Lathyrus sativus, assembly GCA_963859935.3. Lineage (NCBI taxonomy): Eukaryota > Viridiplantae > Streptophyta > Magnoliopsida > Fabales > Fabaceae > Lathyrus > Lathyrus sativus. The sequence continues at coordinate 49,533 of CAWUDS030000647.1, forward strand.
CAGGCACCGGTCAGTTTCGTTGTGTATCCAGACTCCGGTTATTAATCTGAGCGTTCAGGCTCCAGTCAGTTTTGTTGGGTATCCAGACTCCGGTTTTTACGTTGAGGGTTCAGGCTCCGGTCAGTTTCGTTGGGTATCTAGACTCCGGTTATTACGTTGAGCGTTCAGGCTCCGGTCAGTTTCTTTGGGTATCCAGACTCCGGTTATTACGTTGGGCGTTCAGGCTCCGGTCAGTTTCGTTGGGTATCCAGACTCCGGTTATTTTGTTGAGCGTTCACGCTCCGGTCAATTTCGTTGTGTATCCAGACTCCGGTTATTACGTTGATCGTTCAAGCTCCAGTCAATCTCGTTGGGTATCCAGACTCCGGTTATTACGTAGAGCGTTCAGGCTCCGGTCAGTTTCGTTTGGTATCCAGACTTCGGTTATTACGTTGAGCGTTCAGGCTCCGATCAGTTTCGTTGGGTATCCATACTCCTGTTATTATGTTGAGCATTCAGGCTCCGGTCAGTTTCGTTGGGTATCCAGACTCTGGTTTTTACGTTGAGCGTTTAGGCTTCGGTCAGTTTTGTTGGGTATCCAGACTCCGGTTATTATGTTGAGGGTCCATGCTCCTGTCAGTTTCGTTGGGTATCCAGACTCCGGTTATTACATTGAGCGTTCAGGCTCCGGTCAGTTTCGTTGGGTATCCAGACATCGGTTATTACGTTGAGCGTTCAGGCTCCGGTCTGTTTCTTTGGGTATCCAGACTCCGGTTATTACGTTGAGCGTTCAGGCTCCGGTCAGTTTCGTTGGGTATCCAAACTCCGGTTATTACGTTGAGCATTCAGGCTCCGGTCAGTTTCTTTGGGTATCCAGACTCCGGTTATTACGTTGAGCGTTCAGGCACCGGTCAGTTTCGTTGTGTATCCAGACTCCGGTTATTAAGTTGAGCGTTCAGGCTCCAGTCAGTTTTGTTGGGTATCCAGACTCCGGTTATTACGTTAAGCATTCAGGCTCCGGTCAGTTTCGTTGGGTATCCAGACTATAGTTTTTACATTGAGCGTTTAGGCTCCGGTCAGTTTCGTTGGGTATCCAGCCTCCGGTTATTTTGTTGAGCGTTCAGGCTCCGGTCAATTTCGTTGTGTATCCAGACTCCGGTTATTACGTTGATCGTTCAAGCTCCAGTCGATTTCGTTGGGTATCCAGACTCCGGTTATTACGTAGAGCGTTCAGGCTCCGGTCAAATTCGTTTGGTATCCAGACTTCGGTTATTACGTTGAGCTTTCTGGCTCCGATCAGTTTCGTTGGGTATCCAGACTCCGGTTATTACGTTGAGCATTCAGGCTCCGGTCAGTTTCGTTGGGTATCCAGACTCTGGTTTTTACGTTGAGCGTTTAGGCTCCGGTCAGTTTTGTTGGGTATCCAGACTCCGGTTATTATGTTGAGGGTTCAGGCTCCGGTCAGTTTTGTTGGGTATCCAGACTCCGGTTATTACATGGAGTGTTCAGGCTCCGGTCAGTTTCGTTGGGTATCCAGACTCCGGTTATTACGTTGAGCGTTCAGGCTCCGGTCAGTTTCTTTGGGTATCCAGACTCCGATTATTATGTTGAGCGTTTAGGCTCCGGTCAGTTTCGTTGGGTATCCAGCCTCCGGTTATTTTGTTGAGCGTTCAGGCTCCGGTCAATTTCGTTGTGTATCCAGACTCCGGTTATTACGTTGATCGTTCAAGCTCCAGTCGATTTCGTTGGGTATCCAGACTCCAGTTATTACATAGAGCGTTCAGTGTCCGGTCAAATTCGTTTGGTATCCAGACTTCGGTTATTACGTTGAGCTTTCTGGCTCCGATCAGTTTCGTTGGGTATCCAGACTCCGGTTATTACGTTGAGCATTCAGGCTCCGGTCAGTTTCGTTGGGTATCCAGACTCTGGTTTTTACGTTGAGCGTTTAGGCTCCGGTCAGTTTTGTTGGGTATCCAGACTCCGGTTATTATGTTGAGGGTTCAGGCTCCGGTCAGTTTCGTTGGGTATCCAGACTCCGGTTATTACATGGAGTGTTCAGGCTCCGGTCAGTTTCGTTGGGTATCCAGACTCCGGTTATTACGTTGAGCGTTCAGGCTCCGGTCAGTTTCTTTGGGTATCCAGACTCCGATTATTATGTTGAGCGTTCAGGCTCCGGTCAGTTTCGTTGGGTATCCAGACTCCGGTTATTACGTTGAGCGTTCAGGCTCCGGTCAGTTTCTTTGGGTATCCATACTCCGGTTATTATGTTGAGCGTTCAGGCTCCGGTCAGTTTCTTTGGGTATCCAGACTCCGGTTATTACGTTGAGCGTTCAGGCACCGGTCAGTTTCATTGTGTATCCAGACTCCGGTTATTAAGTTGAGCGTTCAGGCTCTAGTCAGTTTTGTTGGGTATCCAGACTCCGGTTTTTACGTTGAGGGTTCAGGCTCCGGTCAGTTTCGGTGGGTATCCAGACTACGGTTATTACGTTGAGCGTTCAGGCTCCGGTCAGTTTCGTTGGGTATCCAGACTCCGGTTATTACGTTGAGCGTTCAGGCTCTGGTCAGTTTCTTTGGGTATCCAGACTCCGGTTATTACGTTGAGCGTTCAGGCTCCAGTCAGTTTCGTTGGGTATCCAGACTCCTGTTATTACGTTGAGCGTTCAGGCTCTGGTCAGTTTCTTTGGGTATCCAGACTCCGGTTATTATGTTGAGCGTTCAGGCTCCGGTCAGTTTCTTTGGGTATCCAGACTCCGGTTATTACGTTGAGCGTTCAGGCACCGGTCAGTTTCGTTTTGTATCCAGACTCCGGTTATTAAGTTGAGCGTTCAGGCTCCAGTCAGTTTTGTTGGGTATCCAGACTCCGGTTTTTACGTTGAGGGTTCAGGCTCCGGTCAGTTTCGTTGGGTATCCAGACTCCGGTTATTACGTTGAGCGTTCAGGCTCCGGTCAGTTTCTTTGGGTATCCAGACTCCGGTTATTACGTTGAGCGTTCGGGCTCCGGTCAGTTTTGTTGGGTATCCAGACTCCGGTTATTTTGTTGAGCGTTCACGCTCCGGTCAATTTCGTTGTGTATCCAGACTCCGGTTATTACGTTGATCGTTCAAGCTCCAGTCAATCTCGTTGGGTATCCAGACTCCGGTTATTACGTAGAGCGTTCAGGCTCCGGTCAGTTTCGTTTGGTATCCAGACTTCGGTTATTACGTTGAGCGTTCAGGCTCCGATCAGTTTCGTTGGGTATCCAGACTCCTGTTATTACGTTGAGCATTCAGGCTCCGGATAGTTTCGTTGGGTATCCAGACTCTGGTTTTTACGTTGAGCGTTTAGGCTCCGGTCAGTTTTGTTGGGTATCCAGACTCCGGTTATTATGTTGAGGGTCCAGGCTCCTGTCAGTTTCGTTGGGTATCCAGACTCCGGTTATTACATTGAGCATTCAGGCTCCGGTCAGTTTCGTTGGGTATCCAGACTCCGGTTATTATGTTGAGCGTTCAGGCTCCGGTCAGTTTCTTTGGGTATCTAGACTCCGGTTATTACGTTGAGCGTTCAGGCTCCGGACAGTTTCGTTGGGTATCCAGACTCCGGTTATTACGTTGAGCGTTCAGGCTCCGGTCAGTTTCTTTGGGTATCCAGACTCCGGTTATTATGTTGAGCGTTCACGCTCCGGTCAATTTCTTTGGGTATCCAGACTCCGGTTATTACGTTGAGCGTTCAGGCACCGGTCAGTTTCGTTGTGTATCCAGACTCCGGTTATTAATCTGAGCGTTCAGGCTCCAGTCAGTTTTGTTGGGTATCCAGACTCCGGTTTTTATGTTGAGGGTTCAGGCTCCGGTCAGTTTCGTTGGGTATCCAGACTCCGGTTATTACGTTGAGCGTTCATGCTCCGGTCAGTTTCTTTGGGTATCCAGACTCCGGTTATTACGTTGAGCGTTCAGGCTCCGGTCAGTTTCGTTGGGTATCCAGACTCCGGTTATTTTGTTGAGCGTTCACGCTCCGGTCAATTTCGTTGTGTATCCAGACTCCGGTTATTACGTTGATCGTTCAAGCTCCAGTCAATCTCGTTGGGTATCCAGACTCCGGTTATTACGTAGAGCGTTCAGGCTCCGGTCAGTTTCGTTTGGTATCCAGACTTCGGTTATTACGTTGAGCGTTCAGGCTCCGATCAGTTTCGTTGGGTATCCAGACTCCTGTTATTACGTTGAGCACTCAGGCTCCGGTCAGTTTCGTTGGGTATCCAGACTCTGGTTTTTACGTTGAGCGTTTGGGCTCCGGTCACTTTTGTTGGGTATCCAGACTCCGGTTATTATGTTGAGGGTCCATGCTCCTGTCAGTTTCGTTGGGTATCCAGACTCCGGTTATTACATTGAGCGTTCAGGCTCCGGTCAGTTTCGTTGGGTATCCAGACTTCGGTTATTACGTCGAGCGTTCAGGCTCCGGTCAGTTTCTTTGGGTATCCAGACTCCGGTTATTACGTTGAGCGTTCAGGCTCCGGTCAGTTTCGTTGGGTATCTAGACTCCGGTTATTACGTTGAGCATTCAGGCTCCGGTCAATTTCTTTAGGTATCCAAACTCCGGTTATTACGTTGAGCGTTCAGGCACCGGTCAGTTTCGTTGTGTATCCAGACTCCGGTTATTAATCTGAGCGTTCAGGCTCCAGTCAGTTTTGTTGGGTATCCAGACTCCGGTTTTTACGTTGAGGGTTCAGGCTCCGGTCAGTTTCGTTGGGTATCCAGACTCCGGTTATTACGTTGAGCGTTCAGGCTCCGGTCAGTTTCTTTGGGTATCCAGACTCCGGTTATTACGTTGAGCGTTCAGGCTCCGGTCAGTTTCGTTGGGTATCCAGACTCCGGTTATTTTGTTGAGCGTTCACGCTCCGGTCAATTTCGTTGTGTATCCAGACTCCGGTTATTACGTTGATCGTTCAAGCTCTAGTCAATCTCGTTGGGTATCCAGACTCCGGTTATTACGTAGAGCATTCAGGCTCCGGTCAGTTTCGTTTGGTATCCAGACTTCGGTTATTACGTTGAGCGTTCAGGCTCCGATCAGTTTCGTTGGGTATCCATACTCCTGTTATTACGTTGAGCATTCAGGCTCCGGTCAGTTTCGTTGGGTATCCAGACTCTGGTTTTTACGTTGAGCGTTTAGGCTCCGGTCAGTTTTGTTGGGTATCCAGACTCCGGTTATTATGTTGAGGGTCCATGCTCCTGTCAGTTTCGTTGGGTATCCAGACTCCGGTTATTACATTGAGGGTTCAGGCTCCGGTCAGTTTCGTTGGGTATCCAGACATCGGTTATTACGTTGAGCGTTCAGGCTCCGGTCAGTTTCTTTGGGTATCCAGACTCCGGTTATTACGTTGAGCGTTCAGGCTCCGGTCAGTTTCTTTGGGTATCCAGACTCCGGTTATTACGTTGAGCGTTCAGGCTCCGGTCAGTTTCCTTGGGTATCCAGACTCCGGTTATTACGTTGATCGTTCAAGCTCCAGTCAATCTCGTTGGGTATCCAGACTCCGGTTATTACGTAGAGCGTTCAGGCTCCGGTCAGTTTCGTTTGGTATCCAGACTTCGGTTATTACGTTGAGCGTTCAGGCTCCGATCAGTTTCGTGGGTATCCAGACTCCTGTTATTACGTTGAGCACTCAGGCTCCGGTCAGTTTCGTTGGGTATCCAGACTCTGGTTTTTACGTTGAGCGTTTAGGCTCCGGTCAGTTTTGTTGGGTATCCAGACTCCGGTTATTATGTTGAGGGTCCATGCTCCTGTCAGTTTCGTTGGGTATCCAGACTCCGGTTATTACATTGAGCGTTCAGGCTCCGGTCAGTTTCGTTGGGTATCCAGACTTCGGTTATTACGTCGAGCGTTCAGGCTCCGTTCAGTTTCTTTGGGTATCCAGACTCCGGTTATTACGTTGAGCGTTCAGGCTCCGGTCAGTTTCGTTGGGTATCTAGACTCCGGTTATTACGTTGAGCACTCAGGCTCCGGTCAATTTCTTTAGGTATCCAAACTCCGGTTATTACGTTGAGCGTTCAGGCACCGGTCAGTTTCGTTGTGTATCCAGACTCCGGTTATTAATCTGAGCGTTCAGGCTCCAGTCAGTTTTGTTGGGTATCCAGACTCCGGTTTTTACGTTGAGGGTTCAGGCTCCGGTCAGTTTCGTTGGGTATCCAGACTCCGGTTATTACGTTGAGCGTTCAGGCTCCGGTCAGTTTCTTTGGGTATCCAGACTCCGGTTATTACGTTGAGCGTTCAGGCTCCGGTCAGTTTCGTTGGGTATCCAGACTCCGGTTATTTTGTTGAGCGTTCACGCTCCGGTCAATTTCGTTGTGTATCCAGACTCCGGTTATTACGTTGATCGTTCAAGCTCCAGTCAATCTCGTTGGGTATCCAGACTCCGGTTATTACGTAGAGCGTTCAGGCTCCGGTCAGTTTCGTTTGGTATCCAGACTTCGGTTATTACGTTGAGCGTTCAGGCTCCGATCAGTTTCGTTGGGTATCCATACTCCTGTTATTATGTTGAGCATTCAGGCTCCGGTCAGTTTCGTTGGGTATCCAGACTCTGGTTTTTACGTTGAGCGTTTAGGCTTCGGTCAGTTTTGTTGGGTATCCAGACTCCGGTTATTATGTTGAGGGTCCATGTTCCTGTCAGTTTCGTTGGGTATCCAGACTCCGGTTATTACATTGAGCGTTCAGGCTCCGGTCAGTTTCGTTGGGTATCCAGACATCGGTTATTACGTTGAGCGTTCAGGCTCCGGTCTGTTTCTTTGGGTATCCAGACTCCGGTTATTACGTTGAGCGTTCAGGCTCCGGTCAGTTTCGTTGGGTATCCAAACTCCGGTTATTACGTTGAGCATTCAGGCTCCGGTCAGTTTCTTTGGGTATCCAGACTCCGGTTATTACGTTGAGCGTTCAGGCACCGGTCAGTTTCGTTGTGTATCCAGACTCCGGTTATTAAGTTGAGCGTTCAGGCTCCAGTCAGTTTTGTTGGGTATCCAGACTCCGGTTATTACGTTAAGCATTCAGGCTCCGGTCAGTTTCGTTGGGTATCCAGACTATAGTTTTTACATTGAGCGTTTAGGCTCCGGTCAGTTTCGTTGGGTATCCAGCCTCCGGTTATTTTGTTGAGCGTTCAGGCTCCGGTCAATTTCGTTGTGTATCCAGACTCCGGTTATTACGTTGATCGTTCAAGCTCCAGTCGATTTCGTTGGGTATCCAGACTCCGGTTATTACGTAGAGCGTTCAGGCTCCGGTCAAATTCGTTTGGTATCCAGACTTCGGTTATTACGTTGAGCTTTCTGGCTCCGATCAGTTTCGTTGGGTATCCAGACTCCGGTTATTACGTTGAGCATTCAGGCTCCGGTCAGTTTCGTTGGGTATCCAGACTCTGGTTTTTACGTTGAGCGTTTAGGCTCCGGTCAGTTTTGTTGGGTATCCAGACTCCGGTTATTATGTTGAGGGTTCAGGCTCCGGTCAGTTTCGTTGGGTATCCAGACTCCGGTTATTACATGGAGTGTTCAGGCTCCGGTCAGTTTCGTTGGGTATCCAGACTCCGGTTATTACGTTGAGCGTTCAGGCTCCGGTCAGTTTCTTTGGGTATCCAGACTCCGATTATTATGTTGAGCGTTCAGGCTCCGGTCAGTTTCGTTGGGTATCCAGACTCCGGTTATTACGTTGAGCGTTCAGGCTCCGGTCAGTTTCTTTGGGTATCCATACTCCGGTTATTATGTTGAGCGTTCAGGCTCCGGTCAGTTTCTTTGGGTATCCAGACTCCGGTTATTACGTTGAGCGTTCAGGCACCGGTCAGTTTCATTGTGTATCCAGACTCCGGTTATTAAGTTGAGCGTTCAGGCTCTAGTCAGTTTTGTTGGGTATCCAGACTCCGGTTTTTACGTTGAGGGTTCAGGCTCCGGTCAGTTTCGGTGGGTATCCAGACTCCGGTTATTACGTTGAGCGTTCAGGCTCCGGTCAGTTTCGTTGGGTATCCAGACTCCGGTTATTACGTTGAGCGTTCAGGCTCTGGTCAGTTTCTTTGGGTATCCAGACCCTGGTTATTACATTGAGCGTTCAGGCTCCAGTCAGTTTCGTTGGGTATCCAGACTCCGGTTATTACGTTGAGCGTTCAGGCTCTGGTCAGTTTCTTTGGGTATCCAGACTCCGGTTATTATGTTGAGCGTTCAGGCTCCGGTCAGTTTCTTTGGGTATCCAGACTCCGGTTATTACGTTGAGCGTTCAGGCACCGGTCAGTTTCGTTTTGTATCCAGACTCCGGTTATTAAGTTGAGCGTTCAGGCTCCAGTCAGTTTTGTTGGGTATCCAGACTCCGGTTTTTACGTTGAGGGTTCAGGCTCCGGTCAGTTTCGTTGGGTATCCAGACTCCGGTTATTACGTTGAGCGTTCAGGCTCCGGTCAGTTTCTTTGGGTATCCAGACTCCGGTTATTACGTTGAGCGTTCGGGCTCCGGTCAGTTTTGTTGGGTATCCAGACTCCGGTTATTTTGTTGAGCGTTCACGCTCCGGTCAATTTCGTTGTGTATCCAGACTCCGGTTATTACGTTGATCGTTCAAGCTCCAGTCAATCTCGTTGGGTATCCAGACTCCGGTTATTACGTAGAGCGTTCAGGCTCCGGTCAGTTTCGTTTGGTATCCAGACTTCGGTTATTACGTTGAGCGTTCAGGCTCCGATCAGTTTCGTTGGGTATCCAGACTCCTGTTATTACGTTGAGCATTCAGGCTCCGGTCAGTTTCGTTGGGTATCCAGACTCTGGTTTTTACGTTGAGCGTTTAGGCTCCGGTCAGTTTTGTTGGGTATCCAGACTCCGGTTATTATGTTGAGGGTCCAGGCTCCTGTCAGTTTCGTTGGGTATCCAGACTCCGGTTATTACATTGAGCGTTCAGGCTCCGGTCAGTTTCGTTGGGTATCCAGACTCCGGTTATTATGTTGAGCGTTCAGGCTCCGGTCAGTTTCTTTGGGTATCTAGACTCCGGTTATTACGTTGAGCGTTCAGGCTCCGGACAGTTTCGTTGGGTATCCAGACTCCGGTTATTACGTTGAGCGTTCAGGCTCCGGTCAGTTTCTTTGGGTATCCAGACTCCGGTTATTATGTTGAGCGTTCACGCTCCGGTCAATTTCTTTGGGTATCCAGACTCCGGTTATTACGTTGAGCGTTCAGGCACCGGTCAGTTTCGTTGTGTATCCAGACTCCGGTTATTAATCTGAGCGTTCAGGCTCCAGTCAGTTTTGTTGGGTATCCAGACTCCGGTTTTTATGTTGAGGGTTCAGGCTCCGGTCAGTTTCGTTGGGTATCCAGACTCCGGTTATTACGTTGAGCGTTCATGCTCCGGTCAGTTTCTTTGGGTATCCAGACTCCGGTTATTACGTTGAGCGTTCAGGCTCCGGTCAGTTTCGTTGGGTATCCAGACTCCGGTTATTTTGTTGAGCGTTCACGCTCCGGTCAATTTCGTTGTGTATCCAGACTCCGGTTATTACGTTGATCGTTCAAGCTCCAGTCAATCTCGTTGGGTATCCAGACTCCGGTTATTACGTAGAGCGTTCAGGCTCCGGTCAGTTTCATTTGGTATCCAGACTTCGGTTATTACGTTGAGCGTTCAGGCTCCGATCAGTTTCGTTGGGTATCCAGACTCCTGTTATTACGTTGAGCACTCAGGCTCCGGTCAGTTTCGTTGGGTATCCAGACTCTGGTTTTTACGTTGAGCGTTTAGGCTCCGGTCAGTTTTGTTGGGTATCCAGACTCCGGTTATTATGTTGAGGGTCCATGCTCCTGTCAGTTTCGTTGGGTATCCAGACTCCGGTTATTACATTGAGCGTTCAGGCTCCGGTCAGTTTCGTTGGGTATCCAGACTTCGGTTATTACGTCGAGCGTTCAGGCTCCGGTCAGTTTCTTTGGGTATCCAGACTCCGGTTATTACGTTGAGCGTTCAGGCTCCGGTCAGTTTCGTTGGGTATCTAGACTCCGGTTATTACGTTGAGCATTCAGGCTCCGGTCAATTTCTTTAGGTATCCAAACTCCGGTTATTACGTTGAGCGTTCAGGCACCGGTCAGTTTCGTTGTGTATCCAGACTCCGGTTATTAATCTGAGCGTTCAGGCTCCAGTCAGTTTTGTTGGGTATCCAGACTCCGGTTTTTACGTTGAGGGTTCAGGCTCCGGTCAGTTTCGTTGGGTATCCAGACTCCGGTTATTACGTTGAGCGTTCAGGCTCCGGTCAGTTTCTTTGGGTATCCAGACTCCGGTTATTACGTTGAGCGTTCAGGCTCCGGTCAGTTTCGTTGGGTATCCAGACTCCGGTTATTTTGTTGAGCGTTCACGCTCCGGTCAATTTCGTTGTGTATCCAGACTCCGGTTATTACGTTGATCGTTCAAGCTCCAGTCAATCTCGTTGGGTATCCAGACTCCGGTTATTACGTAGAGCATTCAGGCTCCGGTCAGTTTCGTTTGGTATCCAGACTTCGGTTATTACGTTGAGCGTTCAGGCTCCGATCAGTTTCGTTGGGTATCCATACTCCTGTTATTACATTGAGCATTCAGGCTCCGGTCAGTTTCGTTGGGTATCCAGACTCTGGTTTTTACGTTGAGCGTTTAGGCTCCGGTCAGTTTTGTTGGGTATCCAGACTCCGGTTATTATGTTGAGGGTCCATGCTCCTGTCAGTTTCGTTGGGTATCCAGACTCCGGTTATTACATTGAGCGTTCAGGCTCCGGTCAGTTTCGTTGGGTATCCAGACATCGGTTATTACGTTGAGCGTTCAGGCTCCGGTCTGTTTCTTTGGGTATCCAGACTCCGGTTATTACGTTGAGCGTTCAGGCTCCGGTCAGTTTTGTTGGGTATCCAAACACCGGTTATTACATTGAGCATTCAGGCTCCGGTCAGTTTCTTTGGGTATCCAGACTCCGGTTATTATGTTTAGCGTTCAGGCTCCGGTCAGTTTCTTTGGGTATCCAGACTCCGGTTATTACGTTGAGCGTTCAGGCACCGGTCAGTTTCGTTGTGTATCCAGACTCCGGTTATTAAGTTGAGCGTTCAGGCTCCAGTCAGTTTTTTGGGTATCCAGACTCCGGTTATTACGTTAAGCATTCAGGCTCCGGTCAGTTTCGTTGGGTATCCAGACTCTAGTTTTTACATTGAGCGTTTAGGCTCCGGTCAGTTTCGTTGGGTATCCAGCCTCCGGTTATTTTGTTGAGCGTTCAGGCTCCGGTCAATTTCGTTGTGTATCCAGACTCCGGTTATTACGTTGATCGTTCAAGCTCCAGTCGATTTCGTTGGGTATCCAGACTCCGGTTATTACGTAGAGCGTTCAGGCTCCGGTCAGTTTCGTTTGGTATCCAGACTTCGGTTATTACGTTGAGCTTTCTGGCTCCGATCAGTTTCGTTGGATATCCAGACTCCGGTTATTACGTTGAGCATTCAGGCTCCGGTCAGTTTCGTTGGGTATCCAGACTCTGGTTTTTACGTTGAGCGTTTAGGCTCCGGTCAGTTTTGTTGGGTATCCAGACTCCGGTTATTATGTTGAGGGTCCAGGCTCCTGTCAGTTTCGTTGGGTATCCAGACTCCGGTTATTACATTGAGCGTTCAGGCTCCGGTCAGTTTCGTTGGGTATCCAGACTCCGGTTATTATGTTGAGCGTTCAGGCTCCGGTCAGTTTCTTTGGGTATCTAGACTCCGGTTATTACGTTGAGCGTTCAGGCTCCGGACAGTTTCGTTGGGTATCCAGACTCCGGTTATTACGTTGAGCGTTCAGGCTCCGGTCAGTTTCTTTGGGTATCCAGACTCCGGTTATTATGTTGAGCGTTCACGCTCCGGTCAATTTCTTTGGGTATCCAGACTCCGGTTATTACGTTGAGCGTTCAGGCACCGGTCAGTTTCGTTGTGTATCCAGACTCCGGTTATTAATCTGAGCGTTCAGGCTCCAGTCAGTTTTGTTGGGTATCCAGACTCCGGTTTTTATGTTGAGGGTTCAGGCTCCGGTCAGTTTCGTTGGGTATCCAGACTCCGGTTATTACGTTGAGCGTTCATGCTCCGGTCAGTTTCTTTGGGTATCCAGACTCCGGTTATTACGTTGAGCGTTCAGGCTCCGGTCAGTTTCGTTGGGTATCCAGACTCCGGTTATTTTGTTGAGCGTTCACGCTCCGGTCAATTTCGTTGTGTATCCAGACTCCGGTTATTACGTTGATCGTTCAAGCTCCAGTCAATCTCGTTGGGTATCCAGACTCCGGTTATTACGTAGAGCGTTCAGGCTCCGGTCAGTTTCATTTGGTATCCAGACTTCGGTTATTACGTTGATCGTTCAGGCTCCGATCAGTTTCGTTGGGTATCCAGACTCCTGTTATTACGTTGAGCACTCAGGCTCCGGTCAGTTTCGTTGGGTATCCAGACTCTGGTTTTTACGTTGAGCGTTTAGGCTCCGGTCAGTTTTGTTGGGTATCCAGACTCCGGTTATTATGTTGAGGGTCCATGCTCCTGTCAGTTTCGTTGGGTATCCAGACTCCGGTTATTACATTGAGCGTTCAGGCTCCGGTCAGTTTCGTTGGGTATCCAGACTTCGGTTATTACGTCGAGCGTTCAGGCTCCGGTCAGTTTCTTTGGGTATCCAGACTCCGGTTATTACGTTGAGCGTTCAGGCTCCGGTCAGTTTCGTTGGGTATCTAGACTCCGGTTATTACGTTGAGCATTCAGGCTCCGGTCAATTTCTTTAGGTATCCAAACTCCGGTTATTACGTTGAGCGTTCAGGCACCGGTCAGTTTCGTTGTGTATCCAGACTCCGGTTATTAATCTGAGCGTTCAGGCTCCAGTCAGTTTTGTTGGGTATCCAGACTCCGGTTTTTACGTTGAGGGTTCAGGCTCCGGTCAGTTTCGTTGGGTATCCAGACCCCGGTTATTACGTTGAGCGTTCAGGCTCCGGTCAGTTTCTTTGGGTATCCAGACTCCGGTTATTACGTTGAGCGTTCAGGCTCCGGTCAGTTTCGTTGGGTATCCAGACTCCGGTTATTTTGTTGAGCGTTCACGCTCCGGTCAATTTCGTTGTGTATCCAGACTCCGGTTATTACGTTGATCGTTCAAGCTCCAGTCAATCTCGTTGGGTATCCAGACTCCGGTTATTACGTAGAGCATTCAGGCTCCGGTCAGTTTCGTTTGGTATCCAGACTTCGGTTATTACGTTGAGCGTTCAGGCTCCGATCAGTTTCGTTGGGTATCCATACTCCTGTTATTACATTGAGCATTCAGGCTCCGGTCAGTTTCGTTGGGTATCCAGACTCTGGTTTTTACGTTGAGCGTTTAGGCTCCGGTCAGTTTTGTTGGGTATCCAGACTCCGGTTATTATGTTGAGGGTCCATGCTCCTGTCAGTTTCGTTGGGTATCCAGACTCCGGTTATTACATTGAGCGTTCAGGCTCCGGTCAGTTTCGTTGGGTATCCAGACATCGGTTATTACGTTGAGCGTTCAGGCTCCGGTCTGTTTCTTTGGGTATCCAGACTCCGGTTATTACGTTGAGCGTTCAGGCTCCGGTCAGTTTTGTTGGGTATCCAAACACCGGTTATTACATTGAGCATTCAGGCTCCGGTCAGTTTCTTTGGGTATCCAGACTCCGGTTATTATGTTTAGCGTTCAGGCTCCGGTCAGTTTCTTTGGGTATCCAGACTCCGGTTATTACGTTGAGCGTTCAGGCACCGGTCAGTTTCGTTGTGTATCCAGACTCCGGTTATTAAGTTGAGCGTTCAGGCTCCAGTCAGTTTTTTGGGTATCCAGACTCCGGTTATTACGTTAAGCATTCAGGCTCCGGTCAGTTTCGTTGGGTATCCAGACTCTAGTTTTTACATTGAGCGTTTAGGCTCCGGTCAGTTTCGTTGGGTATCCAGCCTCCGGTTATTTTGTTGAGCGTTCAGGCTCCGGTCAATTTCGTTGTGTATCCAGACTCCGGTTATTACGTTGATCGTTCAAGCTCCAGTCGATTTCGTTGGGTATCCAGACTCCGGTTATTACGTAGAGCGTTCAGGCTCCGGTCAGTTTCGTTTGGTATCCAGACTTCGGTTATTACGTTGAGCTTTCTGGCTCCGATCAGTTTCGTTGGATATCCAGACTCCGGTTATTACGTTGAGCATTCAGGCTCCGGTCAGTTTCGTTGGGTATCCAGACTCTGGTTTTTACGTTGAGCGTTTAGGCTCCGGTCAGTTTTGTTGGGTATCCAGACTCCGGTTATTATGTTGAGGGTCCAGGCTCCTGTCAGTTTCGTTGGGTATCCAGACTCCGGTTATTACATTGAGCGTTCAGGCTCCGGTCAGTTTCGTTGGGTATCCAGACTCCGGTTATTATGTTGAGCGTTCAGGCTCCGGTCAGTTTCTTTGGGTATCTAGACTCCGGTTATTACGTTGAGCGTTCAGGCTCCGGACAGTTTCGTTGGGTATCCAGACTCCGGTTATTACGTTGAGCGTTCAGGCTCCGGTCAGTTTCTTTGGGTATCCAGACTCCGGTTATTATGTTGAGCGTTCACGCTCCGGTCAATTTCTTTGGGTATCCAGACTCCGGTTATTACGTTGAGCGTTCAGGCACCGGTCAGTTTCGTTGTGTATCCAGACTCCGGTTATTAATCTGAGCGTTCAGGCTCCAGTCAGTTTTGTTGGGTATCCAGACTCCGGTTTTTATGTTGAGGGTTCAGGCTCCGGTCAGTTTCGTTGGGTATCCAGACTCCGGTTATTACGTTGAGCGTTCATGCTCCGGTCAGTTTCTTTGGGTATCCAGACTCCGGTTATTACGTTGAGCGTTCAGGCTCCGGTCAGTTTCGTTGGGTATCCAGACTCCGGTTATTTTGTTGAGCGTTCACGCTCCGGTCAATTTCGTTGTGTATCCAGACTCCGGTTATTACGTTGATCGTTCAAGCTCCAGTCAATCTCGTTGGGTATCCAGACTCCGGTTATTACGTAGAGCGTTCAGGCTCCGGTCAGTTTCATTTGGTATCCAGACTTCGGTTATTACGTTGAGCGTTCAGGCTCCGATCAGTTTCGTTGGGTATCCAGACTCCTGTTATTACGTTGAGCACTCAGGCTCCGGTCAGTTTCGTTGGGTATCCAGACTCTGGTTTTTACGTTGAGCGTTTAGGCTCCGGTCAGTTTTGTTGGGTATCCAGACTCCGATATTATGTTGAGGGTCCATGCTCCTGTCAGTTTCGTTGGGTATCCAGACTCCGGTTATTACATTGAGCGTTCAGGCTCCGGTCAGTTTCGTTGGGTATCCAGACTTCGGTTATTACGTCGAGCGTTCAGGCTCCGGTCAGTTTCTTTGGGTATCCAGACTCCGGTTATTACGTTGAGCGTTCAGGCTCCGGTCAGTTTCGTTGGGTATCTAGACTCCGGTTATTACGTTGAGCATTCAGGCTCCGGTCAATTTCTTTAGGTATCCAAACTCCGGTTATTACGTTGAGCGTTCAGGCACCTGTCAGTTTCGTTGTGTATCCAGACTCCGGTTATTAATCTGAGCGTTCAGGCTCCAGTCAGTTTTGTTGGGTATCCAGACTCCGGTTTTTACGTTGAGGGTTCAGGCTCCGGTCAGTTTCGTTGGGTATCCAGACTCCGGTTATTACGTTGAGCGTTCAGGCTCCGGTCAGTTTCTTTGGGTATCCAGACTCCGGTTATTACGTTGAGCGTTCAGGCTCCGGTCAGTTTCGTTGGGTATCCAGACTCCGGTTATTTTGTTGAGCGTTCACGCTCCGGTCAATTTCGTTGTGTATCCAGACTCCGGTTATTACGTTGATCGTTCAAGCTCCAGTCAATCTCGTTGGGTATCCAGACTCTGGTTATTACGTAGAGCATTCAGGCTCCGGTCAGTTTCGTTTGGTATCCAGACTTCGGTTATTACGTTGAGCGTTCAGGCTCCGATCAGTTTCGTTGGGTATCCATACTCCTGTTATTACATTGAGCATTCAGGCTCCGGTCAGTTTCGTTGGGTATCCAGACTCTGGTTTTTACGTTGAGCGTTTAGGCTCCGGTCAGTTTTGTTGGGTATCCAGACTCCGGTTATTATGTTGAGGGTCCATGCTCCTGTCAGTTTCGTTGGGTATCCAGACTCCGGTTATTACATTGAGCGTTCAGGCTCCGGTCAGTTTCGTTGGGTATCCAGACATCGGTTATTACGTTGAGCGTTCAGGCTCCGGTCTGTTTCTTTGGGTATCCAGACTCCGGTTATTACGTTGAGCGTTCAGGCTCCGGTCAGTTTTGTTGGGTATCCAAACTCCGGTTATTACATTGAGCATTCAGGCTCCGGTCAGTTTCTTTGGGTATCCAGACTCCGGTTATTATGTTTAGCGTTCAGGCTCCGGTCAGTTTCTTTGGGTATCCAGACTCCGGTTATTACGTTGAGCGTTCAGGCACCGGTCAGTTTCGTTGTGTATCCAGACTCCGGTTATTAAGTTGAGCGTTCAGGCTCCAGTCAGTTTTTTGGGTATCCAGACTCCGGTTATTACGTTAAGCATTCAGGCTCCGGTCAGTTTCGTTGGGTATCCAGACTCTAGTTTTTACATTGAGCGTTTAGGCTCCGGTCAGTTTCGTTGGGTATCCAGCCTCCGGTTATTTTGTTGAGCGTTCAGGCTCCGGTCAATTTCGTTGTGTATCCAGACTCCGGTTATTACGTTGATCGTTCAAGCTCCAGTCGATTTCGTTGGGTATCCAGACTCCGGTTATTACGTAGAGCGTTCAGGCTCCGGTCAGTTTCGTTTGGTATCCAGACTTCGGTTATTACGTTGAGCTTTCTGGCTCCGATCAGTTTCGTTGGGTATCCAGACTCCGGTTATTACGTTGAGCATTCAGGCTCCGGTCAGTTTCGTTGGGTATCCAGACTCTGGTTTTTACGTTGAGCGTTTAGGCTCCGGTCAGTTTTGTTGGGTATCCAGACTCCGGTTATTATGTTGAGGGTTCAGGCTCCGGTCAGTTTCGTTGGGTATCCAGACTCCGGTTATTACATGGAGTGTTCAGGCTCCGGTCAGTTTCGTTGGGTATCCAGACTCCGGTTATTACGTTGAGCGTTCAGGCTCCGGTCAGTTTCTTTGGGTATCCAGACTCCGATTATTATGTTGAGCGTTCAGGCTCCGGTCAGTTTCGTTGGGTATCCAGACTCCGGTTATTACGTTGAGCGTTCAGGCTCCGGTCAGTTTCTTTGGGTATCCATAATCCGGTTATTATGTTGAGCGTTCAGGCTCCGGTCAGTTTCTTTGGGTATCCAGACTCCGGTTATTACGTTGAGCGTTCAGGCACCGGTCAGTTTCATTGTGTATCCAGACTTCGGTTATTAAGTTGAGCGTTCAGGCTCTAGTCAGTTTTGTTGGGTATCCAGACTCCGGTTTTTACGTTGAGGGTTCAGGCTCCGGTCAGTTTCGGTGGGTATCCAGACTCCGGTTATTACGTTGAGCGTTCAGGCTCCGGTCAGTTTCGTTGGGTATCCAGACTCCGGTTATTACGTTGAGCGTTCAGGCTCCGGTCAGTTTCTTTGGGTATCCAGACTCCGGTTATTACGTTGAGCGTTCAGGCTCCAGTCAGTTTCGTTGGGTATCCAGACTCCGGTTATTACGTTGAGCGTTCAGGCTCTGGTCAGTTTCTTTGGGTATCCAGACTCCGGTTATTATGTTGAGCGTTCAGGCTCCGGTCAGTTTCTTTGGGTATCCAGACTCCGGTTATTACGTTGAGCGTTCAGGCACCGGTCAGTTTCGTTTTGTATCCAGACTCCGGTTATTAAGTTGAGCGTTCAGGCTCCAGTCAATCTCGTTGGGTATCCAGACTCCGGTTATTACGTAGAGCGTTCAGGCTCCGGTCAGTTTCGTTTGGTATCCAGACTTCGGTTATTACGTTGAGCGTTCAGGCTCCGATCAGTTTCGTTGGGTATCCAGACTCCTGTTATTACGTTGAGCATTCAGGCTCCGGTCAGTTTCGTTGGGTATCCAGACTCTGGTTTTTACGTTGAGCGTTTAGGCTCCGGTCAGTTTTGTTGGGTATCCAGACTCCGGTTATTATGTTGAGGGTCCAGGCTCCTGTCAGTTTCGTTGGGTATCCAGACTCCGGTTATTACATTGAGCGTTCAGGCTCCGGTCAGTTTCGTTGGGTATCCAGACTCCGGTTATTATGTTGAGCGTTCAGGCTCCGGTCAGTTTCTTTGGGTATCTAGACTCCGGTTATTACGTTGAGCGTTCAGGCTCCGGACAGTTTCGTTGGGTATCCAGACTCCGGTTATTACGTTGAGCGTTCAGGCTCCGGTCAGTTTCTTTGGGTATCCAGACTCCGGTTATTATGTTGAGCGTTCACGCTCCGGTCAGTTTCTTTGGGTATCCAGACTCCGGTTATTACGTTGAGTGTTCAGGCACCGGTCAGTTTCATTGTGTATCCAGACTCCGGTTATTAAGTTGAGCGTTCAGGCTCCAGTCAGTTTTGTTGGGTATCCAGACTCCGGTTTTTACGTTGAGGGTTCAGGCTCCGGTCAGTTTCGTTGGGTATCCAGACTCCGGTTATTACGTTGAGCGTTCAGGCTCCGGTCAGTTTCTTTGGGTATCCAGACTCCGGTTATTACGTTGAGCGTTCAGGCTCCGGTCAGTTTCGTTGGGTATCCAGACTCCGGTTATTTTGTTGAGCGTTCAGGCTCCGGTCAATTTCGTTGTGTATCCAGACTCCGGTTATTACGTTGATCGTTCAAGCTCCAGTCAATCTCGTTGGGTATCCAGACTCCGGTTATTACGTAGAGCGTTCAGGCTCCGGTCAGTTTCGTTTGGTATCCAGACTTCGGTTATTACGTTGAGCGTTCAGGCTCCGATCAATTTCGTTGGGTATCCAGACTCCTGTTATTACGTTGAGCATTCAGGCTCCGGTCAGTTTCGTTGGGTATCCAGACTCTGGTTTTTACGTTGAGCGTTTAGGCTCCGGTCAGTTTTGTTGGGTATCCAGACTCCGGTTATTATGTTGAGGGTCCAGGCTCCTGTCAGTTTCGTTGGGTATCCAGACTCCGGTTATTACATTGAGCGTTCAGGCTCCGGTCAGTTTCGTTGGGTATCCAGACTCCGGTTATTACGTTGAGTGTTCAGGCTTCGATCAGTTTCTTTGGGTATCCAGACTCCGGTTATTACGTTGAGCGTTCAGGCTCCGGTCAGGTTCGTTGGGTATCCAGACTCCGGTTATTACGTTGAGCGTTCAGGCTCCGGTCAGTTTCTTTGGGTATCCAGACTCCAGTTATTACGTTGAGCGTTCAGGCTCCGGTCAGTTTCTTTGGGTATCCAGACTCCGGTTATTATGTTGAGCGTTCAGGCTCCGGTCAGTTTCATTTGGTATCCAGACTTTGGTTATTACGTTGAGCGTTCAGGCTCCGGTCAGTTTCGTTGGGTATCCAGACTCCGTTTATTACGTTGAACGTTCGGGCTCCGGTCAGTTTCGTTGGGTATCCAGACTCCGGTTATTACGTTGAGCATTCAGGCTCCGGTCAGTTTCTTTGGGTATCCAGACTCTGGTTTTTACTTTGAGCGTTTAGGCTCCGGTCAGTTTTGTTAGGTATCCAGAGTCCGGTTATTATGTTGAGGGTTCAGGCTCCGGTCAGTTTCTTTGGGTATCCAGACTCCGGTTATTACATGGAGCTTTCAGGCTCCGGTCAGTTTCGTTGGGTATCCAGACTCCGGTTATTACGTTGAGCGTTCAGGCTCCGGTCAGTTTCTTTGGGTATCCAGACTCCAGTTATTACGTTGAGCGTTCAGGCTCCGGTCAGTTTCGTTGGGTATCCAGACTCCGGTTATTACGTTGAGCGTTCAGGCTCCGGTCAGTTTCTTTGGGTATCCATACTCCGGTTATTATGTTGAGCGTTCAGGCTCCGGTCAGTTTCTTTGGGTATCCAGACTCCGGTTATTTTGTTGAGCGTTCAGGCTCCGGTCAATTTCGTTGTGTATCCAGACTCCGGTTATTACGTTGATCGTTCAAGCTCCAGTCAATCTCGTTGGGTATCCAGACTCCGGTTATTACGTAGAGCGTTCAGGCTCCGGTCAGTTTCGTTTGGTATCCAGACTTCGGTTATTACGTTGAGCGTTCAGGCTCCGATCAATTTCGTTGGGTATCCAGACTCCTGTTATTACGTTGAGCATTCAGGCTCCGGTCAGTTTCGTTGGGTATCCAGACTCTGGTTTTTACGTTGAGCGTTTAGGCTCCGGTCAGTTTTGTTGGGTATCCAGACTCCGGTTATTATGTTGAGGGTCCAGGCTCCTGTCAGTTTCGTTGGGTATCCAGACTCCGGTTATTACATTGAGCGTTCAGGCTCCGGTCAGTTTCGTTGGGTATCCAGACTCCGGTTATTACGTTGAGTGTTCAGGCTCCGGTCAGTTTCGTTGGGTATCCAGACTCCGGTTATTACGTTGAGCGTTCGAGCTCCGGTCAGTTTCGTTGGGTATCCAGACTCCGGTTATTACGTTGAGCGTTCAGGCTCCGGTCAGTTTCTTTGGGTATCCAGACTCTGGTTTTTACTTTGAGCGTTTAGGCTCCGGTCAGTTTTGTTGGGTATCCAGACTCCGGTTATTATGTTGAGCGTTCAGGCTCCGGTCAGTTTCATTTGGTATCCAGACTTTGGTTATTACGTTGAGCGTTCAGGCTCCGGTCAGTTTCGTTGGGTATCCAGACTCCATTTATTACGTTGAACGTTCGGGCTCCGGTCAGTTTCGTTGGGTATCCAGACTCCGGTTATTACGTTGAGCATTCAGGCTCCGGTCAGTTTCGTTGGGTATCCAGACTCTGGTTTTTACTTTGAGCGTTTAGGCTCCGGTCAGTTTTGTTGGGTATCCAGAGTCCGGTTATTATGTTGAGGGTTCAGGCTCCGGTCAGTTTCGTTGGGTATCCAGACTCCGGTTATTACATGGAGCGTTCAGGCTCCGGTCAGTTTCGTTAGGTATCCAGACTCCGGTTATTACGTTGAGCGTTCAGGCTCCGGTCAGTTTCTTTGGGTATCCAGACTCCGGTTATTACGTTGAGCGTTCAGGCTCCGGTCAGTTTCGTTGGGTATCCAGACTCCGGTTATTACGTTGAGCGTTCAGGCTCCGGTCAGTTTCTTTGGGTATCCATACTCCGGTTATTATGTTGAGCGTTCAGGCTCCGGTCAGTTTCTTTGGGTATCCAGACTCCGGTTATTTTGTTGAGCGTTCAGGCTCCGGTCAATTTCGTTGTGTATCCAGACTCCGGTTATTACGTTGATCGTTCAAGCTCCAGTCAATCTCGTTGGGTATCCAGACTCCGGTTATTACGTAGAGCGTTCAGGCTCCGGTCAGTTTCGTTTGGTATCCAGACTTCGGTTATTACGTTGAGCGTTCAGGCTCCGATCAATTTCGTTGGGTATCCATACTCCTGTTATTACGTTGAGCATTCAGGCTCCGGTCAGTTTCGTTGGGTATCCAGACTCTGGTTTTTACGTTGAGCGTTTAGGCTCCGGTCAGTTTTGTTGGGTATCCAGACTCCGGTTATTATGTTGAGGGTCCAGGCTCCTGTCAGTTTCGTTGGGTATCCAGACTCCGGTTATTACATTGAGCGTTCAGGCTCCGGTCAGTTTCGTTGGGTATCCAGACTCCGGTTATTACGTTGAGTGTTCAGGCTTCGATCAGTTTCTTTGGGTATCCAGACTCCGGTTATTACGTTGAGCGTTCAGGCTCCGGTCAGGTTCGTTGGGTATCCAGACTCCGGTTATTACGTTGAGCGTTCAGGCTCCGGTCAGTTTCTTTGGGTATCCAGACTCCAGTTATTACGTTGAGCGTTCAGGCTCCGGTCAGTTTCTTTGGGTATCCAGACTCCGGTTATTATGTTGAGCGTTCAGGCTCCGGTCAGTTTCATTTGGTATCCAGACTTTGGTTATTACGTTGAGCGTTCAGGCTCCGGTCAGTTTCGTTGGGTATCCAGACTCCGTTTATTACGTTGAACGTTCGGGCTCCGGTCAGTTTCGTTGGGTATCCAGACTCCGGTTATTACGTTGAGCATTCAGGCTCCGGTCAGTTTCTTTGGGTATCCAGACTCTGGTTTTTACTTTGAGCGTTCAGGCTCCGGTCAGTTTTGTTGGGTATCCAGAGTCCGGTTATTATGTTGAGGGTTCAGGCTCCGGTCAGTTTCGTTGGGTATCCAGACTCCGGTTATTACATGGAGCGTTCAGGCTCCGGTCAGTTTTGTTGGGTATCCAGACTCCGGTTATTACGTTGAGCGTTCAGGCTCCGGTCAGTTTCTTTGGGTATCCAGACTCCGGTTATTACGTTGAGCGTTCAGGCTCCGGTCAGTTTCGTTGGGTATCCAGACTCCGGTTATTACGTTGAGCGTTCAGGCTCCGGTCAGTTTCTTTGGGTATCCATACTCCGGTTATTATGTTGAGCGTTCAGGCTCCGGTCAGTTTCTTTGGATATCCAGACTCCGGTTATTACGTTGAGCGTTCAGGCACCGGTCAGTTTCGTTGTGTATCCAGACTACGGTTATTAAGTTGAGCGTTCAGGCTCCAGTCAGTTTTGTTGGGTATCCAGACTCCGGTTTTTACGTTGAGGGTTCAGGCTCCGGTCAGTTTCGTTGGGTATCCAGACTCCGGTTATTACGTTGAGCGTTCAGGCTCCGGTCAGTTTCGTTGGGTATCCAGATTCCGGTTATTACGTTGAGCGTTCAGGCTCCGGTCAGTTTCTTTGGGTATCCAGACTCCGGTTATTACGTTGAGCGTTCAGGCTCCGGTCAGTTTCGTTGGGTATCCAGACTCCGGTTATTACGTTGAGCGTTCAGGCTCCGGTCAGTTTCTTTGGGTATCCAACCTCCGGTTATTGCGTTGAGCGTTCGGGCTCCGGTCAGTTTCGTTGGGTATCCAGACTCCGGTTATTTTGTTGAGCGTTCACGCTCTGGTCAATTTCGTTGTGTATCTAGACTCCGGTTATTACGTTGATCGTTCAAGCTCCAGTCAATCTCGTTGGGTATCCAGACTCCGGTTATTACGTAGAGCGTTCAGGCTCCGGTCAGTTTCGTTTGGTATCCAGACTTCGGTTATTACATTGAGCGTTCAGGCTCCGATCAGTTTCGTTGGGTATCCAGACTCATGTTATTACGTTGAGCATTCAGGATCTGGTCAGTTTCGTTGGGTATCCAGACTCTGGTTTTTACGTTGAGCGTTTAGGCTCCGGTCAGTTTTGTTGGGTATCCAGACTCCGGTTATTATGTTGAGGGTCCAGGCTCCAGTCAGTTTCGTTGGGTATCCAGACTCTGGTTATTACATTGAGCGTTTAGGCTCGGGTCAGTTTCGTTGGGTATCCAGACTCCGTTTATTACGTTGAGCGTTCAGGCTCCGGTCAGTTTCTTTGGGTATCCAGACTCCGGTTATTACGTTGAGCGTTCAGGCTCCGGTCAGTTTCGTTGGGTATCCAGACTCCGGTTATTACGTTGAGCGTTCAGGCTCCGGTCAGTTTCTTTGGGTATCCAGACTCCGGTTATTATGTTGAGCGTTCAGGCTCCGGTCAGTTTCTTTGGGTATCCAGACTCCGGTTATTACGTTGAGCGTTCAGGCACCGGTCAGTTTCGTTGTGTATCCAGACTCTGGTTATTAAGTTGAGCGTTCAGGCTCCAGTCAGTTTTGTTGGGTATCCAGACTCCGGTTTTTACGTTGAGGGTTCAGGCTCCGGTCAGTTTCATTGGGTATCCAGACTCCGGTTATTACGTTGAGCGTTCAGGCTCCGGTCAGTTTCTTTGGGTATCCAGACTCCGGTTATTACGTTGAGCGTTCAGGCTCCGGTCAGTTTCGTTGGGTATCCAGACTCCAGTTATTTTGTTGAGCGTTCAGGCTCCGGTCAATTTCGTTGTGTATCCAGAATCCGGTTATTACGTTGATCGTTCAAGCTCCAGTCAATCTCGTTGGGTATCCAGACTCCGGTTATTACGTAGAGCGTTCAGGCTCCGGTCAGTTTCGTTTGGTATCCAGACTTCGGTTATTACGTTGAGCGTTCAGGCTCTGATCAATTTCGTTGGGTATCTAGACTCCTGTTATTACGTTGAGCATTCAGGCTCCGGTCAGTTTCTTTGGGTATCCAGACTCTGGTTTTTACGTTGAGCGTTTAGGCTCCGGTCAGTTTTGTTGGGTATCCAGACTCCGGTTATTATGTTGAGGGTCCAGGTTCCTGTCAGTTTCGTTGGGTATCTAGACTCCGGTTATTACATTGAGCGTTCAGGCTCCGGTCTGTTTCGTTGGGTATCCAGACTCCGGTTATTACGTTGAGTGTTCAGGCTCCGATCAGTTTCTTTGGGTATCCAGACTCCGGTTATTACGTTGAGCGTTCAGGCTCCGGTCAGGTTCGTTGGGTATCCAGACTCCGGTTATTACGTTGAGCGTTCAGGCTCCGGTCAGTTTCTTTGGGTATCCAGACTCCAGTTATTACGTTGAGCGTTTAGGCTCCGGTCAGTTTCTTTGGGTATCCAGACTCCGGTTATTATGTTGAGCGTTCAGGCTCCGGTCAGTTTCATTTGGTATCCAGACTTTTGTTATTACGTTGAGCGTTCAGGCTCCGGTCAGTTTCGTTGGGTATCCAGACTCCGTTTATTACGTTGAACGTTCGGGCTCCGGTCAGTTTCGTTGGGTATCCAGACTCCGGTTATTACGTTGAGCATTCAGGCTCCGGTCAGTTTCTTTGGGTATCCAGACTCTGGTTTTTACTTTGAGCGTTTAGGCTCCGGTCAGTTTTGTTGGGTATCCAGAGTCCGGTTATTATGTTGAGGGTTCAGGCTCCGGTCAGTTTCGTTGGGTATCCAGACTCCGGTTATTACATGGAGCGTTCAGGCTCTGGTCAGTTTCGTTAGGTATCCAGACTCCGGTTATTACGTTGAGCGTTCAGGCTCCGGTCAGTTTCTTTGGGTATCCAGACTCCGGTTATTACGTTGAGCGTTCAGGCTCCGGTCAGTTTCGTTGGGTATCCAGACTCCGGTTATTACGTTGAGCGTTCAGGCTCCGTTCAGTTTCTTTGGGTATCCATACTCTGGTTATTATGTTGAGCGTTCAGGCTCCGGTCAGTTTCTTTGGGTATCCAGACTCCGGTTATTACGTTGAGCGTTCAGGCACCGGTCAGTTTCGTTGTGTATCCAGACTACGGTTATTAAGTTGAGCGTTCAGGCTCCAGTCAGTTTTGTTGGGTATCCAGACTCCGGTTTTTACGTTGAGGGTTCAGGCTCCGGTCAGTTTCGTTGGGTATCCAGACTCCGGTTATTACGTTGAGCGTTCAGGCTCCGGTCAGTTTCGTTGGGTATCCAGACTCCGGTTATTACGTTGAGCGTTCAGGCTCCGGTCAGTTTCTTTGGGTATCCAGACTCCGGTTATTACGTTGAGCGTTCAGGCACAGGTCAGTTTCGTTGTGTATCCAGACTCCGGTTATTACGTTGAGCGTTCAGGCTCCGGTCAGTTTCGTTGGGTATCCAGACTCCGGTTTTTTACGTTGAGCGTTCAGGTTCCGGTCAGTTTTGTTGGGTATCCAGACTCCGGTTATTACGTTGAGCGTTCAGGCTCCGGTCAGTTTCGTTGGGTATCCAGACTCCGGTTATTACGTTGAGCGTTCAGGCTCCGGTCAGTTTCTTTGGGTATCCAGACTCCGGTTATTATGTTGAGCGTTCAGGCTCCGGTCAGTTTCTTTGGGTATCCAGACTCCGGTTATTACGTTGAGCGTTCAGGCACCGGTCAGTTTCGTTGTGTATCCAGACTCTGGTTATTAAGTTGAGCGTTCAGGCTCCAGTCAGTTTTGTTGGGTATCCAGACTCCGGTTTTTACGTTGAGGGTTCAGGCTCCGGTCAGTTTCATTGGGTATCCAGACTCCGGTTATTACGTTGAGCGTTCAGGCTCCGGTCAGTTTCTTTGGGTATCCAGACTCCGGTTATTACGTTGAGCGTTCAGGCTCCGGTCAGTTTCGTTGGGTATCCAGACTCCAGTTATTTTGTTGAGCGTTCAGGCTCCGGTCAATTTCGTTGTGTATCCAGAATCCGGTTATTACGTTGATCGTTCAAGCTCCAGTCAATCTCGTTGGGTATCCAGACTCCGGTTATTACGTAGAGCGTTCAGGCTCCGGTCAGTTTCGTTTGGTATCCAGACTTCGGTTATTACGTTGAGCGTTCAGGCTCTGATCAATTTCGTTGGGTATCTAGACTCCTGTTATTACGTTGAGCATTCAGGCTCCGGTCAGTTTCTTTGGGTATCCAGACTCTGGTTTTTACGTTGAGCGTTTAGGCTCCGGTCAGTTTTGTTGGGTATCCAGACTCCGGTTATTATGTTGAGGGTCCAGGTTCCTGTCAGTTTCGTTGGGTATCTAGACTCCGGTTATTACATTGAGCGTTCAGGCTCCGGTCTGTTTCGTTGGGTATCCAGACTCCGGTTATTACGTTGAGTGTTCAGGCTCCGATCAGTTTCTTTGGGTATCCAGACTCCGGTTATTACGTTGAGCGTTCAGGCTCCGGTCAGGTTCGTTGGGTATCCAGACTCCGGTTATTACGTTGAGCGTTCAGGCTCCGGTCAGTTTCTTTGGGTATCCAGACTCCAGTTATTACGTTGAGCGTTTAGGCTCCGGTCAGTTTCTTTGGGTATCCAGACTCCGGTTATTATGTTGAGCGTTCAGGCTCCGGTCAGTTTCATTTGGTATCCAGACTTTTGTTATTACGTTGAGCGTTCAGGCTCCGGTCAGTTTCGTTGGGTATCCAGACTCCGTTTATTACGTTGAACGTTCGGGCTCCGGTCAGTTTCGTTGGGTATCCAGACTCCGGTTATTACGTTGAGCATTCAGGCTCCGGTCAGTTTCTTTGGGTATCCAGACTCTGGTTTTTACTTTGAGCGTTTAGGCTCCGGTCAGTTTTGTTGGGTATCCAGAGTCCGGTTATTATGTTGAGGGTTCAGGCTCCGGTCAGTTTCGTTGGGTATCCAGACTCCGGTTATTACATGGAGCGTTCAGGCTCTGGTCAGTTTCGTTAGGTATCCAGACTCCGGTTATTACGTTGAGCGTTCAGGCTCCGGTCAGTTTCTTTGGGTATCCAGACTCCGGTTATTACGTTGAGCGTTCAGGCTCCGGTCAGTTTCGTTGGGTATCCAGACTCCGGTTATTACGTTGAGCGTTCAGGCTCCGTTCAGTTTCTTTGGGTATCCATACTCTGGTTATTATGTTGAGCGTTCAGGCTCCGGTCAGTTTCTTTGGGTATCCAGACTCCGGTTATTACGTTGAGCGTTCAGGCACCGGTCAGTTTCGTTGTGTATCCAGACTACGGTTATTAAGTTGAGCGTTCAGGCTCCAGTCAGTTTTGTTGGGTATCCAGACTCCGGTTTTTACGTTGAGGGTTCAGGCTCCGGTCAGTTTCGTTGGGTATCCAGACTCCGGTTATTACGTTGAGCGTTCAGGCTCCGGTCAGTTTCGTTGGGTATCCAGACTCCGGTTATTACGTTGAGCGTTCAGGCTCCGGTCAGTTTCTTTGGGTATCCAGACTCCGGTTATTACGTTGAGCGTTCAGGCACAGGTCAGTTTCGTTGTGTATCCAGACTCCGGTTATTACGTTGAGCGTTCAGGCTCCGGTCAGTTTCGTTGGGTATCCAGACTCCGGTTTTTTACGTTGAGCGTTCAGGTTCCGGTCAGTTTTGTTGGGTATCCAGACTCCGGTTATTACGTTGAGCGTTCAGGCTCCGGTCAGTTTCGTTGGGTATCCAGACTCCGGTTATTACGTTGAGCGTTCAGGCTCCGGTCAGTTTCGTTGGGTATCCAGACTCCGGTTTTTACGTTGAGCGTTCAGGCTCCGGTCAGTTTCGTTGGGTATCCAGACTCCGGTTATTACGTTAAGCGTTCAGGCTCCGGTCAGTTTCGTTGGGTATCCAGACTCCGGTTATTACGTTGAGCGTTCAGGCTCCGGTCAGTTTCTTTGGGTATCCAGACTCCGGTTATTACGTTGAGCGTTAAGGCTCCGGTCAGTTTCGTTGGGTATCCAGACTCCGGTTATTACGTTGAGCGTTCAGGCTCCGGTCAGTTTCGTTGGGTATCCAGACTCCGGTTATTACGTTGAGCGTTCAGGCTCCGGTCAGTTTCTTTGGGTATCCAGACTCCGGTTATTACGTTGAGCGTTCAGGCACAGGTCAGTTTCGTTGTGTATCCAGACTCCGGTTATTACGTTGAGCGTTCAGGCTCCGGTCAGTTTCGTTGGGTATCCAGACTCCGGTTTTTTACGTTGAGCGTTCAGGTTCCGGTCAGTTTTGTTGGGTATCCAGACTCCGGTTATTACGTTGAGTGTTCAGGCTCCGGTCAGTTTCGTTGGGTATCCAGACTCCTGTTATTACGTTGAGCGTTCAGGCTCCGGTCAGTTTCGTTGGGTATCCAGACTCCGGTTTTTACGTTGAGCGTTCAGGCTCCGGTCAGTTTCGTTGGGTATCCAGACTCCGGTTATTACGTTAAGCGTTCAGGCTCAGGTCAGTTTCGTTGGGTATCCAGACTCCGGTTATTACGTTGAGCGTTCAGGCTCCGGTCAGTTTCTTTGGGTATCCAGACTCCGGTTATTACGTTGAGCGTTAAGGCTCCGGTCAGTTTCGTTGGGTATCCAGACTCCGGTTATTTCGTTGAGCGTTCAGGCTACGGTAAATTTCGTTGTGTATCCAGACTCCGGTTATTACGTTGATCGTTCAGGCTCCAGTCAATTTCGTTGGGTATCCAGACTCCAGTTATTACGTAGAGCGTTCAGGCTCCGGTTAATTTCGTTTGGTATCCAGACTCCGGTTATTACGTTGAGCGTTCAGGCTCCGGTCAGTTTCTTTGGGTATCCAGACTCCGGTTATTACGTTGAGCGTTCAGGCTCCGGTCAGTTTCTTTGGGTATCCAGACTCCGGTTATTACGTTGAGCGTTCAGGCTCCGGTCAGTTTCGTTTGGTATCCAGATTCCGGTTATTACGTTGAGCGTTCAGGCTCCGGTCAGTTTCGTTGGGTATCCAGACTCCGGTTTTTACGTTGAGGGTTCAGGCTCCGGTCAGTTTCGTTGGGTATCCAGACTCCGTTTATTACGTTGAACGTTCGGGCTCCGGTCAGTTTCGTTGGGTATCCAGATTCCGGTTATTACGTTGAGCGTTCAGGCTCCGGTCAGTTTCTTTGGGTATCCAGACTCCGGTTATTACGTTGAGCGTTCAGGCTCCGGTCAGTTTCGTTGGGTATCCAGACTCCGGTTATTACGTTGAGCGTTCAGGCTCCGGTCAGTTTCTTTGGGTATCCAGACTCCGGTTATTATGTTGAGCGTTCAGGCTCCGGTCAGTTTCTTTGGGTATCCAGACTCCGGTTACTACGTTGAGCGTTCAGGCACCGGTCAGTTTCGTTGTGTATCCAGACTCTGGTTATTAAGTTGAGCGTTCAGGCTCCAGTCAGTTTTGTTGGGTATCCAGACTCCGGTTTTTACGTTGAGGGTTCAGGCTCCGGTCAGTTTCGTTGGGTATCCAGACTCCGGTTATTACGTTGAGCGTTCAGGCTCCGGTCAGTTTCTTTGGGTATCCAGACTCCGGTTATTACGTTGAGCGTTCAGGCTCCGGTCAGTTTGGTTGGGTATCCAGACTCCGGTTATTACGTTGAGCGTTTAGGCTCCGGTCAGTTTTGTTGGGTATCCAGACTCCGGTTTTTACGTTGAGCGTTCAGGCTCCGGTCAGTTTCGTTGGGTATCCAGACTCCGGTTATTACGTTGAGCGTTCAGGCTCCGGTCAGTTTCGTTTGGTATCCAGACTTCGGTTATTACGTTGAGCGTTCAGGCTCTGATCAATTTCGTTGGGTATCTAGACTCCTGTTATTACGTTGAGCATTCAGGCTCCCGTCAGTTTCTTTGGGTATCCAGACTCTGGTTTTTACGTTGAGCGTTTAGGCTCCGGTCAGTTTTGTTGGGTATCCAGACTCCGGTTATTATGTTGAGGGTCCAGGCTCCGGTCAGTTTCTTTGGGTATCCAGACTCCGGTTATTACATTGAGCGTTCAGGCTCCGGTCTGTTTCGTTGGGTATCCAGACTTTGGTTATTACGTTGAGCGTTCAGGCTCCGGTCAGTTTCGTTGGGTATCCAGACTCCGGTTATTACGTTGAGCGTTCGAGCTCCGGTCAGTTTCGTTGGGTATCCAGACTCCGGTTATTACGTTGAGCGTTCAGGCTCCGGTCAGTTTCTTTGGGTATCCAGACTCTGGTTTTTACTTTGAGCGTTTAGGCTCCGGTCAGTTTTGTTGGGTATCCAGACTCCGGTTATTATGTTGAGCGTTCAGGCTCCGGTCAGTTTCATTTGGTATCCAGACTTTGGTTATTACGTTGAGCGTTCAGGCTCCGGTCAGTTTCGTTGGGTATCCAGACTCCATTTATTACGTTGAACGTTCGGGCTCCGGTCAGTTTCGTTGGGTATCCAGACTCCGGTTATTACGTTGAGCATTCAGGCTCCGGTCAGTTTCGTTGGGTATCCAGACTCTGGTTTTTACTTTGAGCGTTTAGGCTCCGGTCAGTTTTGTTGGGTATCCAGAGTCCGGTTATTATGTTGAGGGTTCAGGCTCCGGTCAGTTTCGTTGGGTATCCAGACTCCGGTTATTACATGGAGCGTTCAGGCTCCGGTCAGTTTCGTTAGGTATCCAGACTCCGGTTATTACGTTGAGCGTTCAGGCTCCGGTCAGTTTCTTTGGGTATCCAGACTCCGGTTATTACGTTGAGCGTTCAGGCTCCGGTCAGTTTCGTTGGGTATCCAGACTCCGGTTATTACGTTGAGCGTTCAGGCTCCGGTCAGTTTCTTTGGGTATCCAGACTCCGGTTATTACGTTGAGCGTTCAGGCTCCGGTCAGTTTCTTTGGGTATCCAGACTCCGGTTATTACGTTGAGCGTTCAGGCACCGGTCAGTTTCGTTGTGTATCCAGACTACGGTTATTAAGTTGAGCGTTCAGGCTCCGGTCAGTTTTGTTGGGTATCCAGACTCCGGTTTTTACGTTGAGGGTTCAGGCTCCGGTCAGTTTTGTTGGGTATCCAGACTCCGGTTATTACATTGAGCGTTCAGGCTCTGGTCAGTTTCGTTGGGTATCCAGACTCAGGTTATTACGTTGAGCGTTCAGGCTCCGGTCAGTTTCTTTGGGTATCCAGACTCCGGTTATTACGTTCAGCGTTCAGGCTCCGGTCAGTTTCGTTGGGTATCCAGACTCCGGTTATTACGTTGAGCGTTCAGGCTCCGGTCAGTTTCTTTGGGTATCCAGACTCCGGTTATTATGTTGAGCGTTCAGGCTCTGGTCAGTTTCTTTGGGTATCCAGACTCCGATTATTACGTTGAGCGTTCACGCTCCGGTCAATTTCGTTGTGTATCCAGACTCCGGTTATTACGTTGATCGTTCAAGCTCCTGTCAATCTCGTTGGGTATCCAGACTCCGGTTTTTACGTGGAGGGTTCAGGCTCCGGTCAGTTTCGTTGGGTATCCAGACTCCGGTTATTACGTTGAGCGTTCAGGCTCCGGTCAGTTTCGTTGGGTATCCAGACTCTGGTTATTTTGTTGAGCGTTCAGGCTCCGGTCAATTTCGTTGTGTATCCAGACTCCGGTTATTATGTTGAGGGTTCAGGCTCCTGTCAGTTTCGTTGGGTATCCGGACTCCGGTTATTACGTAGAGCGTTCAGGCTCCGGTCAGTTTCGTTTGGTATCCAGACTCCGGTTATTACGTTGAGCGTTCAGGCTCCGGTCAGTTTCTTTGGGTATCCAGACTCCGGTTATTACGTTGAGCATTCAGGCTCCGGTCATGTTCGTTGGGTATCCAGACTCCGATTATTACGTTGAGCATTCAGGCTCCGGTCAGTTTCTTTGGGTATCCAGACTCCGGTTATTACGTTGAGCGTTCAGGCTCCGGTTAGTTTCTTTGGGTATCCAGACTCCGGTTATTATGTTGAGTGTTCAGGCTCCGGTCAGTTTCATTTGGTATCCAGACTCCGGTTATTTTGTTGAGCATTCAGGCTCCGGTCAGTTTTGTTGGGTATCCAGACTCCGTTTATTACGTTGAACGTTCGGGCTCCGGTCAGTTTCGTTGGGTATCCAGACTCCGGTTATTACGTTGAGCATTCAGGCTCCGGTCAAGTTCGTTGGGTATCCAGACTCTGGTTTTTACGTTGAGCGTTTAGGCTCCGGTCAGTTTCGTTGGGTATCCAGACTCCGGTTATTATGTTGAGGGTTCAGGCTCCGGTCAATTTCGTTGGGTATCCAGACTCCGGTTATTACATTGAGCGTTCAGGCTCCGGTCAGTTTCGTTGGGTATCCAGACTCCGGTTCTTACGTTGAGCGTTCAGGCTCCGGTCAGTTTCGTTGGGTATCTAGACTCCGGTTTTTTACGTTGAGCATTCAGGTTCCGGTCAGTTTTGTTGGGTATCCAGACTCCGGTTATTACGTTGAGCGTTCAGGCTCCGGTCAGTTTCGTTGGGTATCCAGACTCCGGTTATTACGTTGAGCGTTCAGGCTCCGGTCAGTTTTTTTGGGTATCAAGACTCCGGTTATTACGTTGAGCGTTCAGGCTCCGGTCAGTTTTGTTGGGTATCCAGACTCCGGTTATTACGTTGAGTGTTTAGGCTCCGGTCAGTTTTCTTGGGTATCCAGACTCCGGTTTTTACGTTGAGCGTTCAGGCTCCGGTCAGTTTCGTTGGGTATCCAGACTCCGGTTATTACGTTGAGCGTTCAGGCTCCGGTCAGTTTCGTTGGGTATCCAGACTCAGGTTATTACGTTGAGCGTTCAGGCTCCGGTCAGTTTCTTTGGGTATCCAGAGTCCGGTTATTACGTTGAGCGTTCAGGCACAGGTCAGTTTCGTTGTGTATCCAGACTCCGGTTATTACGTTGAGCGTTCAGGCTCCGGTCAGTTTCGTTGGGTATCCAGACTCCGGTTTTTTACGTTGAGCGTTCAGGTTCCGGTCAGTTTTGTTGGGTATCCAGACTCCGGTTATTACGTTGAGTGTTCAGGCTCCGGTCAATTTCGTTGGGTATCCAGACTCCGGTTATTACGTTGAGCGTTCAGGCTCCGGTCAGTTTCGTTGGGTATCCAGACTCCGGTTTTTATGTTGAGCGTTCAGGCTCCGGTCAGTTTCGTTGGGTATCTAGACTCCGGTTATTACGTTAAGCGTTCAGGCTTAGGTCAGTTTCGTTGGGTATCCAGACTCCGGTTATTACGTTGAGCGTTCAGGCTCCGGTCAGTTTCTTTGGGTATCCAGACTCCGGTTATTACGTTGAGCGTTCAGGCTCCGGTCAGTTTCGTTGGGTATCCAGACTCCGGTTATTTCGTTGAGCGTTCAGGCTACGGTCAATTTCGTTGTGTATCCAGACTCCGGTTATTACGTTGATCGTTCAGGCTCCAGTCAATTTCGTTGGGTATCCAGACTCCAGTTATTACGTAGAGCGTTCAGGCTCCGGTTAATTTCGTTTGGTATCCAGACTCCGGTTATTACGTTGAGCGTTCAGGCTCCGGTCAGTTTCTTTGGGTATCCAGACTCCGGTTATTACGTTGAGCATTCAGGCTCCGGTCAGTTTCGTTTGGTATCCAGACTCCAGTTATTACGTAGAGCGTTCAGGCTTCGGTCAGTTTCGTTTGGTATCCAGATTCCGGTTATTACGTTGAGCGTTCAGGCTCCGGTCAGTTTCGTTGGGTATCCAGACTCCGGTTATTACGTTGAGCATTCAGGCTCCGGTCAGTTTCGTTGGGTATCCAGACCCCGTTTATTACGTTGAACGTTCGGGCTCCGGTCAGTTTCGTTGGGTATCCAGACTCCAGTTATTACGTTGAGCATTCAGGCTCCGGTCAGTTTCGTTGGGTATCCAGACTCTGGTTTTTACGTTGAGCGTTTAGGCTCCGGTCAGTTTTGTTGGGTATCCAGACTCCGGTTATTATGTTGAGGGTTCAGGCTCCGGTCAGTTTCGTTGGGTATCCAGACTCCGGTTATTACATTGAGCATTCAGGCTCCGATCAGTTTCGTTGGGTATCCAGACTCCGGTTATTACGTTGAGCGTTCAGGCTCCGGTTAGTTTGGTTGGGTATCCAGACTCCGGTTTTTTACGTTGAGCGTTCAGGTTCCGGTTAGTTTTGTTGGATATCCAGACTCCGGCTATTACGTTGATCGTTCAGGCTCCGGTCAGTTTCGTTGGGTATCCAGACTCCGGTTATTACGTTGAGCATTCAGGCTCCGGTCAGTTTCTTTGGGTATCCAGACTCCCATTATTACGTTGAGCGTTCAGGCTCCGGTCAGTTTGGTTGGGTATCCAGACTCCGGTTATTACGTTGAGCGTTTAGGCTCCGGTCAGTTTTGTTGGGTATCCAGACTCCGGTTTTTACGTTGAGCGTTCAGGCTCCGGTCAGTTTCGTTGGGTATCCAGACTCTGGTTATTACGTTGAGCGTTCAGGCTCCGGTCAGTTTCGTTGGGTATCCAGACTCAGGTTATTACGTTGAGCGTTCAGGCTCCGGTCAGTTTCTTTGGGTATCCAGACTCCGGTTATTACGTTGAGCGTTCAGACACCATTCAGTTTCGTTCTGTATCGAGACTCCGGTTATTATGTTGAGCGTTCAGGCTCCGGTCAGTTTCGTTGGGTATCCAGACTCCGGTTATTACGTTGAGCGTTCAGGCTCCGGTCAGTTTTGTTTGGTATCCAGACTCCGGTTATTACGTAGAGCGTTCAGGCTCTGGTCAGTTTCGTTTGGTATCCAGACTCCGGTTATTACGTTGAGCGTTCAGGCTCCGGTCAGTTTCGTTGGGTATCCAGACTCCGGTTATTACGTTGAGCGTTCAAGCTCCGGTCAGTTTCGTTGGGTATCCAGACTCCGTTTATTACGTTGAACGTTCGGGCTCCGGTCAGTTTCGTTGGGTATCCAGACTCCAGTTATTACGTTGAGCATTCAGGCTCCGGTCAGTTTCGTTGGGTATCCAGACTCTGGTTTTTACGTTGAGCGTTCAGGCTCCGGTCAGTTTTGTTGGGTATCCAGACTCCGGTTATTATGTTGAGGGTTCAGGCTCCGGTCAGTTTCGTTGGGTATCCAGACTCCGGTTATTACGTTGAGCGTTCAGGCTCCGATCAGTTTCGTTGGGTATCCAGACTCCGGTTTTTTACGTTGAGCGTTCAGGCTCCGGTCAGTTTGGTTGGGTATCCAGACTCCGGTTTTTTACGTTGAGCGTTCAGGTTCCGGTCAGTTTTGTTGGATATCCAGACTCCGGCTATTACATTGAGCGTTCAGGCTCCGGTCAGTTTCGTTGGGTATCCAGACTCCGGTTATTACGTTGAGCGTTCAGGCTCCGGTCAGTTTCTTTGGGTATCCAGACTCCCGTTATTACGTTGAGCGTTCAGGCTCCGGTCAGTTTGGTTGGATATCCAGACTCCTGTTATTACGTTGAGCGTTTAGGCTCCGGTCAGTTTTGTTGGGTATCCAGACTCCGGTTTTTACGTTGAGCGTTCAGGCTCCGCTCAGTTTCATTGGGTATCCAGACTCCGGTTATTACGTTGAGCGTTGAGGCTCCGGTCAGTTTCGTTGGGTATCCAGACTCCGGTTATTACGTTGAGCGTTCAGGCACCGGTCAGTTTCGTTGTGTATCCAGACTCCGGTTATTATGTTGAGCGTTCAGGCTCCGGACAGTTTCGTTGGGTATCCAGACTCCGGTTTTTTACGTTGAGCGTTCAGGTTCCGGTCAGTTTCGTTGGGTATCCAGACTCCGGTTATTACGTTGAGCGTTCAGGCTCCGGTCAGTTTCGTTGGGTATCCAGACTCCGGTTCTTACGTTGAGCGTTCAGGCTCCGGTAAGTTTCGTTGGGTATCCAGACTCCGGTTTTTTACGTTGAGCGTTCAGGTTCCGGTCAGTTTTGTTGGGTATCCAGACTCCGGTTATTACGTTGAGCGTTCAGGCTCCGGTCAATTTCGTTGGGTATCCAGACTCCAGTTATTACGTTGAGCGTTCAGGCTCCGGTCAATTTCTTTGGGTATCCAGACTCCGGTTATTACGTTGAGCGTTCAGGCTCCGGTCAGTTTCGTTGGGTATCCAGACTCCGGTTATTACGTTGAGCGTTTAGGCTCCAGTCAGTTTTCTTGGGTATCCAGACTCCGGTTTTTACGTTGAGCGTTCAGGCTCCAGTCAGTTTCGTTGGGTATCCAGACTCCGGTTATTACGTTGAGCGTTCAGGCTCCGGTCAGTTTCGTTGGGTATCCAGACTCAGGTTATTACGTTGAGTGTTCAGGCTCCGGTCAGTTTCTTTGGGTATCCAGACTCCGGTTATTAAATTGAGCGTTCAGGCACCGGTCAGTTTCGTTGTGTATCCAGACTCCGGTTATTACGTTGAGCGTTCAAGCTCCGGTCAGTTTCGTTGGGTATCCAGACTCCGGTTTTTTACGTTGAGCGTTCAGGTTCCGGTCAGTTTTGTTGGGTATCCAGACTCCGGTTATTACGTTGAATGTTCAGGCTCCGGTCAGTTTCGTTGGGTATCCAGACTCCGGTTATTACGTTGAGCATTCAGGCTCCGGTCAGTTTCGTTGGGTATCCAGACTCCGGTTTTTACGTTGAGCGTTCAGGCTCCGGTCAGTTTCGTTGGGTATCCAGACTCCGGTTATTACGTTAAGCGTTCAGGCTCCGGTCAGTTTCGTTGGGTATCCAGACTCCGGTTATTACGTTAAGCGTTCAGGCTCAGGTCAGTTTCGTTGGGTATCCAGACTCCGGTTATTACGTTGAGCGTTCAGGCTCCGGTCAGTTTCTTTGGGTATCCAGACTCCGGTTATTACGTTGAGCGTTCAGGCTACGGTCAATTTTGTTGGGTATCCAGACTCCAGTTATTACGTAGAGCGTTCAGGCTCCGGTCAGTTTCGTTTGGTATCCAGACTCCGGTTATTACGTTGAGCGTTCAGGCTCCGGTCAGTTTCTTTGGGTATCCAGACTCCGGTTATTACGTTGAGCGTTCAGGCTCCGGTCAGTTTCGTTTGGTATCCAGACTCCGGTTATTACGTAGAGTGTTCAGGCTCCGGTCAGTTTCGTTTGGTATCCAGACTCCGGTTATTACGTTGAGCGTTCAGGCTCCGGTCAGTTTCGTTGGGTATCCAGACTCCGGTTATTACGTTGAGCGTTCAGGCTCCGGTCAGTTTCGTTGGGTATCCAGACTCCGTTTTTTACGTTGAACGTTCGGGCTCCGGTCAGTTTCGTTGGGTATCCAGACTCCAGTTATTACGTTGAGCATTCAGGCTCCGGTCAGTTTCGTTGGGTATCCAGACTCTGGTTTTTACGTTGAGCGTTTAGGCTCCGGTCAGTTTTGTTGGGTATCCAGACTCCGGTTATTATGTTGAGGGTTCAGGCTCCGGTCAGTTTCGTTGGGTATCCAGACTCCGGTTATTACATTGAGCGTTCAGGCTCCGGTCAGTTTCGTTGGGTATCCAGACTCCGGTTATTACGTTGAGCGTTCAGGCTCTGGTCAGTTTCGTTGGGTATCCAGACTCCGGTTTTTACGTTGGGCGTTCATGTTCCGGTCAGTTTTGTTGGGTATCCAGACTCCGGCTATTACGTTGAGCGTTCAGGCTCCGGTCAGTTTCGTTGGGTATCCAGACTCCGGTTATTACGTTGAGCGTTCAGGCTCCGGTCAGTTTCTTTGGGTATCCAGACTCCGGTTATTACGTTGAGCGTTCAGGCTCCGGTCAGTTTGGTTGGGTATCCAGACTCCGGTTATTACGTTGAGCGTTTAGGCTCCGGTCAGTTTTCTTGGGTATCCAGACTACGGTTTTTACGTTGAGCGTTCAGGCTCCGGTCAGTTTCGTTGGGTATCCAGACTCCGGTTATTACGTTGAGCGTTCAGGCTCCGGTCAGTTTCGTTGGGTATCCAGACTCAGGTTATTACGTTGAGCGTTCAGGCTCCGATCAGTTTCTTTGGGTATCCACACTCCGGTTATTACGTTGAGCGTTCAGGCACCGGTCAGTTTCGTTGTGTATCCAGACTCCGGTTATAACGTTGAGCGTTCAAGCTCCGGTCAGTTTCGTTGGGTATCCAGACTCCGGTTTTTTACGTTGAGCGTTCAGGTTCCGGTCAGTTTTGTTGGGTATCCAGACTCCGGTTATTACGTTGAGAGTTCAGGCTCCGGTCAGTTTCGTTGGGTATCCAGACTCCGGTTTTTACGTTGAGCGTTCAGGCTCCGGTCAGTTTCGTTGGGTATCCAGACTCCGGTTATTACGTTAAGCGTTCAGGCTCCGGTCAGTTTCGTTGGGTATCCAGACTCCGGTTATTACGTTAAGCGTTCAGGCTCAGGTCAGTTTCGTTGGGTATCCAGACTCCGGTTATTACGTTGAGCGTTCAGGCTCCGGTCAGTTTCTTTGGGTATCCAGACTCCGGTTATTACGTTGAGCGTTCAGGCTACGGTCAATTTTGTTGGGTATCCAGACTCCAGTTATTACGTAGAGCGTTCAGGCTCCGGTCAGTTCCGTTTGGTATCCAGACTCCGGTTATTACGTTGAGCGTTCAGGCTCCGGTCAGTTTCTTTGGGTATCCAGACTCCGGTTATTACGTTGAGCGTTCAGGCTCCGGTCAGTTTCGTTTGGTATCTAGACTCCGGTTATTACGTAGAGCGTTCAGGCTCCGGTCAGTTTCGTTTGGTATCCAGACTCCGGTTATTACGTTGAGCGTTCAGGCTCCGGTCAGTTTCGTTGGGTATCCAGACTCCGGTTATTACGTTTAGCGTTCAGGCTCCGGTCAGTTTCGTTGGGTATCCAGACTCCGTTTTTTACGTTGAACGTTCGGGCTCCGGTCAGTTTCGTTGGGTATCCAGACTCCAGTTATTACGTTGAGCATTCAGGCTCCGGTCAGTTTCGTTGGGTATCCAGACTCTGGTTTTTACGTTGAGCGTTTAGGCTCCGGTCAGTTTTGTTGGGTATCCAGACTCCGGTTATTATGTTGAGGGTTCAGGCTCCGGTCAGTTTCGTTGGGTATCCAGACTCCGGTTATTACATTGAGCGTTCAGGCTCCGGTCAGTTTCGTTGGGTATCCAGACTCCGGTTTTTACGTTGAGCGTTCAGGCTCCGGTCAGTTTCGTTGGGTATCCAGACTCCGGTTATTACGTTAAGCGTTCAGGCTCCGGTCAGTTTCGTTGGGTATCCAGACTCCGGTTATTACGTTAAGCGTTCAGGCTCAGGTCAGTTTCGTTGGGTATCCAGACTCCGGTTATTACGTTGAGCGTTCAGGCTCCGGTCAGTTTCTTTGGGTATCCAGACTCCGGTTATTACAATGAGCGTTCAGGCTACGGTCAATTTTGTTGGGTATCCAGACTCCAGTTATTTCGTAGAGCGTTCAGGCTCCGGTCAGTTTCGTTTGGTATCCAGACTCCGGTTATTACGTTGAGCGTTCAGGCTCCGGTCAGTTTCTTTAGGTATCCAGACTCCGATTATTACGTTGAGCGTTCAGGCTCCGGTCAGTTTCGTTTAGTATCTAGACTCCGGTTATTACGTAGAGCGTTCAGGCTCCGGTCAGTTTCGTTTGGTATCCAGACTCCGGTTATTACGTTGAGCGTTCAGGCTCCGGTCTGTTTCGTTGGGTATCCAGACTCCGGTTATTACGTTTAGCGTTCAGGCTCCGGTCAGTTTCGTTGGGTATCCAGACTCCGTTTTTTACGTTGAACGTTCGGGCTCCGGACAGTTTCGTTGGGTATCCAGACTCCAGTTATTACGTTGAGCATTCAGGCTCCGGTCAGTTTCGTTGGGTATCCAGACTCTGGTTTTTACGTTGAGCGTTTAGGCTCCGGTCAGTTTTGTTGGGTATCCAGACTCCGGTTATTATGTTGAGGGTTCAGGCTCCGGTCAGTTTCGTTGGGTATCCAGACTCCGGTTATTACATTGAGCGTTCAGGCTCCGGTCAGTTTCGTTGGGTATCCAGACTCCGGTTATTACGTTGAGCGTTCAGGCTCTGGTCAGTTTCGTTGGGTATCCAGACTCCGGTTTTTACGTTGGGCGTTCATGTTCCGGTCAGTTTTGTTGGGTATCCAGACTCCGGCTATTACGTTGAGCGTTCAGGCTCCGGTCAGTTTCGTTGGGTATCTAGACTCCGGTTATTACGTTGAGCGTTCAGGCTCTGGTCAGTTTCTTTGGGTATCCAGACTCCGGTTATTACGTTGAGCGTTCAGGCTCCGGTAAGTTTGGTTGGGTATCCAGACTCCGGTTATTACGTTGAGCGTTTAGGCTCCGGTCAGTTTTCTTGGGTATCCAGACTACGGTTTTTACGTTGAGCGTTCAGGCTCCGGTCAGTTTCGTTGGGTATCCAGACTCCGGTTATTACGTTGAGCGTTCAGGCTCCGGTCAGTTTCGTTGGGTATCCAGACTCAGGTTATTACGTTGAGCGTTCAGGCTCCGGTCAGTTTCTTTGGGTATCCACACTCCGGTTATTACGTTGAGCGTTCAGGCACCGGTCAGTTTCGTTGTGTATCCAGACTCCGGTTATTACGTTGAGCGTTCAAGCTCCGGTCAGTTTCGTTGGGTATCCAGACTCCGGTTTTTTACGTTGAGCGTTCAGGTTCCGGTCAGTTTTGTTGGGTATCCAGACTCCGGTTATTACGTTGAGTGTTCAGGCTCCGGTCAGTTTCGTTGGGTATCCAGACTCCGGTTATTACGTTGAGCGTTCAGGCTCCGGTCAGTTTCGTTGGGTATCCAGACTCCGGTTTTTACGTTGAGCGTTCAGGCTCCGGTCAGTTTCGTTGGGTATCCAGACTCCGGTTATTACGTTAAGCGTTCAGGCTCCGGTCAGTTTCGTTGGGTATCCAGACTCCGGTTATTACGTTAAGCGTTCAGGCTCAGGTCAGTTTCGTTGGGTATCCAGACTCCGGTTATTACGTTGAGCGTTCAGGCTCCGGTCAGTTTCTTTGGGTATCCAGACTCCGGTTATTACGTTGAGCGTTCAGGCTACGGTCAATTTTGTTGGGTATCCAGACTCCAGTTATTTCGTAGAGCGTTCAGGCTCCGGTCAGTTTCGTTTGGTATCCAGACTCCGGTTATTACGTTGAGCGTTCAGGCTCCGGTCAGTTTCTTTGGGTATCCAGACTCCGATTATTACGTTGAGCGTTCAGGCTCCGGTCAGTTTCGTTTGGTATCTAGACTCCGGTTATTACGTAGAGCGTTCAGGCTCCGGTCAGTTTCGTTTGGTATCCAGACTCCGGTTATTACGTTGAGCGTTCAGGCTCCGGTCAGTTTCGTTGGGTATCCAGACTCCGGTTATTACGTTTAGCGTTCAGGCTCCGGTCAGTTTCGTTGGGTATCCAGACTCTGGTTTTTACGTTGAGCGTTTAGGCTCCGGTCAGTTTTGTTGGGTATCCAGACTCCGGTTATTATGTTGAGGGTTCAGGCTCCGGTCAGTTTCGTTGGGTATCCAGACTCCGGTTATTACATTGAGCGTTCAGGCTCCGGTCAGTTTCGTTGGGTATCCAGACTCCGGTTATTACGTTGAGTGTTCAGGCTCTGGTCAGTTTCGTTGGGTATCCAGACTCCGTTTTTTACGTTTAACGTTCGGGCTCCGGTCAGTTTCGTTGGGTATCCAGACTCCAGTTATTACGTTGAGCATTCAGGCTCCGGTCAGTTTCGTTGGGTATCCAGACTCTGGTTTTTACGTTGAGCGTTTAGGCTCCGGTCAGTTTTGTTGGGTATCCAGACTCCGGTTATTATGTTGAGGGTTCAGGCTCCGGTCAGTTTCGTTGGGTATCCAGACTCCGGTTATTACATTGAGCGTTCAGGCTCCGGTCAGTTTCGTTGGGTATCCAGACTCCGGTTATTACGTTGAGCGTTCAGGCTCTGGTCAGTTTTGTTGGGTATCCAGACTCCGGTTTTTACGTTGGGCGTTCATGTTCTGGTCAGTTTTGTTGGGTATCCAGACTCCGGCTATTACGTTGAGCGTTCAGGCTCCGGTCAGTTTCGTTGGGTATCCAGACTCCGGTTATTACGTTGAGCGTTCAGGCTCCGGTCAGTTTCTTTGGGTATCCAGACTCCGGTTATTACGTTGAGCGTTCAGGCTCCGGTCAGTTTGGTTGGGTATCCAGACTCCGGTTATTACGTTGAGCGTTTAGGCTCCGGTCAGTTTTCTTGGGTATCCAGACTATGGTTTTTACGTTGAGCGTTCAGGCTCCGGTCAGTTTCGTTGGGTATCCAGACTCCGGTTATTACGTTGAGCGTTCAGGCTCCGGTCAGTTTCGTTGGGTATCCAGACTCAGGTTATTACGTTGAGCGTTCAGGCTCCGGTCAGTTTCTTTGGGTATCCACACTCCGGTTATTACGTTGAGCGTTCAGGCACCGGTCAGTTTCGTTGTGTATCCAGACTCCGGTTATTACGTTGAGCGTTCAGGCTCCGGTCAGTTTCGTTGGGTATCCAGACTCCGGTTTTTTACGTTGAGCGTTTAGGTTCCGGTCAGTTTTGTTGGGTATCCAGACTCCGGTTATTACGTTGAGTGTTCAGGCTCCGGTCAGTTTCGTTGGGTATCCAGACTCCGGTTATTACGTTGAGCGTTCAGGCTCCGGTCAGTTTCGTTGGGTATCCAGACTCCGGTTTTTACGTTGAGCGTTCAGGCTCCGGTCAGTTTCTTTGGGTATCCAGACTCCGGTTATTACGTTAAGCGTTCAGGCTCCGGTCAGTTTCATTGGGTATCCAGACTCAGGTTATTACGTTGAGCGTTCAGGCTCCGGTCAGTTTCTTTGGGTATCCAGACTCCGGTTATTACGTTGAGCGTTCAGGCACCGGTCAGTTTCGTTGTGTATCCAGACTCCGGTTATTATGTTGAACGTTCAGGCTCCGGTCAGTTTCGTTAGGTATCCAGACTCCGGTTATTACGTTGAGCGTTCAGGCTTCGGTCAGTTTCGTTTGGTATCCAGACTCCGGTTATTACGTAGAGCGTTCAGGCTCCGGTCAGTTTCGTTTGGTATCCAGACTCCGGTTATTACGTTGAGCGTTCAGGCTCCGGTCAGTTTCGTTGGGTATCCAGACTCCGGTTATTACGTTGAGCGTTCAGGCTCCGGTCAGTTTCGTTGGGTATCCAGACTCCGGTTATTACGTTGAGCGTTCAGGCTCCGGTCAGTTTCGTTGGGTATCCAGACTCCGTTTATTACGTTGAACGTTCGGGCTCCGGTCAGTTTCGTTTGGTATCCAGACTCCGGTTATTACGTTGAGCGTTCAGGCTCCGGTCAGTTTCTTTGGGTATCCAGACTCCGATTATTACGTTGAGCGTTCAGGCTCCGGTCAGTTTCGTTTG
Organism: Lathyrus sativus; assembly: GCA_963859935.3. Taxonomy (NCBI): domain Eukaryota; kingdom Viridiplantae; phylum Streptophyta; class Magnoliopsida; order Fabales; family Fabaceae; genus Lathyrus; species Lathyrus sativus. The sequence goes on from CAWUDS030000647.1 coordinate 92,685, forward strand.
GTATCTAGACTCCGGTTATTACGTAGAGCGTTCAGGCTCCGGTCAGTTTCGTTTGGTATCCAGACTCCGGTTATTACGTTGAGCGTTCAGGCTCCGGTCAGTTTCGTTGGGTATCCAGACTCCGGTTATTACGTTTAGCGTTCAGGCTCCGGTCAGTTTCGTTGGGTATCCAGACTCTGGTTTTTACGTTGAGCGTTTAGGCTCCGGTCAGTTTTGTTGGGTATCCAGACTCCGGTTATTATGTTGAGGGTTCAGGCTCCGGTCAGTTTCGTTGGGTATCCAGACTCCGGTTATTACATTGAGCGTTCAGGCTCCGGTCAGTTTCGTTGGGTATCCAGACTCCGGTTATTACGTTGAGCGTTCAGGCTCTGGTCAGTTTCGTTGGGTATCCAGACTCCGTTTTTTACGTTGAACGTTCGGGCTCCGGTCAGTTTCGTTGGGTATCATGACTCCAGTTATTACGTTGAGCATTCAGGCTCCGGTCAGTTTCGTTGGGTATCCAGACTCTGGTTTTTACGTTGAGCGTTTAGGCTCCGGTCAGTTTTGTTGGGTATCCAGACTCCGGTTATTATGTTGAGGGTTCAGGCTCCGGTCAGTTTCGTTGGGTATCCAGACTCCGGTTATTACATTGAGCGTTCAGGCTCCGGTCAGTTTCGTTGGGTATCCAGACTCCGGTTATTATGTTGAGCGTTCAGGCTCTGGTCAGTTTCGTTGGGTATCCAGACTCCGGTTTTTACGTTGGGCGTTCATGTTCCGGTCAGTTTTGTTGGGTATCCAGACTCCGGCTATTACGTTGAGCGTTCAGGCTCCGGTCAGTTTCGTTGGGTATCCAGACTCCGGTTATTACGTTGAGCGTTCAGGCTCCGGTCAGTTTCTTTGGGTATCCAGACTCCGGTTATTACGTTGAGCGTTCAGGCTCCGGTCAGTTTGGTTGGGTATCCAGACTCCGGTTATTACGTTGAGCGTTTAGGCTCCGGTCAGTTTTCTTGGGTATCCAGACTACGGTTTTTACGTTGAGCGTTCAGGCTCCGGTCAGTTTCGTTGGGTATCCAGACTCCGGTTATTACGTTGAGCGTTCAGGCTCCGGTCAGTTTCGTTGGGTATCCAGACTCAGGTTATTACGTTGAGCGTTCAGGCTCCGGTCAGTTTCTTTGGGTATCCACACTCCGGTTATTACGTTGAGCGTTCAGGCACCGGTCAGTTTCGTTGTGTATCCAGACTCCGGTTATTACGTTGAGCGTTCAGGCTCCGGTCAGTTTCGTTGGGTATCCAGACTCCGGTTTTTTACGTTGAGCGTTTAGGTTCCGGTCAGTTTTGTTGGGTATCCAGACTCCGGTTATTACGTTGAGTGTTCAGGCTCCGGTCAGTTTCGTTGGGTATCCAGACTCCGGTTATTACGTTGAGCGTTCAGGCTCCGGTCAGTTTCGTTGGGTATCCAGACTCCGGTTTTTACGTTGAGCGTTCAGGCTCCGGTCAGTTTCTTAGGGTATCCAGACTCCGGTTATTACGTTAAGCGTTCAGGCTCCGGTCAGTTTCATTGGGTATCCAGACTCAGGTTATTACGTTGAGCGTTCAGGCTCCGGTCAGTTTCTTTGGGTATCCAGACTCCGGTTATTACGTTGAGCGTTCAGGCACCGGTCAGTTTCGTTGTGTATCCAGACTACGGTTATTATGTTGAACGTTCAGGCTCCGGTCAGTTTCGTTGGGTATCCAGACTCCGGTTATTACGTTGAGCGTTCAGGCTTCGGTCAGTTTCGTTTGGTATCCAGACTCCGGTTATTACGTAGAGCGTTCAGGCTCCGGTCAGTTTCGTTTGGTATCCAGACTCCGGTTATTACGTTGAGCGTTCAGGCTCCGGTCAGTTTCGTTGGGTATCCAGACTCCGGTTATTATGTTGAGGGTTCAGGCTCCGGTCGGGTTCGTTGGGTATCCAGACTCCGTTTATTACGTTGAGCGTTTAGGCTCCGGTCAGTTTTCTTGGGTATCCAGACTCCGGTTTTTACGTTGAGCGTTCAGACTCCGGTCAGTTTCGTTGGGTATCCAGACTCCGGTTATTACGTTGAGCGTTCAGGCTCCGGTCAGTTTCGTTGGGTATCCAGACTCAGGTTATTACGTTGAGCGTTCAGGCTCCGGTCAGTTTCTTTGGGTATCCAGACTCCAGTTATTACGTTGAGCGTTCAGGCACAGGTCAGTTTCGTTGTGTATCCAGACTCCGGTTATTACGTTGAGCGTTCAGGCTCCGGTCAGTTTCGTTGGGTATCCAGACTCCGGTTTTTTACGTTGAGCGTTCAGGTTTCGGTCAGTTTTGTTGGGTATCCAGACTCCGGTTATTACGTTGAGTGTTCAGGCTCCGGTCAGTTTCGTTGGGTATCCAGACTCCGGTTATTACGTTGAGCGTTCAGGCTCCGGTCAGTTTCGTTGGGTATCCAGACTCCGGTTTTTACGTTGAGCGATCAGGCTCCGGTCAGTTTCGTTGGGTATCCAGACTCCGGTTATTACGTTAAGCGTTCAGGCTCAGGTCAGTTTCGTTGGGTATCCAGACTCCGGTTATTACGTTGAGCGTTCAGGCTCCGGTCAGTTTCTTTGGGTATCCAGACTCCGGTTATTACGTTGAGCGTTCAGGCTCCGGTCAGTTTCGTTGGGTATCCAGACTCCGGTTACTTCGTTGAGCGTTCAGGCTACGGTCAATTTCCTTGTGTATCCAGACTCCGGTTATTACGTTGATCGTTCAGGCTCCAGTCAATTTCGTTGGGTATCCAGACTCCAGTTATTACGTAGAGCGTTCAAGCTCCGGTCAATTTCGTTTGGTATCCAGACTCCGTTTGTTACGTTGAGCGTTCAGGCTCCGGTCAGTTTCTTTGGGTATCCAGACTCCGGTTATTACGTTGAGCGTTCAGGCTCCGGTCAGTTTCGTTTGGTATCCAGACTCCGATTATTACGTAGAGCGTTCAGGCTCCGGTCAGTTTCGTTTGGTATCCAGATTCCGATTATTACGTTGAGCGTTCAGGCTCCGGTCAGTTTCGTTGGGTATCCAGACTCCGGTTATTACGTTGAGCATTCAGGCTCCGGTCAGTTTCGTTGGGTATCCAGACTCCGTTTATTACGTTGAACGTTCGGGCTCCGGTCAGTTTCGTTGGGTATCCAGACTCCAGTTATTACGTTGAGCATTCAGGCTCCGGTCAGTTTCGTTGGGTATCCAGACTCTGGTTTTTACGTTGAGCGTTTAGGCTCCGGTCAGTTTTGTTGGGTATCCAGACTCCGGTTATTATGTTGAGGGTTCAGGCTCCGGTCAGTTTCGTTGGGTATCCAGACTCCGGTTATTACATTGAGCGTTCAGGCTCCGATCAGTTTCGTTGGGTATCCAGACTCCGGTTATTACGTTGAGCATTCAGGCTCCGGTTAGTTTGATTGGGTATCCAGACTCCGGTTTTTTACGTTGAGCGTTCAGGTTCCGGTCAGTTTTGTTGGATATCCAGACTCCGGCTATTACGTTGAGCGTTCAGGCTCCGGTCAGTTTCGTTGGGTATCCAGACTCCGGTTATTACGTTGAGCATTTAGGCTCCGGTCAGTTTCTTTGGGTATCCAGACTCCCGTTATTACATTGAGCGTTCAGGCTCCGGTCAGTTTGGTTGGGTATCCAGACTCCGGTTATTACGTTGAGCGTTTAGGCTCCGGTCAGTTTTGTTGGGTATCCAGACTCCGGTTTTTACGTTGAGCGTTCAGGCTCCGGTCAGTTTCGTTGGGTATCCAGACTCCGGTTATTACGTTGAGCGTTCAGGCTCCGGTCAGTTTCGTTGGGTATCCAGACTCAGGTTATTACGTTGAGCGTTCAGGCTCCGGTCAGTTTCGTTGGGTATCCAGACTCCGTTTATTACGTTGAACGTTCGGGCTCCGGTCAGTTTCGTTGGGTATCCAGACTCCAGTTATTACGTTGAGCATTCAGGCTCCGGTCAGTTTCGTTGGGTATCCAGACTCTGGTTTTTACGTTGAGCGTTTAGGCTCCGGTTAGTTTTGTTGGGTATCCAGACTCCGGTTATTATGTTGAGGGTTCAGGCTCCGGTCAGGTTCGTTGGGTATCCAGACTCCGTTTATTACGTTGAGCGTTTAGGCTCCGGTCAGCTTTCTTGGGTATCCAGACTCCGGTTTTTACGTTGAGCGTTCAGGCTCCGGTCAGTTTCGTTGGGTATCCAGACTCCGGTTATTACGTTGAGCGTTCAGGCTCCGGTCAGTTTCGTTGGGTATCCAGACTCAGGTTATTACGTTGAGCGTTCAGGCTCCGGTCAGTTTCTTTGGGTATCCAGACTCCGGTTATTACGTTGAGCGTTCAGGCACAGGTCAGTTTCGTTGTGTATCCAGACTCCGGTTATTACGTTGAGCGTTCAGGCTCCGGTCAGTTTCGTTGGGTATCCAGACTCCGGTTTTTTACGTTGAGCGTTCAGGTTTCGGTCAGTTTTGTTGGGTATCCAGACTCCGGTTATTACGTTGAGTGTTCAGGCTCCGGTCAGTTTCGTTAGGTATCCAGACTCCGGTTATTACGTTGAGCGTTCAGGCTCCGGTCAGTTTCGTTGGGTATCCAGACTCCGGTTTTTACGTTGAGCGTTCAGGCTCCGGTCAGTTTCGTTGGGTATCCAGACTCCGGTTATTACGTTGAGCGTTCAGGCTCCGGTCAGTTTCGTTTGGTATCCAGACTCCGGTTATTACGTAGAGCGTTCAGGCTCCGGTCAGTTTCGTTTGGTATCCAGATTCCGGTTATTACGTTGAGCGTTCAGGCTCCGGTCAGTTTCGTTGGGTATCCAGATTCCGGTTATTACGTTGAGCATTCAGGCTCCGGTCAGTTTCGTTGGGTATCCAGACTCCGTTTATTACGTTGAACGTTCGGGCTCCGGTCAGTTTCGTTGGGTATCCAGACTCCAGTTATTACGTTGAGCATTCAGGCTCCGGTCAGTTTCGTTGGGTATCCAGACTCTGGTTTTTACGTTGAGCGTTTAGGCTCCGGTCAGTTTTATTGGGTATCCAGACTCCGGTTATTATGTTGAGGGTTCAGGCTCCGGTCAGTTTCGTTGGGTATCCAGACTCCGGTTATTACATTGAGCGTTCAGGCTCCGATCAGTTTCGTTGGGTATCCAGACTCCGGTTATTACGTTGAGCGTTCAGGCTCCGGTTAGTTTGGTTGGGTATCCAGACTCCGGGTTTTTTACGTTGAGCGTTCAGGTTTCGGTCAGTTTTGTTGGATATCCAGACTCCGGCTATTATGTTGAGCGTTCAGGCTCCGGTCAGTTTCGTTGGGTATCCAGACTCCGGTTATTACGTTGAGCATTCAGGCTCCGGTCAGTTTCTTTGGGTATCCAGACTCCCGTTATTACGTTGAGCGTTCAGGCTCCGGTCAGTTTGGTTGGGTATCCAGACTCCGGTTATTACGTTGAGCGTTTAGGCTCCGGTCAGTTTTGTTGGGTATCCAGACTCCGGTTTTTACGTTGAGCGTTCAGGCTCCGGTCAGTTTCGTTGGGTATCCAGACTCCGGTTATTACGTTGAGCGTTCAGGCTCCGGTCAGTTTCGTTGGGTATCCAGACTCAGGTTATTACGTTGAGCGTTCAGGCTCCGGTCAGTTTCTTTGGGTATCCAGACTCCGGTTATTACGTTGAGCGTTCAGGCACCGTTCAGGTTCGTTGTGTATCCAGACTCCGGTTATTATGTTGAGCGTTCAGGCTCCGGTCAGTTTCGTTGGGTATCCAGACTCCGGTTATTACGTTGAGCGTTCGGGCTCCGGTCAGTTTCGTTTGGTATCCAGACTCCGGTTATTACGTAGAGCGTTCAGGCTCCGGTCAGTTTCGTTTGGTATCCAGACTCCGGTTATTACGTTGAGCGTTTAGGCTCCGGTCAGTTTCGTTGGGTATCCAGACTCCGGTTATTATGTTGAGGGTTCAGGCTCCGGTCAGTTTCGTTGGGTATCCAGACTCCGTTTATTACGTTGAACGTTCAGGCTCCGGTCAGTTTCGTTGGGTATCCAGACTCCAGTTATTACGTTGAGCATTCAGGCTCCGGTTAGTTTCGTTGGGTATCCAGACTCTGGTTTTTACGTTGAGCGTTCAGGCTCCGGTCAGTTTTGTTGGGTATCCAGACTCCGGTTATTATGTTGAGGGTTCAGGCTCCGGTCAGTTTTGTTGGGTATCCAGACTCCGGTTATTACGTTGAGCGTTCAGGCTCCGATCAGTTTCGTTGGGTATCCAGACTCCGGTTTTTTATGTTGAGCGTTCAGGCTCCGGTCAGTTTGGTTGGGTATCCAGACTCCGGTTTTTTACGTTGAGCGTTCAGGTTCCGGTCAGTTTTGTTGGATATCCAGACTCTGGCTATTACGTTGAGCGTTCAGGCTCCGGTCAGTTTCGTTGGGTATCCAGACTCCGGTTATTACGTTGAGCGTTCAGGCTCCGGTCAGTTTCTTTGGGTATCCAGACTCCCGTTATTACGTTGAGCGTTCAGGCTCCGGTCAGTTTGGTTGGATATCCAGACTCCGGTTATTACGTTGAGCGTTTAGGCTCCGGTCAGTTTTGTTGGGTATCCAGACTCCGGTTTTTACGTTGAGCGTTCAGGCTCCGGTCAGTTTCGTTGGGTATCCAGACTCCGGTTATTACGTTGAGCGTTCAGGCTCCGGTCAGTTTCGTTGGGTATCCAGACTCCGGTTATTACGTTGAGCGTTCAGGCACCGGTCAGTTTCGTTGTGTATCCAGACTCCGGTTATTATGTTGAGCGTTCAGGCTCCGGACAGTTTCGTTGGGTATCCAGACTCCGGTTTTTTACGTTGAGCGTTCAGGTTCCGGTCAGTTTCGTTGGGTATCCAGACTCCGGTTATTACGTTGAGCGTTCAGGCTCCGGTCAGTTTCGTTGGGTATCCAGACTCCGGTTCTTACGTTGAGCGTTCAGGCTCCGGTCAGTTTCGTTGGGTATCCAGACTCCGGTTTTTTACGTTGAGCGTTCAGGTCCGGTCAGTTTTGTTGGGTATCCAGACTCCGGTTATTACGTTGAGCGTTCAGGCTCCGGTCAATTTCGTTGGGTATCCAGACTCCAGTTATTACGTTGAGCGTTCAGGCTCCGGTCAATTTCTTTGGGTATCCAGACTCCGGTTATTACGTTGAGCGTTCAGGCTCCGGTCAGTTTCGTTGGGTATCCAGACTCCGGTTATTACGTTGAGCGTTTAGGCTCCGGTCAGTTTTGTTGGGTATCCAGACTCCGGTTTTTACGTTGAGCGTTCAGGCTCCGGTCAGTTTCGTTGGGTATCCAGACTCCGGTTATTACGTTGAGCGTTCAGGCTCCGGTCAGTTTCGTTGGGTATCCAGACTCAGGTTATTACGTTGAGCGTTCAGGCTCCGGTCAGTTTCTTTGGGTATCCAGACTCCGGTTATTACGTTGAGCGTTCAGGCACCGTTCAGTTTCGTTGTGTATCCAGACTCCGGTTATTATGTTGAGCGTTCAGGCTCCGGTCAGTTTCGTTGGGTATCCAGACTCCGGTTATTACGTTGAGCGTTCGGGCTCCGGTCAGTTTCGTTTGGTATCCAGACTCCGGTTATTACGTAGAGCGTTCAGGCTCCGGTCAGGTTCGTTTGGTATCCAGACTCCGGTTATTACGTTGAGCGTTTAGGCTCCGGTCAGTTTCGTTGGGTATCCAGACTCCGGTTATTATGTTGAGGGTTCAGGCTCCGGTCAGTTTCGTTGGGTATCCAGACTCCGTTTATTACGTTGAACGTTCGGGCTCCGGTCAGTTTCGTTGGGTATCCAGACTCCAGTTATTACGTTGAGCATTCAGGCTCCGGTTAGTTTCGTTGGGTATCCAGACTCTGGTTTTTACGTTGAGCGTTCAGGCTCCGGTCAGTTTTGTTGGGTATCCAGACTCCGGTTATTATGTTGAGGGTTCAGGCTCCGGTCAGTTTCGTTGGGTATCCAGACTCCGGTTATTACGTTGAGCGTTCAAGCTCCGATCAGTTTCGTTGGGTATCCAGACTCCGGTTTTTTATGTTGAGCGTTCAGGCTCCGGTCAGTTTGGTTGGGTATCCAGACTCCGGTTTTTTACGTTGAGCGTTCAGGTTCCGGTCAGTTTTGTTGGATATCCAGACTCCGGCTATTACGTTGAGCGTTCAGGCTCCGGTCAGTTTCGTTGGGTATCCAGACTCCGGTTATTACGTTGAGCGTTCAGGCTCCGGTCAGTTTCTTTGGGTATCCAGACTCCCGTTATTACGTTGAGCGTTCAGGCTCCGGTCAGTTTCGTTGGGTATCCAGACTCAGGTTATTACGTTGAGTGTTCAGGCTCCGGTCAGTTTCTTTGGGTATCCAGACTCCGGTTATTACGTTGAGCGTTCAGGCACCGGTCAGTTTCGTTGTGTATCCAGACTCCGGTTATTACGTTGAGCGTTCAAGCTCCGGTCAGTTTCGTTGGGTATCCAGACTCCGGTTATTACGTTGAGCGTTCAGGCTCCGATCAGTTTCGTTGGGTATCCAGACTCCGGTTTTTTACGTTGAGCGTTCAGGCTCCGGTCAGTTTGGTTGGGTATCCAGACTCCGGTTTTTTACGTTGAGCGTTCAGGTTCCGGTCAGTTTTGTTGGATATCCAGACTCCGGCTATTACGTTGAGCGTTCAGGCTCCGGTCAGTTTCGTTGGGTATCCAGACTCCGGTTATTACGTTGAGCGTTTAGGCTCCGGTCAGTTTCTTTGGGTATCCAGACTCCCGTTATTACGTTGAGCGTTCAGGCTCCGGTCAGTTTGGTTGGATATCCAGACTCCGGTTATTACGTTGAGCGTTTAGGCTCCGGTCAGTTTTGTTGGGTATCCAGACTCCGGTTTTTACGTTGAGCGTTCAGGCTCCGGTCAGTTTCGTTGGGTATCCAGACTCCGGTTATTACGTTGAGCGTTCAGGCTCCGGTCAGTTTCGTTGGGTATCCAGACTCCGGTTATTACGTTGAGCGTTCAGGCACCGGTCAGTTTCGTTGTGTATCCAGACTCCGGTTATTATGTTGAGCGTTCAGGCTCCGGACAGTTTCGTTGGGGTTCCAGACTCCGGTTTTTACGTTGAGCGTTCAGGCTCCGGTCAGTTTCGTTGGGTATCCAGACTCCGGTTCTTACGTTGAGCGTTCAGGCTCCGGTCAGTTTCGTTGGGTATCCAGACTCCGGTTTTTTACGTTGAGCGTTCAGGTTCCGGTCAGTTTTGTTGGGTATCCAGACTCCGGTTATTACGTTGAGCGTTCAGGCTCCGGTCAATTTCGTTGGGTATCCAGACTCCAGTTATTACGTTGAGCGTTCAGGCTCCGGTCAATTTCTTTGGGTATCCAGACTCCGGTTATTACGTTGAGCGTTCAGGCTCCGGTCAGTTTCGTTGGGTATCCAGACTCCGGTTATTACGTTGAGCGTTTAGGCTCCGGTCAGTTTTCTTGGGTATCCAGACTCCGGTTTTTATGTTGAGCGTTCAGGCTCCAGTCAGTTTCGTTGGGTATCCAGACTCCGGTTATTACGTTGAGCGTTCAGGCTCCGGTCAGTTTCGTTGGGTATCCAGACTCAGGTTATTACGTTGAGTGTTCAGGCTCCGGTCAGTTTCTTTGGGTATCCAGACTCCGGTTATTACGTTGAGCGTTCAGGCACCGGTCAGTTTCGTTGTGTATCCAGACTCCGGTTATTACGTTGAGTGTTCAAGCTCCGGTCAGTTTCGTTGGGTATCCAGACTCCGGTTTTTTACGTTGAGCGTTCAGGTTCCGGTCAGTTTTGTTGGGTATCCAGACTCCGGTTATTACGTTGAGTGTTCAGGCTCCGGTCAGTTTCGTTGGGTATCCAGACTCCGGTTATTACGTTGAGGATTCAGGCTCCGGTCAGTTTCGTTGGGTATCCAGACTCCGGTTTTTACGTTGAGCGTTCAGGCTCCGGTCAGTTTCGTTGGGTATCCAGACTCCGATTATTACGTTAAGCGTTCAGGCTCCGGTCAGTTTTGTTGGGTATCCAGACTCCGGTTATTACGTTAAGCGTTCAGGCTCAGGTCAGTTTCGTTGGGTATCCAGACTCCGGTTATTACGTTGAGCGTTCAGGCTCCGGTCAGTTTCTTTGGGTATCCAGACTCCGGTTATTACGTTGAGCGTTCAGGCTACGGTCAATTTTTTTGGGTATCCAGACTCCAGTTATTACGTAGAGCGTTCAGGCTCCGGTCAGTTTCGTTTGGTATGCAGACTCCGGTTATTACGTTGAGCGTTCAGGCTCCGGTCAGTTTCTTTGGGTATCCAGACTCCGGTTATTACGTTGAGCGTTCAGGCTCCGGTCAGTTTCGTTTGGTATCCAGACTCCGGTTATTACGTAGAGCGTTCAGGCTCCGGTCAGTTTCGTTTGGTATCCAGACTCCGGTTATTACGTTGAGGATTCAGGCTCCGGTCAGTTTCGTTGGGTATCCAGACTCCGGTTTTTACGTTGAGCGTTCAGGCTCCGGTCAGTTTCGTTGGGTATCCAGACTCCGATTATTACGTTAAGCGTTCAGGCTCCGGTCAGTTTTGTTGGGTATCCAGACTCCGGTTATTACGTTGAGCGTTCAGGCTCCGGTCAGTTTCGTTGGGTATCCAGACTCCGGTTATTACGTTGAGCGTTCGGGCTCCGGTCAGTTTCGTTGGGTATCCAGACTCCAGTTATTACGTTGAGCATTCAGGCTCCGGTCAGTTTCGTTGGGTATCCAGACTCTGGTTTTTACGTTGAGCGTTTAGGCTCCGGTCAGTTTTGTTGGGTATCCAGACTCCGGTTATTATGTTGAGGGTTCAGGCTCCGGTCAGTTTCGTTGGGTATCCAGACTCCGGTTATTACATTAAGCGTTCAGGCTCCGGTCAGTTTCGTTGGGTATCCAGACTCCGGTTATTACGTTGAGCGTTCAGGCTCTGGTCAGTTTCGTTGGGTATCCAGACTCCGGTTTTTACGTTGGGCGTTCATGTTCCGGTCAGTTTTGTTGGGTATCCAGACTCCGGCTATTACGTTGAGCGTTCAGGCTCCGGTCAGTTTCGTTGGGTATCCAGACTCCGGTTATTACGTTGAGCGTTCAGGCTCCGGTCAGTTTCTTTGGGTATCCAGACTCCGGTTATTACGTTGAGCGTTCAGGCTCCGGTCAGTTTGGTTGGGTATCCAGACTCCGGTTATTACGTTGAGCCTTTAGGCTCCGGTCAGTTTTCTTGGGTATCCAGACTACGGTTTTTACGTTGAGCGTTCAGGCTCCGGTCAGTTTCGTTGGGTATCCAGACTCCGGTTATTACGTTGAGCGTTCAGGCTCCGGTCAGTTTTGTTGGGTATCCAGACTCAGGTTATTACGTTGAGCGTTCAGGCTCCGGTCAGTATCTTTGGGTATCCACACTCCGGTTATTACGTTGAGTGTTCAGGCACCGGTCAGTTTCGTTGTGTATCCAGACTCCGGTTATTACGTTGAGCGTTCAGGCTCCGGTCAGTTTCGTTGGGTATCCAGACTCCGGTTTTTTACGTTGAGCGTTCAGGTTCCGGTCAGTTTTGTTGGGTATCCAGACTCCGGTTATTACGTTGAGTGTTCAGGCTCCGGTCAGTTTCGTTGGGTATCCAGACTCCGGTTATTACGTTGAGCGTTCAGGCTCCGGTCAGTTTCGTTGGGTATCCAGACTCCGGTTTTTACGTTGAGCGTTCAGGCTCAGGTCAGTTTCGTTGGGTATCTAGACTCCGGTTATTACGTTGAGCGTTCAGGCTCCGGTCAGTTTCTTTGGGTATCCAGACTCCGGTTATTACGTTGAGCGTTCAGGCTACGGTCAATTTTGTTGGGTATCCAGACTCCAGTTATTACGTAGAGCGTTCAGGCTCCGGTCAGTTTCGTTTGGTATCCAGACTCCTGTTATTACGTTGAGCGTTCAGGCTCCGGTCAGTTTCTTTGGGTATCCAGACTCCGGTTATTACGTTGAGCGTTCAGGCTCCGGTCAGTTTCGTTTGGTATCCAGACTCCGGTTATTACGTAGAGCGTTCAGGCTCCGGTCAGTTTTGTTTGGTATCCAGACTCCGGTTATTACGTTGAGCGTTCAGGCTCCGGTCAGTTTCGTTGGGTATCCAGACTCCGGTTATTATGTTGAGCGTTCAGGCTCCGGTCAGTTTCGTTGGGTATCCAGACTCCGTTTTTTATGTTGAACGTTCGGGCTCCGGTCAGTTTCGTTGGGTATCCAGACTCCAGTTATTACGTTGAGCATTCAGGCTCCGGTCAGTTTCGTTGGGTATCCAGACTCTGGTTTTTACGTTGAGCGTTTAGGCTCCGGTCAGTTTTGTTGGGTATCCAGACTCCGGTTATTATGTTGAGGGTTCAGGCTCCGGTCAGTTTCGTTGGGTATCCAGACTCCGGTTATTACATTGAGCGTTCAGGCTCCGGTCAGTTTCGTTGGATATCCAGACTCCGGTTATTACGTTGAGCGTTCAGGCTCTGGTCAGTTTCGTTGGGTATCCAGACTCCGGTTTTTACGTTGGGCTTTCATGTTCCGGTCAGTTTTGTTGGGTATCCAGACTCCGGCTATTACGTTGAGCGTTCAGTCTCCGGTCAGTTTCGTTGGGTATCCAGACTCCGGTTATTACGTTGAGCGTTCAGGCTCCGGTCAGTTTCTTTGGGTATCCAGACTCCGGTTATTACGTTGAGCGTTCAGGCTCCGGTCAGTTTGGTTGGGTATCCAGACTCCGGTTATTACGTTGAGCGTTTAGGCTCCGGTCAGTTTTCTTGGGTATCCAGACTACGGTTTTTACGTTGAGCGTTCAGGCTCCGGTCAATTTCGTTGGGTATCCAGACTCCGGTTATTACGTTGAGCGTTCAGGCTCCGGTCAGTTTCGTTGGGTATCCAGACTCAGGTTATTACGTTGAGCGTTCAGGCTCCGGTCAGTTTCTTTGGGTATCCACACTCCGGTTATTACGTTGAGCGTTCAGGCACCGGTCAGTTTCGTTGTGTATCCAGACTCCGGTTATTACGTTGAGCGTTCAGGCTCCGGTCAGTTTCGTTGGGTATCCAGACTCCGGTTTTTTACGTTGAGCGTTCAGGTTCCGGTCAGTTTTGTTGGGTATCCAGACTCCGGTTATTACGTTGAGTGTTCAGGCTCCGGTCAGTTTCGTTGGGTATCCAGACTCCGGTTATTACGTTGAGCGTTCAGGCTCCGGTCAGTTTCGTTGGGTATCCAGACTCCGGTTTTTACGTTGAGCGTTCAGGCTCCGGTCAGTTTCGTTGGGTATCCAGACTCCGGTTATTACGTTAAGCGTTCAGGCTCCGGTCAGTTTCATTGGGTATCCAGACTCAGGTTATTACGTTGAGCGTTCAGGCTCCGGTCAGTTTCTTTGGGTATCCAGACTCCGGTTATTACGTTGAGCGTTCAGGCACCGGTCAGTTTCGTTGTGTATCCAGACTCCGGTTATTATGTTGAACGTTCAGGCTCCGGTCAGTTTCGTTGGGTATCCAGACTCCGGTTATTACGTTGAGTGTTCAGGCTCCGGTCAGTTTCGTCTGGTATCGAGACTCCGGTTATTACGTTGAGCGTTCAGGCTTCGGTCAGTTTCGTTTGGTATCCAGACTCCGGTTATTACGTTGAGCGTTCAGGCTCCGGTCAGTTTCGTTGGGTATCCAGACTCCAGTTATTACGTTGAGCATTCAGGCTCCGGTCAGTTTCGTTGGGTATCCAGACTCTGGTTTTTACGTTGAGCGTTTAGGCTCCGGTTAGTTTTGTTGGGTATCCAGACTCCGGTTATTATGTTGAGGGTTCAGGCTCCGGTCAGGTTCGTTGGGTATCCAGACTCCGGTTATTACATTGAGCGTTCAGGCTCCGGTCAGTTTCGTTGGGTATCCAGACTCCGGTTATTACGTTGAGCGTTCAGGCTCCGGTCAGTTTTGTTGGGTATCCAGACTCCGGTTTTTTACGTTGGGCGTTCATGTTCCGGTCAGTTTTGTTGGGTATCCAGACTCCGGCTATTACGTTGAGCGTTCAGGCTCCGGTCAGTTTTGTTGGGTATCCAGACTCCGGTTATTACGTTGAGCGTTCAGGCTCCGGTCAGTTTTGTTGGGTATCCAGACTCCGGTTATTACGTTGAACGTTCAGGCTCCTGTCAGTTTTGTTGGGTATCCAGACTCCGGTTATTACGTTGAGTGTTCAGGCTCCGGTCAGTTTCGTTGGGTATCCAGACTCCGGTTATTACGTTGAGCGTTCAGGCTCCGGTCAGTTTCTTTGGGTATCCAGACTCCGGTTATTACGTTGAGCGTTCAGGCACCGGTCAGTTTCGTTGTGTATCCAGACTCCGGTTATTATGTTGAACGTTCAGGCTCCGGTCAGTTTCGTTGGGTATCCAGACTCCGGTTATTACGTTGAGTGTTCAGGCTCCGGTCAGTTTCGTCTGGTATCGAGACTCCGGTTATTACGTTGAGCGTTCAGGCTTCGGTCAGTTTCGTTTGGTATCCAGACTCCGGTTATTACGTTGAGCGTTCAGGCTCCGGTCAGTTTCGTTGGGTATCCAGACTCCAGTTATTACGTTGAGCATTCAGGCTCCGGTCAGTTTCGTTGGGTATCCAGACTCTGGTTTTTACGTTGAGCGTTTAGGCTCCGGTTAGTTTTGTTGGGTATCCAGACTCCGGTTATTATGTTGAGGGTTCAGGCTCCGGTCAGGTTCGTTGGGTATCCAGACTCCGGTTATTACATTGAGCGTTCAGGCTCCGGTCAGTTTCGTTGGGTATCCAGACTCCGGTTATTACGTTGAGCGTTCAGGCTCCGGTCAGTTTTGTTGGGTATCCAGACTCCGGTTTTTTACGTTGGGCGTTCATGTTCCGGTCAGTTTTGTTGGGTATCCAGACTCCGGCTATTACGTTGAGCGTTCAGGCTCCGGTCAGTTTTGTTGGGTATCCAGACTCCGGTTATTACGTTGAGCGTTCAGGCTCCGGTCAGTTTTGTTGGGTATCCAGACTCCGGTTATTACGTTGAACGTTCAGGCTCCTGTCAGTTTTGTTGGGTATCCAGACTCCGGTTATTACGTTGAGTGTTCAGGCTCCGGTCAGTTTCGTTGGGTATCCAGACTCCGGTTATTACGTAGAGCGTTCAGGCTCCGGTCAGTTTCGTTTGGTATCCAGACTCCGGTTATTACGTTGAGCGTTCAGGCTCCGGTCAGTTTCGTTGGGTATCCAGACTCCGGTTATTACGTTGAGCGTTCAGGCTCCGGTCAGTTTCGTTGGGTATCCAGACTCCGTTTTTTATGTTGAACGTTCGGGCTCCGGTCAGTTTCGTTGGGTATCCAGACTCCAGTTATTACGTTGAGCATTCAGGCTCCGGTCAGTTTCGTTGGGTATCCAGACTCTGGTTTTTACGTTGAGCGTTTAGGCTTCGGTCAGTTTTGTTGGGTATCCAGACTCCGGTTATTATGTTGAGGGTTCAGGCTCCGGTCAATTTCGTTGGGTATCCAGACTCCGGTTATTACATTGAGCGTTCAGGCTCCGGTCAGTTTCGTTGGATATCCAGACTCCGGTTATTACGTTGAGCGTTCAGGCTCTGGTCAGTTTCGTTGGGTATCCAGACTCCGGTTTTTACGTTGGGCTTTCATGTTCCGGTTAGTTTTGTTGGGTATCCAGACTCCGGCTATTACGTTGAGCGTTCAGTCTCCGGTCAGTTTCGTTGGGTATCCAGACTCCGGTTATTACGTTGAGCGTTCAGGCTCCGGTCAGTTTCTTTGGGTATCCAGACTCCGGTTATTACGTTGAGCGTTCAGGCTCCGGTCAGTTTAGTTGGGTATCCAGACTCCGGTTATTACGTTGAGCGTTTAGGCTCCGGTCAGTTTTCTTGGGTATCCAGACTACGGTTTTTACGTTGAGCGTTCAGGCTCCGGTCAGTTTCGTTGGGTATCCAGACTCCGGTTATTACGTTGAGCGTTCAGGCTCCGGTCAGTTTCGTTGGGTATCCAGACTCAGGTTATTACGTTGAGCGTTCAGGCTCCGGTCAGTTTCTTTGGGTATCCACACTCCGGTTATTACGTTGAGCGTTCAGGCACCGGTCAGTTTCGTTGTGTATCCAGACTCCGGTTATTACGTTGAGCGTTCAGGCTCCGGTCAGTTTCGTTGGGTATCCAGACTCCGGTTTTTTACGTTGAGCGTTCAGGTTCCGGTCAGTTTTGTTGGGTATCCAGACTCCGGTTATTACGTTGAGTGTTCAGGCTCCGGTCAGTTTCGTTGGGTATCCAGACTCCGGTTATTACGTTGAGCGTTCAGGCTCCGGTCAGTTTCGTTGGGTATCCAGACTCCGGTTTTTACGTTGAGCGTTCAGGCTCCGGTCAGTTTCGTTGGGTATCCAGACTCTGGTTATTACGTTAAGCGTTCAGGCTCCGGTCAGTTTCATTGGGTATCCAGACTCAGGTTATTACGTTGAGCGTTCAGGCTCTGGTCAGTTTCTTTGGGTATCCAGACTCCGGTTATTACGTTGAGCGTTCAGGCACCGGTCAGTTTCATTGTGTATCCAGACTCCGGTTATTATGTTGAACGTTCAGGCTCCGGTCAGTTTCGTTGGGTATCCAGACTCCGGTTATTACGTTGAGTGTTCAGGCTCCGGTCAGTTTCGTCTGGTATCGAGACTCCGGTTATTACGTTGAGCGTTCAGGCTTCGGTCAGTTTCGTTTGGTATCCAGACTCCGGTTATTACGTTGAGCGTTCAGGCTCCGGTCAGTTTCGTTGGGTATCCAGACTCCAGTTATTACGTTGAGCATTCAGGCTCCGGTCAGTTTCGTTGGGTATCCAGACTCTGGTTTTTACGTTGAGCATTTAGGCTCCGGTTAGTTTTGTTGGGTATCCAGACTCCGGTTATTATGTTGAGGGTTCAGGCTCCGGTCAGGTTCGTTGGGTATCCAGACTCCGGTTATTACATTGAGCGTTCAGGCTCCGGTCAGTTTCGTTGGGTATCCAGACTCCGGTTATTACGTTGAGCGTTCAGGCTCCGGTCAGTTTCGTTGGGTATCCAGACTCCGGTTTTTTACGTTGGGCGTTCATGTTCCGGTCAGTTTTGTTGGGTATCCAGACTCCGGCTATTACGTTGAGCGTTCAGGCTCCGGTCAGTTTTGTTGGGTATCCAGACTCCGGTTATTACGTTGAGCGTTCAGGCTCCGGTCAGTTTTGTTGGGTATCCAGACTCCGGTTATTACGTTGAACGTTCAGGCTCCTGTCAGTTTTGTTGGGTATCCAGACTCCGGTTATTACGTTGAGTGTTCAGGCTCCGGTCAGTTTCGTTGGGTATCCAGACTCCGGTTATTACGTAGAGCGTTCAGGCTCCGGTCAGTTTCGTTTGGTATCCAGACTCCGGTTATTACGTTGAGCGTTCAGTCTCCGGTCAGTTTCGTTGGGTATCCAGACTCCGGTTATTACGTTGAGCGTTCAGGCTCCGGTCAGTTTCGTTTGGTATCCAGACTCCGGTTATTACGTTGAGCGTTCAGGCTCCGGTCAGTTTCGTTGGGTATCCAGACTCCGGTTATTACGTTGAGCGTTCAGGCTCCGGTCAGTTTCGTTGGGTATCCAGACTCCGTTTTTTATGTTGAACGTTCGGGCTCCGGTCAGTTTCGTTGGGTATCCAGACTCCAGTTATTACGTTGAGCATTCAGGCTCCGGTCAGTTTCGTTGGGTATCCAGACTCAGGTTATTACGTTGAGCGTTCAGGCTCCGGTCAGTTTCTTTGGGTATCCAGACTCCGGTTATTACGTTGAGCGTTCAGGCTCCGGTCAGTTTCGTTGGGTATCCAGACTCCGGTTTTTACGTTGAGCGTTCAGGCTCCGGTCAGTTTCGTTGGGTATCCAGACTCCGGTTATTACGTTAAGCGTTCAGGCTCCGGTCAGTTTCATTGGGTATCCAGACTCAGGTTATTACGTTGAGCGTTCAGGCTCCGGTCAGTTTCTTTGGGTATCCAGACTCCGGTTATTACGTTGAGCGTTCAGGCACCGGTCAGTTTCGTTGTGTATCCAGACTCCGGTTATTATGTTGAACGTTCAGGCTCCGGTCAGTTTCGTTGGGTATCCAGACTCCGGTTATTACGTTGAGTGTTCAGGCTCCGGTCAGTTTCGTCTGGTATCGAGACTCCGGTTATTACGTTGAGCGTTCAGGCTTCGGTCAGTTTCGTTTGGTATCCAGACTCCGGTTATTACGTAGAGCGTTCAGGCTCCGGTCAGTTTCGTTGGGTATCCAGACTCCAGTTATTACGTTGAGCATTCAGGCTCCGGTCAGTTTCGTTGGGTATCCAGACTCTGGTTTTTACGTTGAGCGTTTAGGCTCCGGTTAGTTTTGTTGGGTATCCAGACTCCGGTTATTATGTTGAGGGTTCAGGCTCCGGTCAGGTTCGTTGGGTATCCAGACTCCGGTTATTACATTGAGCGTTCAGGCTCCGGTCAGTTTCGTTGGGTATCCATACTCCGGTTATTACGTTGAGCGTTCAGGCTCCGGTCAGTTTCGTTGGGTATCCAGACTCCGGTTTTTTACGTTGGGCGTTCATGTTCCGGTCAGTTTTGTTGGGTATCCAGACTCCGGCTATTACGTTGAGCGTTCAGGCTCCGGTCAGTTTTGTTGGGTATCCAGACTCCGGTTATTACGTTGAGCGTTCAGGCTCCGGTCAGTTTTGTTGGGTATCCAGACTCCGGTTATTACGTTGAACGTTCAGGCTCCTGTCAGTTTTGTTGGGTATCCAGACTCCGGTTATTACGTTGAGTGTTCAGGCTCCGGTCAGTTTCGTTGGGTATCCAGACTCCGGTTATTACGTAGAGCGTTCAGGCTCCGGTCAGTTTCGTTTGGTATCCAGACTCCGGTTATTACGTTGAGCGTTCAGGCTCCGGTCAGTTTCGTTGGGTATCCAGACTCCGGTTATTACGTTGAGCGTTCAGGCTCCGGTCAGTTTCGTTTGGTATCCAGACTCCGGTTATTACGTTGAGCGTTCAGGCTCCGGTCAGTTTCGTTGGGTATCCAGACTCCGGTTATTACGTTGAGCGTTCAGGCTCCGGTCAGTTTCGTTGGGTATCCAGACTCCGTTTTTTATGTTGAACGTTCGGGCTCCGGTCAGTTTCGTTGGGTATCCAGACTCCAGTTATTACGTTGAGCATTCAGGCTCCGGTCAGTTTCGTTGGGTATCCAGACTCTGGTTTTTACGTTGAGCGTTTAGGCTCCGGTCAGTTTTGTTGGGTATCCAGACTCCGGTTATTATGTTGAGGGTTCAGGCTCCGGTCAGTTTCGTTGGGTATCCAGACTCCGGTTATTACATTGAGCGTTCAGGCTCCGGTCAGTTTCGTTGGATATCCAGACTCCGGTTATTACGTTGAGCGTTCAGGCTCTGGTCAGTTTCGTTGGGTATCCAGACTCCGGTTTTTACGTTGGGCTTTCATGTTCCGGTCAGTTTTGTTGGGTATCCAGACTCCGGCTATTACGTTGAGCGTTCAGTCTCCGGTCAGTTTCGTTGGGTATCCAGACTCCGGTTATTACGTTGAGCGTTCAGGCTCCGGTCAGTTTCTTTGGGTATCCAGACTCCGGTTATTACGTTGAGCGTTCAGGCTCCGGTCAGTTTGGTTGGGTATCCAGACTCCGGTTATTACGTTGAGCGTTTAGGCTCCGGTCAGTTTTCTTGGGTATCCAGACTACGGTTTTTACGTTGAGCGTTCAGGCTCCGGTCAGTTTCGTTGGGTATCCAGACTCCGGTTATTACGTTGAGCGTTCAGGCTCCGGTCAGTTTCGTTGGGTATCCAGACTCAGGTTATTACGTTGAGCGTTCAGGCTCCGGTCAGTTTCTTTGGGTATCCACACTCCGGTTATTACGTTGAGCGTTCAGGCACCGGTCAGTTTTGTTGTGTATCCAGACTCCGGTTATTACGTTGAGCGTTCAGGCTCCGGTCAGTTTCGTTGGGTATCCAGACTCCGGTTTTTTACGTTGAGCGTTCAGGTTCCGGTCAGTTTTGTTGGGTATCCAGACTCCGGTTATTACGTTGAGTGTTCAGGCTCCGGTCAGTTTCGTTGGGTATCCAGACTCCGGTTATTACGTTGAGCGTTCAGGCTCCGGTCAGTTTCGTTGGGTATCCAGACTCCGGTTTTTACGTTGAGCGTTCAGGCTCCAGTCAGTTTCGTTGGGTATCCAGACTCCGGTTATTACGTTAAGCGTTCAGGCTCCGGTCAGTTTCATTGGGTATCCAGACTCAGGTTATTACGTTGAGCGTTCAGGCTCTGGTCAGTTTCTTTGGGTATCCAGACTCCGGTTATTACGTTGAGCGTTCAGGCACCGGTCAGTTTCGTTGTGTATCCAGACTCCGGTTATTATGTTGAACGTTCAGGCTCCGGTCAGTTTCGTTGGGTATCCAGACTCCATTTATTACGTTGAGTGTTCAGGCTCCGGTCAGTTTCGTCTGGTATCGAGACTCCGGTTATTACGTTGAGCGTTCAGGCTTCGGTCAGTTTCGTTTGGTATCCAGACTCCGGTTATTACGTAGAGCGTTCAGGCTCCGGTCAGTTTCGTTGGGTATCCAGACTCCGGTTATTTCGTTGAGCGTTCAGGCTACGGTCAATTTCATTGTGTATCCAGACTCCGATTATTACGTTGATCGTTCAGGCTCCGGTTAGTTTTGTAGGGTATCCAGACTCCGGTTATTATGTTGAGGGTTCAGGCTCCGGTCAGGTTCGTTGGGTATCCAGACTCCGGTTATTACATTGAGCGTTCAGGCTCCGGTCAGTTTCGTTGGGTATCCAGACTCCGGTTATTACGTTGAGCGTTCAGGCTCCGGTCAGTTTCGTTGGGTATCCAGACTCCGGTTTTTTACGTTGGGCGTTCATGTTCCGGTCAGTTTTGTTGGGTATCCAGACTCCGGCTATTACGTTGAGCGTTCAGGCTCCGGTCAGTTTCTTTGGGTATCCAGACTCCGGTTATTACGTTGAGCGTTCAGGCTCCGGTCAGTTTCGTTTGGTATCCAGACTCCGGTTATTTCGTTGAGCGTTCAGGCTACGGTCAATTTCATTGTGTATCCAGACTCCGATTATTACGTTGATCGTTCAGGCTCCAGTCAATTTCGTTGGGTATCCAGACTCTAGTTATTACGTAGAGCGTTCAGGCTCCGGTCAGTTTCGTTTGGTATCCAGACTCCGGTTGTTACGTTGAGCGTTCAGGCTCCGGTCAGTTTCATTGGGTATCCAGACTCCGGTTATTATGTTGAACGTTCAGGCTCCGGTCAGTTTCGTTGGGTATCCAGACTCCGGTTATTACGTAGAGCGTTCAGGCTCCGGTCAGTTTCGTTTGGTATCCAGACTCCGGTTATTACGTTGAGCGTTCAGGCTCCGGTCAGTTTCGTTGGGTATCCAGACTCCGGTTATTACGTTGAGCGTTCAGGCTCCGGTCAGTTTCGTTGGGTATCCAGACTCCGTTTATTACGTTGAACGTTCGGGCTCCGGTCAGTTTCGTTGGGTATCCAGACTCCAGTTATTACGTTGAGCATTCAGGCTCCGGTCAGTTTCGTTGGGTATCCAGACTCTGGTTTTTACGTTGAGCGTTTAGGCTCCGGTCAGTTTTGTTGGGTATCCAGACTCCGGTTATTAAGTTGAGGGTTCAGGCTCCGGTCAGGTTCGTTGGGTATCCAGACTCCGGTTATTACATTGAGCGTTCAGGCTCTGGTCAGTTTCGTTGGGTATCCAGACTCCGGTTATTACGTTGAGCGTTCAGGCTCCGGTCAGTTTCGTTGGGTATCCAGACTCCGGTTTTTTACGTTGGGCGTTCATGTTCCGGTCAGTTTTGTTGGGTATCCAGACTCCGGCTATTACGTTGAGCGTTCAGGCTCCGGTCAGTTTCGTTGGGTATCCAGACTCCGGTTATTACGTTGAGCGTTCAGGCTCCGGTCAGTTTCTTTGGGTATCCAGACTCCGGTTATTACGTTGAGCGTTCAGGCTCCGGTCAGTTTCGTTGGGTATCCAGACTCCGGTTATTACGTTGAGCGTTCAGGCTCCGGTCAGTTTTGTTGGGTATCCAGACTCCGGTTATTACGTTGAACGTTCAGGCTCCTGTCAGTTTTGTTGGGTATCCAGACTCCGGTTATTACGTTGAGTGTTCAGGCTCCGGTCAGTTTCGTTGGGTATCCAAACTCCGGTTATTACGTAGAGCGTTCAGGCTCCGGTCAGTTTCGTTGGGTATCCAGACTCCGGTTATTACGTTGAGCGTTCAGGCTCCGGTCAGTTTCGTTGGGTATCCAGACTCCGTTTATTACGTTGAACGTTCGGGCTCCGGTCAGTTTCGTTGGGTATCCAGACTCCAGTTATTACGTTGAGCATTCAGGCTCCGGTCAGTTTCGTTGGGTATCCAGACTCTGGTTTTTACGTTGAGCGTTTAGGCTCCGGTCAGTTTTGTTGGGTATCCAGACTCCGGTTATTATGTTGAGGGTTCAGGCTCCGGTCAGGTTCGTTGGGTATCCAGACTCCGGTTATTACATTGAGCGTTCAGGCTCCGGTCAGTTTCGTTGGGTATCCAGACTTCGGTTATTACGTTGAGCGTTCAGGCTCCGGTCAGTTTCGTTGGGTATCCAGACTCCGGCTATTACGTTGAGCGTTCAGGCTCCGGTCAGTTTCGTTGGGTATCTAGACTCCGGTTTTTTACGTTGAGCGTTCAGGTTCCTGTCAGTTTTGTTGGGTATCCAGACTCCGGTTATTACGTTGAGTGTTCAGGCTCCGATCAGTTTCGTTGGGTATCTAGACTCCGGTTTTTTACGTTGAGCGTTCAGGTTCCTGTCAGTTTTGTTGGGTATCCAGACTCCGGTTATTACGTTGAGTGTTCAGGCTCCGATCAGTTTCGTTGGGTATCCAGACACCGGTTATTACGTTGAGCGTTCAGGCTCCGTTCAGTTTCGTTGGGTATCCAGACTCCGGTTTTTACGTTGAGCGTTCAGGCTCCGGTCAGTTTCGTTAGGTATCCAGACTTCGGTTATTACGTTAAGCGTTCAGGCTCAGGTCAGTTTCGTTGGGAATCCAGACTCCGGTTATTACGTTGAGCGTTCAGGCTCCGGTCAGTTTCTTTGGGTATCCAGACTCCAGTTATTACGTTGAGCGTTCAGGCTCCGGTCAGTTTCGTTGGGTATCCAGACTCCGGTTATTTCGTTGAGCGTTCAGGCTACGGTCAATTTCATTGTGTATCCAGACTCCGATTATTACGTTGATCGTTCAGGCTCCAGTCAATTTCGTTGGGTATCCAGACTCTAGTTATTACGTAGAGCGTTCAGGCTCCGGTCAGTTTCGTTTGGTATCCAGACTCCGGTTATTACGTTGAGCGTTCAGGCTCCGGTCAGTTTCTTTGGGTATCCAGACTCCGGTTATTATGTTGAGCGTTCAGGCTCGGGTCAGTTTCGTTTGGTATCCAGACTCCGGTTATTACGTTGAGGGTTCAGGCTCCGGTCAGTTTTGTTGGGTATCCAGACTCCGGTTATTACGTTGAGGGTTCAGGCTCCGGTCAGTTTTGTTAGGTATCCAGACTCCGGTTATTACGTTGAGCGTTCAGGCTCCGGTCAGTTTCGTTGGGTATCCAGACTCGGGTTATTACGTTGAGCGTTTAGGCTCCGGTCAGTTTCTTTGGGTATCCAGACTCCGGTTATTACGTTGAGCGTTCACGCACCGGTCAGTTTCGTTGGGTATCCAGACTCCGGTTATTACGTTGAGTGTTCAGGCTCCGGTCAGTTTCGTTGGGTATCCAGACTCGGGTTATTACGTTGAGCGTTCAGGTTCCGGTCAGTTTCTTTGGGTATCCAGACTCCGGTTATTACGTTGAGTATTCAGGCTCCGGTCAGTTTCGTTGTGTATCAAGACTCAGGTTATTACGTTGAGCGTTCAGGCTCTGATCAGTTTCGTTGGGTATCCAGACTCCGGTTTTTTACGTAGGGCGTTCATGTTCCGGTCAGTTTTTTTGGGTATCCAGACTCCGGCTATTACGTTGAGCGTTCAGGCTCCGGTCAGTTTCGTTGGGTATCCAGACTCCGGTTATTACGTTGAGCGTTCAGGCTCCGGTCAGTTTCTTTGGGTATCCAGACTCCGGTTATTACGTTGAGCGTTCAGGCTCCGGTCAGTTTGGTTGGGTATCCAGACTCCGGTTATTACGTTGAGCGTTTAGGCTCCGGTCAGTTTTGTTGGGTATCCAGACTCCGGTTTTTTTGTTGAGCGTTAAGGCTCCGGTCAGTTTCGTTGGGTATCCAGACTCCGGTTATTAAGTTGAGCGTTCAGGCTCCGGTCAGTTTCGTTGGGTATGCAGACTCAGGTTATTACGTTGAGCGTTCAGGCTCCGGTCAGTTTCTTTGGGTATCCAGACTCCGGTTATTACGTTGAGCGTTCAGGCACCGGTCAGTTTCGTTGTGTATCCAGACTCCGGTTATTATGTTGAACGTTCAGGCTCCGTTCAGTTTCGTTGGGTATCCAGACTCCGGTTTCTTACGTTGAGCGTTCAGGTTCCTGTCAGTTTTGTTGGGTATCCAAACTCCGGTTATTACGTTGAGTGTTCAGGCTCCGATCAGTTTCGTTGGGTATCCAGACTCCGGTTATTACGTTGAGCGTTCAGGCTCCGGTCAGTTTCGTTGGGTATCCAGACTCCGGTTATTACGTTGAGCATTCAGGCTCCGGTCAGTTTGGTTGGGTATCCAGACTCCGGTTATTACGTTGAGCGTTTAGGCTCCGGTCAGTTTTGTTGGGTATCCAGACTCCGGTTATTATGTTGAGGGTTCAGGCTCCGGTCAGGTTCGTTGGGTATCCAGACTCCGGTTATTACATTGAGCGTTCAGGCTCCGGTCAGTTTCGTTGGGTATCCAGACTCCGGTTATTACGTTGAGCGTTCAGGCTCCGGTCAGTTTCGTTGGGTATCCAGACTCCGGTTTTTTACGTTGGGCGTTCATGTTCCGGTCAGTTTTGTTGGGTATCCAGACTCCGGCTATTACGTTGAGCGTTCAGGCTCCGGTCAGTTTCGTTGGGTATCCAGACTCCGGTTATTACGTTGAGCGTTCAGGCTCCGGTCAGTTTCTTTGGGTATCCAGACTCCGGTTATTACGTTGAGCGTTCAGGCTCCGGTCAGTTTGGTTGGGTATCCAGACTCCGGTTATTACGTTGAGCGTTTAGGCTCCGGTCAGTTTTGTTGGGTATCCAGACTCCGGTTTTTTTGTTGAGCGTTAAGGCTCCGGTCAGTTTCGTTGGGTATCCAGACTCCGGTTATTAAGTTGAGCGTTCAGGCTCCGGTCAGTTTCGTTGGGTATGCAGACTCAGGTTATTACGTTGAGCGTTCAGGCTCCGGTCAGTTTCTTTGGGTATCCAGACTCCGGTTATTACGTTGAGCGTTCAGGCACCGGTCAGTTTCGTTGTGTATCCAGACTCCGGTTATTATGTTGAACGTTCAGGCTCCGTTCAGTTTCGTTGGGTATCCAGACTCCGGTTTCTTACGTTGAGCGTTCAGGTTCCTGTCAGTTTTGTTGGGTATCCAAACTCCGGTTATTACGTTGAGTGTTCAGGCTCCGATCAGTTTCGTTGGGTATCCAGACTCCGGTTATTACGTTGAGCGTTCAGGGTCCGGTCAGTTTCGTTGGGTATCCAGACTCCGGTTATTACGTTGAGCGTTCAGGCTCCGGTCAGTTTCTTTGGGTATCCAGACTCCGGTTATTACGTTGAGCGTTCAGGCTCCGGTCAGTTTCGTTGGGTATCCAGACTCCGGTTATTTCGTTGAGCGTTCAGGCTACGGTCAATTTCGTTGTGTATCCAGACTCCGATTATTACGTTGATCGTTCAGGCTCCAGTCAATTTCGTTGGGTATCCAGACTCTAGTTATTACGTAGAGCGTTCAGGCTCCGGTCAGTTTCGTTTGGTATCCAGACTCCGGTTATTACGTAGAGCGTTCAGGCTCCGGTCAGTTTCGTTTGGTATCCAGACTCCGGTTATTACGTTGAGCGTTCAGGCTCCGGTCAGTTTCGTTGGGTATCCAGACTCCGGTTATTATGTTGAGCGTTCAGGCTCCGGTCAGTTTCGTTGGGTATCCAGACTCTGGTTTTTACGTTGAGGGTTCAGGCTCCGGTCAGTTTTGTTGGGTATCCAGACTCCGGTTATTATGTTGAGGGTTCAGGCTCCGGTCAGTTTTGTTAGGTATCCAGACTCCGGTTATTACGTTGAGTGTTCAGGCTCCGGTCAGTTTCGTTGGGTATCCAGACTCGGGTTATTACGTTGAGCGTTTAGGCTCCGGTCAGTTTCTTTGGGTATCCAGACTCCGGTTATTACGTTGAGCGTTCACGCACCGGTCAGTTTCGTTGTGTATCCAGACTCCGGTTATTATGTTGAGCATTCAGGCTCCGGTCAGTTTCGTTGGATATCCAGACTCCGGTTTTTTACGTTGAGCGTTCAGGTTCCGGTCAGTTTTGTTGGGTATCCAGACTCCGGTTATTACGTTGAGTATTCAGGCTCCGGTCAGTTTCGTTGGGTATCAAGACTCAGGTTATTACGTTGAGTGTTTAGGCTCTGATCAGTTTCGTTGGGTATCCAGACTCCGGTTTTTTACGTAGGGCGTTCATGTTCCGGTCAGTTTTTTTGGGTATCCAGACTCTGGCTATTACGTTGAGCGTTCAGGCTCCGGTCAGTTTCGTTGGGTATCCAGACTCCGGTTATTACGTTGAGCGTTCAGGCTCCGGTCAGTTTCTTTGGGTATCCAGACTCCGGTTATTACGTTGAGCGTTCAGGCTCCGGTCAGTTTGGTTGGGTATCCAGACTCCGGTTATTACGTTGAGCGTTTAGGCTCCGGTCAGTTTTGTTGGGTATCCAGACTCCGGTTTTTATGTTGAGCGTTAAGGCTCCGGTCAGTTTCGTTGGGTATCCAGACTCCGGTTATTACGTTGAGCGTTCAGGCTCCGGTCAGTTTTGTTGGGTATCCAGACTCCGGTTATTACGTTGAGTGTTCAGGCTCCGATCAGTTTCGTTGGGTATCTAGACTCCGGTTTTTTACGTTGAGCGTTCAGGTTCCTGTCAGTTTTGTTGGGTATCCAGACTCCGGTTATTACGTTGAGTGTTCAGGCTCCGATCAGTTTCGTTGGGTATCCAGACACCGGTTATTACGTTGAGCGTTCAGGCTCCGTTCAGTTTCGTTGGGTATCCAGACTCCGGTTTTTACGTTGAGCGTTCAGGCTCCGGTCAGTTTCGTTAGGTATCCAGACTTCGGTTATTACGTTAAGCGTTCAGGCTCAGGTCAGTTTCGTTGGGAATCCAGACTCCGGTTATTACGTTGAGCGTTCAGGCTCCGGTCAGTTTCTTTGGGTATCCAGACTCCGGTTATTACGTTGAGCGTTCAGGCTCCGGTCAGTTTCGTTGGGTATCCAGACTCCGGTTATTTCGTTGAGCGTTCAGGCTACGGTCAATTTCATTGTGTATCCAGACTCCGATTATTACGTTGATCGTTCAGGCTCCAGTCAATTTCGTTGGGTATCCAGACTCTAGTTATTACGTAGAGCGTTCAGGCTCCGGTCAGTTTCGTTTGGTATCCAGACTCCGGTTATTACGTTGAGCGTTCAGGCTCCGGTCAGTTTCTTTGGGTATCCAGACTCCGGTTATTATGTTGAGCGTTCAGGCTTGGGTCAGTTTCGTTTGGTATCCAGACTCCGGTTATTACGTTGAGGGTTCAGGCTCCGGTCAGTTTTGTTGGGTATCCAGACTCCGGTTATTACGTTGAGGGTTCAGACTCCGGTCAGTTTTGTTAGGTATCCAGACTCCGGTTATTACGTTGAGCGTTCAGGCTCCGGTCAGTTTCGTTGGGTATCCAGACTCGGGTTATTACGTTGAGCGTTTAGGCTCCGGTCAGTTTCTTTGGGTATCCAGACTCCGGTTATTACGTTGAGCGTTCACGCACCGGTCAGTTTCGTTGGGTATCCAGACTCCGGTTATTACGTTGAGTGTTCAGGCTCCGGTCAGTTTCGTTGGGTATCCAGACTCGGGTTATTACGTTGAGCGTTCAGGTTCCAGTCAGTTTCTTTGGGTATCCAAACTCCGGTTATTACGTTGAGTATTCAGGCTCCGGTCAGTTT
This sequence comes from Lathyrus sativus, assembly GCA_963859935.3. Classification (NCBI taxonomy): domain Eukaryota; kingdom Viridiplantae; phylum Streptophyta; class Magnoliopsida; order Fabales; family Fabaceae; genus Lathyrus; species Lathyrus sativus. The sequence continues at coordinate 120,708 of CAWUDS030000647.1, forward strand.
CGTTGTGTATCAAGACTCAGGTTATTACGTTGAGCGTTCAGGCTCTGATCAGTTTCGTTGGGTATCCAGACTCCGGTTTTTTACGTAGGGCGTTCATGTTCCGGTCAGTTTTTTTGGGTATCCAGACTCCGGCTATTACGTTGAGCGTTCAGGCTCCGGTCAGTTTCGTTGGGTATCCAGACTCCGGTTATTACGTTGAGCGTTCAGGCTCCGGTCAGGTTCGTTGGGTATCCAGACTCCGGTTATTACATTGAGCGTTCAGGCTCCGGTCAGTTTCGTTGGGTATCCAGACTCCGGTTATTACGTTGAGCGTTCAGGCTCCGGTCAGTTTCGTTGGGTATCCAGACTCCGGTTTTTTACGTTGGGCGTTCATGTTCCGGTCAGTTTTGTTGGGTATCCAGACTCCGGCTATTACGTTGAGCGTTCAGGCTCCGGTCAGTTTCGTTGGGTATCCAGACTCCGGTTATTACGTTGAGCGTTCAGGCTCCGGTCAGTTTCTTTGGGTATCCAGACTCCGGTTATTATGTTGAGCGTTCAGGCTTGGGTCAGTTTCGTTTGGTATCCAGACTCCGGTTATTACGTTGAGGGTTCAGGCTCCGGTCAGTTTTGTTGGGTATCCAGACTCCGGTTATTACGTTGAGGGTTCAGGCTCCGGTCAGTTTTGTTAGGTATCCAGACTCCGGTTATTACGTTGAGCGTTCAGGCTCCGGTCAGTTTCGTTGGGTATCCAGACTCCGGTTATTACGTTGAGCGTTTAGGCTCCGGTCAGTTTCTTTGGGTATCCAGACTCCGGTTATTACGTTGAGCGTTCACGCACCGGTCAGTTTCGTTGGGTATCCAGACTCCGGTTATTACGTTGAGTGTTCAGGCTCCGGTCAGTTTCGTTGGGTATCCAGACTCGGGTTATTACGTTGAGCGTTCAGGTTCCAGTCAGTTTCTTTGGGTATCCAGACTCCGGTTATTACGTTGAGTATTCAGGCTCCGGTCAGTTTCGTTGTGTATCAAGACTCAGGTTATTACGTTGAGCGTTCAGGCTCTGATCAGTTTCGTTGGGTATCCAGACTCCGGTTTTTTACGTAGGGCGTTCATGTTCCGGTCAGTTTTTTTGGGTATCCAGACTCCGGCTATTACGTTGAGCGTTCAGGCTCCGGTCAGTTTCGTTGGGTATCCAGACTCCGGTTATTACGTTGAGCGTTCAGGCTCCGGTCAGTTTCGTTGGGTATCCAGACTCCGGTTATTACGTTGAGCATTCAGGCTCCGGTCAGTTTGGTTGGGTATCCAGACTCCGGTTATTACGTTGAGCGTTTAGGCTCCGGTCAGTTTTGTTGGGTATCCAGACTCCGGTTATTATGTTGAGGGTTCAGGCTCCGGTCAGGTTCGTTGGGTATCCAGACTCCGGTTATTACATTGAGCGTTCAGGCTCCGGTCAGTTTCGTTGGGTATCCAGACTCCGGTTATTACGTTGAGCGTTCAGGCTCCGGTCAGTTTCGTTGGGTATCCAGACTCCGGTTTTTTACGTTGGGCGTTCATGTTCCGGTCAGTTTTGTTGGGTATCCAGACTCCGGCTATTACGTTGAGCGTTCAGGCTCCGGTCAGTTTCGTTGGGTATCCAGACTCCGGTTATTACGTTGAGCGTTCAGGCTCCGGTCAGTTTCTTTGGGTATCCAGACTCCGGTTATTACGTTGAGCGTTCAGGCTCCGGTCAGTTTGGTTGGGTATCCAGACTCCGGTTATTACGTTGAGCGTTTAGGCTCCGGTCAGTTTTGTTGGGTATCCAGACTCCGGTTTTTTTGTTGAGCGTTAAGGCTCCGGTCAGTTTCGTTGGGTATCCAGACTCCGGTTATTAAGTTGAGCGTTCAGGCTCCGGTCAGTTTCGTTGGGTATGCAGACTCAGGTTATTACGTTGAGCGTTCAGGCTCCGGTCAGTTTCTTTGGGTATCCAGACTCCGGTTATTACGTTGAGCGTTCAGGCACCGGTCAGTTTCGTTGTGTATCCAGACTCCGGTTATTATGTTGAACGTTCAGGCTCCGTTCAGTTTCGTTGGGTATCCAGACTCCGGTTTCTTACGTTGAGCGTTCAGGTTCCTGTCAGTTTTGTTGGGTATCCAAACTCCGGTTATTACGTTGAGTGTTCAGGCTCCGATCAGTTTCGTTGGGTATCCAGACTCCGGTTATTACGTTGAGCGTTCAGGGTCCGGTCAGTTTTGTTGGGTATCCAGACTCCGGTTATTACGTTGAGCGTTCAGGCTCCGGTCAGTTTCTTTGGGTATCCAGACTCCGGTTATTACGTTGAGCGTTCAGGCTCCGGTCAGTTTCGTTGGGTATCCAGACTCCGGTTATTTCGTTGAGCGTTCAGGCTACGGTCAATTTCGTTGTGTATCCAGACTCCGATTATTACGTTGATCGTTCAGGCTCCAGTCAATTTCGTTGGGTATCCAGACTCTAGTTATTACGTAGAGCGTTCAGGCTCCGGTCAGTTTTGTTTGGTATCCAGACTCCGGTTATTATGTAGAGCGTTCAGGCTCCGGTCAGTTTCGTTTGGTATCCAGACTCCGGTTATTACGTTGAGCGTTCAGGCTCCGGTCAGTTTCGTTGGGTATCCAGACTCCGGTTATTATGTTGAGCGTTCAGGCTCCGGTCAGTTTCGTTGGGTATCCAGACTCTGGTTTTTACGTTGAGGGTTCAGGCTCCGGTCAATTTTGTTGGGTATCCAGACTCCGGTTATTATGTTGAGGGTTCAGGCTCCGGTCAGTTTTGTTAGGTATCCAGACTCCGGTTATTACGTTGAGTGTTCAGGCTCCGGTCAGTTTCGTTGGGTATCCAGACTCGGGTTATTACGTTGAGCGTTTAGGCTCCGGTCAGTTTCTTTGGGTATCCAGACTCCGGTTATTACGTTGAGCGTTCACGCACCGGTCAGTTTCGTTGTGTATCCAGACTCCGGTTATTATGTTGAGCATTCAGGCTCCGGTCAGTTTCGTTGGATATCCAGACTCCGGTTTTTTACGTTGAGCGTTCAGGTTCCGGTCAGTTTTGTTGGGTATCCAGACTCCGGTTATTACGTTGAGTATTCAGGCTCCGGTCAGTTTCGTTGGGTATCAAGACTCAGGTTATTACGTTGAGTGTTTAGGCTCTGATCAGTTTCGTTGGGTATCCAGACTCCGGTTTTTTACGTAGGGCGTTCATGTTCCGGTCAGTTTTTTTGGGTATCCAGACTCCGGCTATTACGTTGAGCGTTCAGGCTCCGGTCAGTTTCGTTGGGTATCCAGACTCCGGTTATTACGTTGAGCGTTCAGGCTCCGGTCAGTTTCTTTGGGTATCCAGACTCCGGTTATTACGTTGAGCGTTCAGGCTCCGGTCAGTTTGGTTGGGTATCCAGACTCCGGTTATTACGTTGAGCGTTTAGGCTCCGGTCAGTTTTGTTGGGTATCCAGACTCCGGTTTTTATGTTGAGCGTTAAGGCTCCGGTCAGTTTCGTTGGGTATCCAGACTCCGGTTATTACGTTGAGCGTTCAGGCTCCGGTCAGTTTCGTTGGGTATGCAGACTCAGGTTATTACGTTGAGAGTTCAGGCTCCGGTCAGTTTCTTTGGGTATCCAGACTCCGGTTATTACGTTGAGCGTTCAGGCACCGGTCAGTTTCGTTGTGTATCCAGACTCCGGTTATTATGTTGAACGTTCAGGCTCCGGTCAGTTTCGTTGGGTATCCAGACTCCGGTTTCTTACGTTGAGCGTTCAGGTTCCTGTCAGTTTTGTTGGGTATCCAGACTCCGGTTATTACGTTGAGTGTTCAGGCTCCGGTCAGTTTCGTTGGGTATCCAGACTCCGGTTATTACGTTGAGCGTTCAGGCTCCGGTCAGTTTCGTTGGGTATCCAGACTCCGGTTATTACGTTGAGCGTTCAGGCTCCGGTCAGTTTCTTTGGGTATCCAGACTCCGGTTATTACGTTGAGCGTTCAGGCTCCGGTCAGTTTCGTTGGGTATCCATACTCCGGTTATTTCGTTGAGCGTTCAGGCTACGGTCAATTTCGTTGTGTATCCAGACTCCGATTATTACGTTGATCGTTCAGGCTCCAGTCAATTTCGTTGGGTATCCAGACTCTAGTTATTACGTAGAGCGTTCAGGCTCCGGTCAGTTTCGTTTGGTATCTAGACTCCGGTTATTACGTAGAGCGTTCAGGCTCCGGTCAGTTTCGTTTGGTATCCAGACTCCGGTTATTACGTTGAGCGTTCAGGCTCCGGTCAGTTTCGTTGGGTATCCAGACTCCGGTTATTACGTTGAGCGTTCTGGCTCCGGTCAGTTTCGTTGGGTATCCAGACTCTGGTTTTTACGTTGAGGGTTCAGGCTCCGGTCAGTTTTGTTGGGTATCCAGACTCCGGTTATTATGTTGAGGGTTCAGGCTCCGGTCAGTTTTTTTGGGTATCCAGACTCCGGTTATTACGTTGAGTGTTCAGGCTCCGGTCAGTTTCGTTGGGTATCCAGACTCGGGTTATTACGTTGAGCGTTTAGGCTCCGGTCAGTTTCTTTGGGTATCCAGACTCCGGTTATTACGTTGAGCGTTCAGGCACCGGTCAGTTTCGTTGTGTATCCAGACTCCGGTTATTATGTTGAGCGTTCAGGCTCCGGTCAGTTTCGTTGGGTATCCAGACCCCGGTTTTTTACGTTGAGCATTCAGGTTCCGGTCAGCTTTGTTGGGTATCCAGACTCCGGTTATTATGTTGAGTATTCAGGCTCCGGTCAGTTTCGTTGGGTATCAAGACTCAGGTTATTACGTTGAGTGTTTAGGCTCTGATCAGTTTCGTTGGGTATCCAGACTCAGGTTATTACGTTGAGCGTTCAGGCACCGGTCAGTTTCCTTGTGTATCCAGACTCCGGTTATTACGTTGAGCGTTCAGGCTCCAGTCAGTTTTGTTGGATATCCAGACTCCGGTTTTTACGTTGATGGTTCAGGCTCCGGTCAGTTTCGTTGGGTATCCAGACTCCGGTTATTACGTTGAGCGTTCAGGCTCCGGTCAGTTTCGTTGGGTATCCAGACTCCGGTTTTTTACGTTGAGCGTTCAGGCTCCGGTCAGTTTCTTTGGGTATCCAGACTCCGGTTATTACGTTGAGCGTTCAGGCTCCGGTCAGTTTCATTGGGTATCCAGACTCCGGTTATTTTGTTGAGCATTCAGGCTCCGGTCAATTTCGTTGTGTATCCAGACTCCGGTTATTACGTTGATCGTTCAGGCTCCAGTCAATTTCATTGGGTATCCAGACTCCGGTTATTACGTAGAGCGTTCAGGCTCCGGTTAGTTTCGTTTGGTATCCAGACTTCGGTTATTACGTTGAGCGTTCAGGCTCCGGTCAGTTTCGTTGGGTATCCAGACTCCGGTTATTACGTTGAGCATTCAGGCTCCGGTCAGTTTCGTTGGGTATCCAGACTCTGGTTTTTACGTTGAGCGTTTAGGCTCCGGTCAGTTTTGTTGGGTATCCAGACTCCGGTTATTATGTTGAGGGTTCAGGCTCCGGTCAGTTTCGTTGGGTATCCAGACTCCGGTTATTACATTGAGCGTTCAGGCTCCGGTAAGTTTCGTTGGGTATCCAGACTCCGGTTATTACGTTGAGCGTTCAGGCTCCGGTCAGTTTCTTTGGGTATCCAGACTCCGATTATTACGTTGAGCGTTCAGGCTCCGGTCAGTTTCGTTGGGTATCCAGACTCCGGTTATTACGTTGGGCGTTCAGGCTCCGGTCAGTTTCTTTGGGTATCCAGACTCCGGTTATTACGTTGAGCGTTCAGGCTCCGGTCAGTTTCATTGGGTATCCAGACTCCGGTTATTTTGTTGAGCATTCAGGTTCCGGTCAATTTCGTTGTGTATCCAGACTCCGAGTATTACGTTGATCGTTCAGGCTCCAGTCAATTTCATTGGGTATCCAGACTCCGGTTATTACGTAGAGCGTTCAGGCTCCGGTTAGTTTCGTTTGGTATCCAGACTTCGGTTATTACGTTGAGCGTTCAGGCTCCGGTCAGTTTCGTTGGGTATCCAGACTCCGGTTATTACGTTGAGCATTCAGGCTCCGGTCAGTTTCGTTGGGTATCCAGACTCTGGTTTTTACGTTGAGCGTTTAGGCTCTGGTCAGTTTTGTTGGGTATCCAGACTCCGGTTATTATGTTGAGGGTTCAGGCTCCGGTCAGTTTCGTTGGGTATCCAGACACCGGTTATTACATTGAGCGTTCAGGCTCCGGTAAGTTTTGTTGGGTATCCAGACTCCGGTTATTACGTTGAGCGTTCAGGCTCCGGTCAGTTTCTTTGGGTATCCAGACTCCGGTTATTACGTTGAGCATTCAGGCTCCGGTCAGTTTTGTTGGGTATCCAGACTCCGGTTATTACGTTGAGCGTTCAGGCTCCGGTCAGTTTCTTTGGGTATACCAGACTCCGGTTATTACGTTGAGCGTTCAAGCTCCGGTAAGTTTCTTTGGGTATCCAGTCTCCGGTTATTACGTTGAGCGTTCAGGCTCCGGTTAGTTTCGTTGGGTATCCAGACTCCGTTTATTACGTTGAACGTTCAGGCTCCAGTCAGTTTCGTTGGGTATCCAGACTCCGGTTTTTTACGTTGAGCGTTCAGGTTCCGGTCAGCTTTGTTGGGTATCCAGACTCCGGTTATTATGTTGAGTATTCAGGCTCCGGTCAGTTTCGTTGGGTATCAAGACTCAGGTTATTACGTTGAGTGTTTAGGCTCTGATCAGTTTCGTTGGGTATCCAGACTCAGGTTATTACGTTGAGCGTTCAGGCACCGGTCAGTTTCCTTGTGTATCCAGACTCCGGTTATTACGTTGAGCGTTCAGGCTCCAGTCAGTTTTGTTGGATATCCAGACTCCGGTTTTTACGTTGATGGTTCAGGCTCCGGTCAGTTTCGTTGGGTATCCAGACTCCGGTTATTACGTTGAGCGTTCAGGCTCCGGTCAGTTTCGTTAGGTATCCAGACTCCGGTTATTACGTTGAGCGTTCAGGCTCCGGTCAGTTTCTTTGGGTATCCAGACTCCGGTTATTACGTTGAGCGTTCAGGCTCCGGTCAGTTTCATTGGGTATCCAGACTCCGGTTATTTTGTTGAGCATTCAGGCTCCGGTCAATTTCGTTGTGTATCCAGACTCCGGTTATTACGTTGATCGTTCAGGCTCCAGTCAATTTCATTGGGTATCCAGACTCCGGTTATTACGTAGAGCGTTCAGGCTCCGGTTAGTTTCGTTTGGTATCCAGACTTCGGTTATTACGTTGAGCGTTCAGGCTCCGGTCAATTTCGTTGGGTATCCAGACTCCGGTTATTACGTTGAGCATTCAGGCTCCGGTCAGTTTCGTTGGGTATCCAGACTCTGGTTTTTACGTTGAGCGTTTAGGCTCCGGTCAGTTTTGTTGGGTATCCAGACTCCGGTTATTATGTTGAGGGTTCAGGCTCCGGTCAGTTTCGTTGGGTATCCAGACTCCGGTTTTTACATTGAGCGTTCAGACTCCGGTAAGTTTCGTTGGGTATCCAGACTCCGGTTATTACGTTGAGCGTTCAGGCTCCGGTCAGTTTCTTTGGGTATCCAGACTCCGGTTATTACGTTGAGCGTTCAGGCTCCGGTCAGTTTCGTTGGGTATCCAGACTCCGGTTATTACGTTAGGCGTTCAGGCTCCGGTCAGTTTCTTTGGGTATCCAGACTCCGGTTATTACGTTGAGCGTTCAGGCTCCGGTCAGTTTCATTGGGTATCCAGACTCCGGTTATTTTGTTGAGCATTCAGGCTCCGGTCAATTTCGTTGTGTATCCAGACTCCGAGTATTACGTTGATCGTTCAGGCTCCAGTCAATTTCATTGGGTATCCAGACTCCGGTTATTACGTAGAGCGTTCAGGCTCCGGTTAGTTTCGTTTGGTATCCAGACTTCGGTTATTACGTTGAGCGTTCAGGCTCCGGTCAGTTTCGTTGGGTATCCAGACTCCGGTTATTACGTTGAGCATTCAGGCTCCGGTCAGTTTCGTTGGGTATCCAGACTCTGGTTTTTACGTTGAGCGTTTAGGCTCTGGTCAGTTTTGTTGGGTATCCAGACTCCGGTTATTATGTTGAGGGTTCAGGCTCCGGTCAGTTTCGTTGGGTATCCAGACACCGGTTATTACATTGAGCGTTCAGGCTCCGGTAAGTTTTGTTGGGTATCCAGACTCCGGTTATTACGTTGAGCGTTCAGGCTCCGGTCAGTTTCTTTGGGTATCCAGACTCCGGTTATTACGTTGAGCATTCAGGCTCCGGTCAGTTTTGTTGGGTATCCAGACTCCGGTTATTACGTTGAGCGTTCAGGCTCCGGTCAGTTTCTTTGGGTATCCAGACTCCGTTTATTACGTTGAACGTTCAGGCTCCGGTCAGTTTCGTTGGGTATCCAGACTCCGGTTATTACGTTGAGCATTCAGGCTCCGGTCAGTTTCGTTGGGTATCGAGACTCTGGTTTTTACGTTGAGCGTCTAGGCTCTTGTCAGTTTTGTTGGGTATCCAGACTCCGGTTATTACGTTGAGCGTTCAGGCTCCGGTCAGTTTCTTTGGGTATCCAGACTCCGGTTATTACATTGAGCGTTCAAGCTCCGGTCAGTTTCATTGGGTATCCAGACTCCGGTTATTTTGTTGAGCGTTCAGGCTCCGGTCAATTTCGTTGTGTATCCAGACTTCGGTTATTACGTTGATCGTTCAGGCTCCAGTCAATTTCGTTAGGTATCCAGACTCCGGTTATTACGTAGAGCGTTCAGGCTCCGGTCAGTTTCTTTGGGTATCCAGACTCCGGTTATTACGTTGAGCGTTCAGGCTCCGGTCAGTTTCTTTGGGTATCCAGACTCCGGTTATTACGTTGAGCGTTCAGGGTCCGGTCAGTTTCGTTTGGTATCCAGACTTTGGTTATTACGTTGAGCGTTCAGGCTCCGGTCACTTTCGTTGGGTATCCAGACTCCGTTTATTACGTTGAACATTCAGACTCCGGTCAGTTTCGTTGGGTATCCAGTCTCTGGTTGTTACGTTGAGCATTCAGGCTCCGGTCAATTACGTTGGGTATCCAGACTCTGGTTTTTACGTTGAGCGTTCAGGCTCTGATCAGTTTCATTGGGTATCCAGACTCAGGTTATTATGTTGAGCTTTCAGGCACCGGTCAGTTTCGTTGTGTATCCAGACTCTGGTTATTACTTTTAGCGTTCAGGCTCCAGTCAATTTTGTTGGGTATCCAGACTCCGGTTTTTACGTTAAGGGTTCAGGCTCCGGTCAGTTTCGTTGGGTATCCAGACTCCGGTTATTACGTTGAGTATTCAGGCTCCGGTCAGTTTCGTTGGGTATCAAGACTCAGGTTATTACGTTGAGTGTTTAGGCTCTGATCAGTTTCGTTGGGTATCCAGACTCAGGTTATTACGTTGAGCGTTCAGGCACCGGTCAGTTTCCTTGTGTATCCAGACTCCGGTTATTACGTTGAGCGTTCAGGCTCCAGTCAGTTTTGTTGGGTATCCAGACTCCGGTTTTTACGTTGATGGTTCAGGCTCCGGTCAGTTTCGTTGGGTATCCAGACTCCGGTTATTACGTTGAGCGTTCTGGCTCCGGTCAGTTTCGTTGGGTATCCAGACTCCGGTTATTACGTTGAGCGTTCAGGCTCCGGTCAGTTTCTTTGGGTATCCAGACTCCGGTTATTACGTTGAGCGTTCAGGCTCCGGTCAGTTTCATTGGGTATCCAGACTCCGGTTATTTTGTTGAGCATTCAGGCTCCGGTCAATTTCGTTGTGTATCCAGACTCCGGTTATTACGTTGATCGTTCAGGCTCCAGTCAATTTCATTGGGTATCAGACTCCGGTTATTACGTAGAGCGTTCAGGCTCCGGTTAGTTTCGTTTGGTATCCAGACTTCAGTTATTACGTTGAGCGTTCAGGCTCCAGTCAGTTTCGTTGGGTATCCAGACTCCGGTTATTACGTTGAGCATTCAGGCTCCGGTCAGTTTCGTTGGGTATCCAGACTCTGGTTTTTACGTTGAGCGTTTAGGCTCCGGTCAGTTTTGTTGGGTATCCAGACTCCGGTTATTATGTTGAGGGTTCAGGCTCCGGTCAGTTTCGTTGGGTATCCAGACTCCGGTTATTACATTGAGCGTTCAGGCTCCGGCAAGTTTCGTTGGGTATCTAGACTCCGGTTATTAAGTTGAGCGTTCAGGCTCCGGTCAGTTTCTTTGGGTATCCAGACTCTGGTTATTACGTTGAGCGTTCAGGCTCCGGTCAGTTTCGTTGGGTATCTAGACTCCGGTTATTACGTTGAGCGTTCAGGCTCCGGTCAGTTTCTTTGGGTATACCAGACTCCGGTTATTACGTTGAGTGTTCAGGCTCCGGTAAGTTTCTTTGGGTATCCAGTCTCCGGTTATTACGTTGAGCGTTCAGGCTCCGGTTAGTTTCGTTGGGTATCCAGACTCCGTTTATTACGTTGAACGTTCAGGCTCCAGTCAGTTTCGTTGGGTATCCAGACTCCGGTTAATACGTTGAGCATTCAGGCTCCGGTCAGTTTCGTTGGGTATCCAGACTCTGGTTTTTACGTTGAGCGTTTAGGCTCCGGTTAATTTCGTTGTGTATCCAGACTCCGGTTATTATGTTGATCGTTCAGGCTCCAGTCAATTTCGTTGGGTATCCAGACTCCGGTTAATACGTAGAGCGTTCAGGCTCCGGTCAGTTTCGTTTGGTATCCAGACTTCGGTTATTACGTTGAGCGTTCAGGCTCCGGTCAGTTTCTTTGGGTATCCAGACTCTGGTTATTACGTTGAGCGTTCAGGCTCCGGTCAGTTTCGTTGGGTATCTAGACTCCGGTTATTACGTTGAGCGTTCAGGCTCCGGTCAGTTTCTTTGGGTATACCAGACTCCGGTTATTACGTTGAGTGTTCAGGCTCCGGTAAGTTTCTTTGGGTATCCAGTCTCCGGTTATTACGTTGAGCGTTCAGGCTCCGGTTAGTTTCGTTGGGTATCCAGACTCCGTTTATTACGTTGAACGTTCAGGCTCCAGTCAGTTTCGTTGGGTATCCAGACTCCGGTTAATACGTTGAGCATTCAGGCTCCGGTCAGTTTCGTTGGGTATCCAGACTCTGGTTTTTACGTTGAGCGTTTAGGCTCCGGTTAATTTCGTTGTGTATCCAGACTCCGGTTATTATGTTGATCGTTCAGGCTCCAGTCAATTTCGTTGGGTATCCAGACTCCGGTTAATACGTAGAGCGTTCAGGCTCCGGTCAGTTTCGTTTGGTATCCAGACTTCGGTTATTACGTTGAGCGTTCAGGCTCCGGTCAGTTTCTTTGGGTATCCAGACTCCGTTTATTACGTTGAACGTTCAGGCTCCGGTCAGTTTCGTTGGGTATCCAGACTCCGGTTATTACGTTGAGCATTCAGGCTCCGGTCAGTTTCGTTGGGTATCGAGACTCTGGTTTTTACGTTGAGCGTTTAGGCTCCGGTCAGTTTTGTTGGGTATCCAGACTCCGGTTATTACGTTGAGCGTTTAGGCTCCGGTCAGTTTCTTTGGGTATCCTGACTCCGGTTATTACGTTGAGCGTTCAGGCTCCGGTCAGTTTCATTGGGTATCCAGACTCCGGTTATTTTGTTGAGCGTTCAGGCTCCGGTCAATTTCGTTGTGTATCCAGACTCCGGTTATTACGTTGATCGTTCAGGCTCCAGTCAATTTCGTTAGGTATCCAGACTCCGGTTATTACGTAGAGCGTTCAGGCTCCGGTCAGTTTCTTTGGGTATCCAGACTCCGGTTATTACGTTGAGCGTTCAGGCTCCGGTCAGTTTCTTTGGGTATCCAGACTCCGGTTATTACGTTGAGCGTTTAGGGTCCGGTCAGTTTCGTTTGGTATCCAGACTTTGGTTATTACGTTGAGCGTTCAGGCTTCGGTCACTTTCGTTGGGTATCCAGACTCCGTTTATTACGTTGAACATTCAGACTCCGGTCAGTTTCGTTGGGTATCCAGTCTCTGGTTGTTACGTTGAGCATTCAGGCTCCGGTCAATTACGTTGGGTATCCAGACTCTGGTTTTTACGTTGAGCGTTCAGGCTCTGATCAGTTTCATTGGGTATCCAGACTCAGGTTATTACGTTGAGCTTTCAGGCACCGGTCAGTTTCGTTGTGTATCCAGACTCTGGTTATTACTTTGAGCGTTCAGGCTCCAGTCAATTTTGTTGGGTATCCAGACTCCGGTTTTTACGTTGAGGGTTCAGGCTCCGGTCAGTTTCGTTGGGTATCCAGACTCCGGTTATTACGTTGAGTATTCAGGCTCCGGTCAGTTTCGTTGGGTATCAAGACTCAGGTTATTACGTTGAGTGTTTAGGCTCTGATCAGTTTCGTTGGGTATCCAGACTCAGGTTATTACGTTGAGCGTTCAGGCACCGGTCAGTTTCCTTGTGTATCCAGACTCCGGTTATTACGTTGAGCGTTCAGGCTCCAGTCAGTTTTGTTGGGTATCCAGACTCCGGTTTTTACGTTGATGGTTCAGGCTCCGGTCAGTTTCGTTGGGTATCCAGACTCCGGTTATTACGTTGAGCGTTCTGGCTCCGGTCAGTTTCGTTGGGTATCCAGACTCCGGTTATTACGTTGAGCGTTCAGGCTCCGGTCAGTTTCTTTGGGTATCCAGACTCCGGTTATTACGTTGAGCGTTCAGGCTCCGGTCAGTTTCATTGGGTATCCAGACTCCGGTTATTTTGTTGAGCATTCAGGCTCCGGTCAATTTCGTTGTGTATCCAGACTCCGGTTATTACGTTGATCATTCAGGCTCCAGTCAATTTCATTGGGTATCCAGACTCCGGTTATTACGTAGAGCGTTCAGGCTCCGGTTAGTTTCGTTTGGTATCCAGACTTCAGTTATTACGTTGAGCGTTCAGGCTCCAGTCAGTTTCGTTGGGTATCCAGACTCCGGTTATTACGTTGAGCATTCAGGCTCCGGTCAGTTTCGTTGGGTATCCAGACTCTGGTTTTTACGTTGAGCGTTTAGGCTCCGGTCAGTTTTGTTGGGTATCCAGACTCCGGTTATTATGTTGAGGGTTCAGGCTCCGGTCAGTTTTGTTGGGTATCCAGACTCCGGTTATTACATTGAGCGTTCAGGCTCCGGTAAGTTTCGTTGGGTATCCAGACTCCGGTTATTAAGTTGAGCGTTCAGGCTCCGGTCAGTTTCTTTGGGTATCCAGACTCTGGTTATTACGTTGAGCGTTCAGGCTCCGGTCAGTTTCGTTGGGTATCCAGACTCCGGTTATTACGTTGAGCGTTCAGGCTCGGGTCAGTTTCTTTGGGTATACCAGACTCCGGTTATTACGTTGAGCGTTCAGGCTCCGGTAAGTTTCTTTGGGTATCCAGTCTCCGGTTATTACGTTGAGCGTTCAGGCTCCGGTTAGTTTCGTTGGGTATCCAGACTCCGTTTATTACGTTGAACGTTCAGGCTCCAGTCAGTTTCGTTGGGTATCCAGACTCCGGTTAATACGTTGAGCATTCAGGCTCCGGTCAGTTTCGTTGGGTATCCAGACTTTGGTTTTTACGTTGAGCGTTTAGGCTCCGGTTAATTTCGTTGTGTATCCAGACTCCGGTTATTATGTTGATCGTTCAGGCTCCAGACTCCGGTTAATACGTAGAGCGTTCAGGCTCCGGTCAATTTCGTTTGGTATCCAGACTTCGGTTATTACGTTGAGCGTTCAGGCTCCGGTCAGTTTCTTTGGGTATCCAGACTCCGTTTATTACGTTGAACGTTCAGGCTCCGGTCAGTTTCCTTGGGTATCCAGACTCCGGTTATTACGTTGAGCATTCAGGCTCCGGTCAGTTTCGTTGGGTATCGAGACTCTGGTTTTTACGTTGAGCGTTTAGGCTCCGGTCAGTTTTGTTGGGTATCCAGACTCCGGTTATTACGTAGAGCGTTCTGGCTCCGGTCTGTTTCTTTGGGTATCCAGACTCCGGTTATTACGTTGAGCGTTCAGGCTCCGGTCAGTTTCTTTGGGTATCCAGACTCCGGTTATTACGTTGAGCGTTCAGGGTCCGGTCAGTTTCGTTTGGTATCCAGACTTTGGTTATTACGTTGAGCGTTCAGGCTCCGGTCACTTTCGTTGGGTATCCAGACTCCGTTTATTACGTTGAACATTCAGACTCCGGTCAGTTTCATTGGGTATCCAGTCTCCGGTTATTACGTTGAGCATTCTGGCTCTGGTCAGTTTCGTTGGGTATCCAGACTCTGGTTTTTACGTTGAGCGTTCAGGCTCTGATCAGTTTCATTGGGTATCCAGACTCAGGTTATTACGTTGAGCTTTCAGGCACCGGTCAGTTTCGTTGTGTATCCAGACTCTGGTTATTACTTTGAGCGTTCAGGCTCCAGTCAATTTTGTTGGGTATCCAGACTCCGGTTTTTACGTTGAGGGTTCGGGCTCCGGTCAGTTTCGTTGGGTATCCAGACTCCGGTTATTACGTTGAGCGTTCAGGCTCCGGTCAGTTTCGTTGGGTATCCAGACTCCCGTTATTTCGTTGAGCGTTCAGGCTCCGGTCAATTTCGTTGTGTATCCAGACTCCGGTTATTATGTTGATCGTTCAGGCTCTAGTCAATTTCGTTGGGTATCCAGACTCCGGTTATTACGTAGAGCGTTCAGGCTCCGGTCAGTTTCGTTTGGTATCCAGACTTCGGTTATTACGTTGAGTGTTCAGGGTCCGGTCAGTTTCGTTGGGTATCCAGACTCCGTTTATTACGTTGAACATTCAGGCTCCGGTCAGTTTTGTTGCGTATCCAGACTCCGGTTATTACGTTGAGCATTCAGGCTCCGGTCAGTTTCGTTGGGTATTCAGACTCTGGTTTTTACATTGAGCGTTTAGGCTCCGGTCAGTTTTGTTGGGTATCCAGACTCCGGTTATTATGTTGAGCATTCAGGCTCCGGTCAGTTTCGTTGGGTATCCAGACTCTGGTTTTTACGTTGAGCGTTCAGGCTCTGATCAGTTTCGTTGGGTATCTAGACTCTGGTTATTACGTTGAGCTTTCAGGCACCGGTCAGTTTCGTTGTGTATCCAGACTCCGGTTATTACTTTGAGCGTTCAGGCTCCGGTCAGTTTTGTTGGGTATCCAGACTCCGGTTATTATGTTGAGCATTCAGGCTCCGGTCAGTTTCGTTGGGTATCCAGACTCTGGTTTTTACGTTGAGCGTTCAGGCTCTGATTAGTTTCGTTGGGTATCTAGACTCTGGTTATTACGTTGAGCTTTCAGGCACCGGTCAGTTTCGTTGTGTATCCAGACCCCGGTTATTACTTTGAGCGTTCAGGCTCTAGTCAGTTTTGTTGGGTATCCAGACTCCGGTTTTTACGTTGAGGGTTCAGGCTCCGGTCAGTTTCGTTGGGTATCCAGACTCCGGTTATTACGTTGAGCGTTCAGGCTCCGGTCAGTTTCGTTGGGTATCCAGACTCCGGTTATTTCGTTGAACGTTCAGGCTCCGGTCAATTTCGTTGTGTATCCAGACTCCGGTTATTACGTTGATCGTTCAGGCTCCAGTCAATTTCGTTGGGTATCCAGACTCCGGTTATTACGTAGAGCGTTCAGGCTCCAGTCAGTTTCGTTTGGTATCCAGACTTCGGTTATTACGTTGAGCGTTTAGGCTCCGGTCAGTTTCGTTGGGTATCCAGACTCCGTTTATTACGTTGAACATTCAGGCTCCGGTCAGTTTTGTTGGGTATCCAGACTCCGGTTATTACGTTGAGCATTCAGGCTCCGGTCAGTTTCGTTGGGTATTCAGACTCTGGTTTTTACATTGAGCGTTTAGGCTCCGGTCAGTTTTGTTGGGTATCCAGACTCCGGTTATTATGTTGAGGGTTCAGGCTCCGATCAGTTTTGTTGGGTATCCAGACTCCGGTTATTGCGTTGAGTGTTCAGGCTCCGGTCAGTTTCGTTGGGTATCCAGACTCAGGTTATTACGTTGAGCGTTCAGGCTCCGGTCAGTTTCTTTGGGTATCCAGACTCTGGTTATTACGTTGAGCGTTCAGGCACCGGTCAGTTTCGTTGTGTATCCAGACTCCTGTTATTACGTTGCGCGTTCAGGCTCCGGTCAGTTTCGTTGGGTATCCAGACTCCGGTTTTTTACGTTGAGCGTTCAGGTTCCGGTCAGTTTTGTTGGGTATCCAGACTCCGGTTATTACATTGAGTGTTCAGGCTCCGGTCAGTTTCGTTGGGTATCAAGACTCAGGTTATTACGTTGAGCGTTCAGGCTCTGATCAGTTTCGTTGGGTATCCAGACTCAGGTTATTACGTTGAGCGTTCAGGCACCGGTCAATTTCGTTGTGTATCCAGACTCCGGTTATTGCGTTGAGCATTCAGGCTCCAGTCAGTTTTGTTGGGTATCCAGACTCCGGTTTTTACGTTGAGGGTTCAGGCTCCGGTCAATTTCGTTGTGTATCCAGACTCCAGTTATTACGTTGTTCGTTCAGGCTCCAGTCAATTTCGTTGGGTATCCAGACTCCGGTTATTACGTAGAGCATTCACGCTCCGGTCAGTTTCGTTTGGTATCCAGACTTCGGTTATTACGTTGAGCGTTCAGGCTCCGGTCAGTTTCGTTGGGTATCCAGACTCCGGTTATTATGTTGAGTGTTCAGGCTCCGGTCAATTTCGTTGGGTATCAAGACTCAGGTTATTACGTTGAGAGTTCAGGCTCTGATCAGTTTCGTTGGGTATCCAGACTCTGGTTATTACGTTGAGCTTTCAGGCACCGGTCAGTTTCGTTGTGTATCCAGACTCCGGTTTTTACTTTGAGCGTTCAGGCTCCAGTCAGTTTTGTTGGGTATCCAGACTCCGGTTTTTACGTTGAGGGTTCAGGCTCCGGTCAGTTTCGTTGGGTATCCAAACTCCGGTTATTACGTTGAGCGTTCAGGCTCCAGTCAGTTCCGTTGGGTATCCAGACTCCGGTTATTTCGTTGAGCGTTCAGACTCCGGTCAATTTCGTTGTGTATCCAGACTCCGGTTATTACGTTGATCGTTTAGGCTCTGGTCAGTTTCGTTTGGTATCCAGACTTCGGTTATTACGTTGAGCGTTCAGGCTCCGGTCAGTTTCGTTGGATATCTAGACTCCGTTTATTACGTTGAACATTCAGGCTCTGGTCAGTTTCGTTGGGTATCCAGACTCCGGTTATTACGTTGAGCATTCAGGATCCGGTCAGTTTTGTTGGGTATTCAGACTCTGGTTTTTACGTTGAGTGTTTAGGCTCCAGTCAGTTTTGTTGGGTATCCAGACTCCGGTTATTATGTTGAGGGTTCAGGCTCCGGTCAGTTTTGTTGGGTATCCAGACTCCGGTTATTACGTTGAGTGTTCAGGCTCCGGTCAGTTTCGTTGGGTATCCAGACTCAGGTTATTACGTTGAGCGTTCAGGCTCCGGTCAGTTTCTTTGGGTATCCAGACTCCGGTTATTACGTTGAGCGTTCAGGCACCGGTCAGTTTCGTTGTGTATCCAGACTCCGGTTATTACGTTGAGCGTTCAGGCTCCGGTAAGTTTCGTTGGGTATCCAGACTCCGGATATTTTGTTGAGCGTTCAGGCTCCGGTCAATTTCGTTGTGTATCCAGACTCCGGTTATTGCGTTGAGCGTTCAGGCTCCAATCAGTTTTGTTGGGTATCCAGACTCCGGTTTTTACGTTGAGGGTTCAGGCTCCGGTCAGTTTCGTTGGGTATCCAGATTCCGGTTATTACGTTGAGGGTTCAGGCTCCGGTCAATTTCGTTGTGTATCCAGACTCCGGTTATTACGTTGATCGTTCAGGCTCCAGTCAATTTCGTTGGGTATCCAGACTCCGGTTATTACGTAGAGCGTTCAGGCTCTGGTCAGTTTCGTTTGGTATCCAGACTTCGGTTATTACGTTGAGCGTTCAGGCTCCGGTCAGTTTCGTTGGGTATCCAGACTCCGTTTATTACGTTGAACATTCAGGCTCCGGTCAGTTTTGTTGGGTATCCAGACTCCGGTTTTTTCGTTGAGGGTTCAGGCTCCGGTCAGTTTCGTTGGGTATCCAGACTCCGGTTATTACGTTGAGCGTTCAGGCTCCGATCAGTTTCGTTGGGTATCCAGACTCCGGTTATTTCGTTGAGCGTTCAGGCTCCGGTCAATTTCGTTGTGTATCCAGACTCCGGTTATTACGTTGATCGTTCAGGCTCCAGTCAATTTCGTTGGGTATCCAGACTCCGGTTATTACGTAGAGCGTTCAGGCTCCAGTTAGTTTCGTTTGGTATCCAGACTTCGGTTATTACGTTGAGCGTTCAGGCTCCGGTTAGTTTCGTTGGGTATCCAGACTCCGTTTATTACGTTGAACATTCAGGCTCCGGTCAGTTTTGTTGGGTATCCAGACTCCGGTTATTACGTTGAGCATTCAGGCTCCGGTCAGTTTCGTTGGGTATTCAGACTCTGGTTTTTACATTGAGCGTTTAGGCTCCGGTCAGTTTTGTTGGGTATCCAGACTCCGGTTATTATGTTGAGGGTTCAGGCTCCGATCAGTTTTGTTGGGTATCCAGACTCCGGTTATTGCGTTGAGTGTTCAGGCTCCGGTCAGTTTCGTTGGGTATCCAGACTCAGGTTATTACGTTGAGCGTTCAGGCTCCGGTCAGTTTCTTTGGGTATCCAGACTCTGGTTATTACGTTGAGCGTTCAGGCACCGGTCAGTTTCGTTGTGTATCCAGACTCCTGTTATTACGTTGCGCGTTCAGGCTCCGGTCAGTTTCGTTGGGTATCCAGACTCCGGTTTTTTACGTTGAGCGTTCAGGTTCCGGTCAGTTTGGTTGGGTATCCAGACTCCGGTTATTACATTGAGTGTTCAGGCTCCGGTCAGTTTCGTTGGGTATCAAGACTCAGGTTATTACGTTGAGCGTTCAGGCTCTGATCAGTTTCGTTGGGTATCCAGACTCAGGTTATTACGTTGAGCGTTCAGGCACCGGTCAATTTCGTTGTGTATCCAGACTCCGGTTATTGCGTTGAGCATTCAGGCTCCAGTCAGTTTTGTTGGGTATCCAGACTCCGGTTTTTACGTTGAGGGTTCAGGCTCCGGTCAATTTCGTTGTGTATCCAGACTCCAGTTATTACGTTGTTCGTTCAGGCTCCAGTCAATTTCGTTGGGCATCCAGACTCCGGTTATTACGTAGAGCATTCACGCTCCGGTCAGTTTCGTTTGGTATCCAAACTTCGGTTATTACGTTGAGCGTTCAGGCTCCGGTCAGTTTCGTTGGGTATCCAGACTCCGGTTATTATGTTGAGTGTTCAGGCTCCAGTCAATTTCGTTGGGTATCAAGACTCAGGTTATTACGTTGAGCGTTCAGGCTCTGATCAGTTTCGTTGGGTATCCAGACTCTGGTTATTACGTTGAGCTTTCAGGCACCGGTCAGTTTCGTTGTGTATCCAGACTCCGGTTTTTACTTTGAGCGTTCAGGCTCCAGTCAGTTTTGTTGGGTATCCAGACTCCGGTTTTTACGTTGAGGGTTCAGGCTCCGGTCAGTTTCGTTGGGTATCCAGACTCCGGTTATTACGTTGAGCGTTCAGGCTCTGGTCAGTTCCGTTGGGTATCCAGACTCCGGTTATTTCGTTGAGCGTTCAGACTCCGGTCAATTTCGTTGTGTATCCAGACTCCGGTTATTACGTTGATCGTTCAGGCTCTGGTCAGTTTCGTTTGGTATCCAGACTTCGGTTATTACGTTGAGCGTTCAGGCTCTGGTCAGTTTCGTTGGATATCTAGACTCCGTTTATTACGTTGAACATTCAGGCTCCGGTCAGTTTCGTTGGGTATCCAGACTCCGGTTATTACGTTGAGCATTCAGGATCCGGTCAGTTTCGTTGGGTATTCAGACTCTGGTTTTTACGTTGAGCGTTTAGGCTCCGGTCAGTTTTGTTGGGTATCCAGACTCCAGTTATTATGTTGAGGGTTCAGGCTCCGGTCAGTTTTGTTGGGTATCCAGACTCCGGTTATTACGTTGAGTGTTCAGGCTCCGGTCAGTTTCGTTGGGTATCCAGACTCAGGTTATTATGTTGAGCGTTCAGGCTCCGGTCAGTTTCTTTGGGTATCCAGACTCCGGTTATTACGTTGAGCGTTCAGGCACCGGTCAGTTTCGTTGTGTATCCAGACTCCGGTTATTACGTTGAGCGTTCAGGCTCCGGTAAGTTTCGTTGGGTATCCAGACTCCGGTTATTTTGTTGAGCGTTCAGGCTCCGGTCAATTTCGTTGTGTATCCAGACTCCGGTTATTGCGTTGAGCGTTCAGGCTCCAATCAGTTTTGTTGGGTATCCAGACTCCGGTTTTTACGTTGAGGGTTCAGGCTCCGGTCAGTTTCGTTGGGTATCCAGATTCCGGTTATTACGTTGAGGGTTCAGGCTCCGGTCAATTTCGTTGTGTATCCAGACTCCGGTTATTACGTTGATCATTCAGGCTCCAGTCAATTTCGTTGGGTATCCAGACTCCGGTTATTACGTAGAGCGTTCAGGCTCTGGTCAGTTTCGTTTGGTATCCAGACTTCGGTTATTACGTTGAGCGTTCAGGCTCCGGTCAGTTTCGTTGGGTATCCAGACTCCGTTTATTACGTTGAACATTCAGGCTCCGGTCAGTTTTGTTGGGTATCCAGACTCCGGTTTTTACGTTGAGGGTTCAGGCTCCGGTCAGTTTCGTTGGGTATCCAGACTCCGGTTATTACGTTGAGCGTTCAGGCTCCGGTCAGTTTCGTTGGGTATCCAGACTCCGGTTATTTCGTTGAGCGTTCAGGCTCCGGTCAATTTCGTTGTGTATCCAGACTCCGGTTATTGCGTTGAGCGTTCAGGCTCCAATCAGTTTTGTTGGGTATCCAGACTCCGGTTTTTACGTTGAGGGTTCAGGCTCCGGTCAGTTTCGTTGGGTATCCAGATTCCGGTTATTACGTTGAGGGTTCAGGCTCCGGTCAATTTCGTTGTGTATCCAGACTCCGGTTATTACGTTGATCATTCAGGCTCCAGTCAATTTCGTTGGGTATCCAGACTCCGGTTATTACGTAGAGCGTTCAGGCTCTGGTCAGTTTCGTTTGGTATCCAGACTTCGGTTATTACGTTGAGCGTTCAGGCTCCGGTCAGTTTCGTTGGGTATCCAGACTCCGTTTATTACGTTGAACATTCAGGCTCCGGTCAGTTTTGTTGGGTATCCAGACTCCGGTTTTTACGTTGAGGGTTCAGGCTCCGGTCAGTTTCGTTGGGTATCCAGACTCCGGTTATTACGTTGAGCGTTCAGGCTCCGGTCAGTTTCGTTGGGTATCCAGACTCCGGTTATTTCGTTGAGCGTTCAGGCTCCGGTCAATTTCGTTGTGTATCCAGACTCCGGTTATTACGTTGATCGTTCAGGCTCCAGTCAATTTCGTTGGGTATCCAGACTCCGGTTATTACGTAGAGCGTTCAGGCTCCGGTCAGTTTCGTTTGGTATCCAGACTTTGGTTATTACGTTGAGCGTTCAGGTTCCGGTCAGTTTCGTTGGGTATCCAGACTCCGTTTATTACATTAAACATTCAGGCTCCGGTCAGTTTTGTTGGGTATCCAGACTCCGGTTATTACGTTGAGCATTCAGGCTCCGGTCAGTTTCGTTGGGTATTCAGACTCTGGTTTTTACATTGAGCGTTTAGGCTCCGGTCAGTTTTGTTGGGTATCCAGACTCCGGTTATTATGTTGAGGGTTCAGGCTCCGGTCAGTTTTGTTGGGTATCCAGACTCCGGTTATTGCGTTGAGTGTTCAGGCTCCGGTCAGTTTCGTTGGGTATCCAGACTCAGGTTATTACGTTGAGCGTTCAGGCTCCGGTCAGTTTCTTTGGGTATCCAGACTCTTGTTATTACGTTGAGCGTTCAGGCACCGATCAGTTTCGTTGTGTATCCAGACTCCTGTTATTACGTTGCGCGTTCAGGCTCCGGTCAGTTTCGTTGGGTATCCAGACTCCGGTTTTTACGTTGAGCGTTCAGGTTCCGGTCAGTTTTGTTGGGTATCCAGACTCCGGTTATTACATTGAGTGTTCAGGCTCCGATCAGCTTCGTTGGGTATCAAGACTCAGGTTATTACGTTGAGCGTTCAGGCTCTGATCAGTTTCGTTGGGTATCCAGACTCAGGTTATTACGTTGAGCATTCAGGCACCGGTCAGTTTCGTTGTGTATCCAGACTCCGGTTATTGCGTTGAGCATTCAGGCTCCAGTCAGTTTTGTTGGGTATCCAGACTCCGGTTTTTACGTTGAGGGTTCAGGCTCCCGTCAGTTTCGTTGGGTATCCAGACTCCGGTTATTACGTTGAGGGTTCAGGCTCCGGTCAATTTCGTTGTGTATCCAGACTCCGGTTATTACGTTGTTCGTTCAGGCTCCAGTCAATTTTGTTGGGTATCCAGACTCCGGTTATTACGTAGAGCGTTCAGGCTCCGGTCAGTTTCGTTTGGTATCCAGACTTCGGTTATTACGTTGAGCGTTCAGGCTCCGGTCAGTTTCGTTGGGTATCCAGACTCCGGTTATTATGTTGACTGTTCAGGCTCCGGTCAGTTTCGTTGGGTATCAAGATTCAGGTTATTACGTTGAGCGTTCAGGCTCTGATCAGTTTCGTTGGGTATCCAGACTCTGGTTATTACGTTGAGCTTTCAGGCACCGGTCAGTTTCGTTGTGTATCCAGACTCCGGTTTTTACTTTGAGCGTTCAGGCTCCAGTCAGTTTTGTTGGGTATCCAGACTCCGGTTTTTACGTTGAGGGTTCAGGCTCCGGTCATTTTCGTTGGGTATCCAGACTCCGGTTATTACGTTGAGCGTTCAGGCTCTGGTCAGTTTCGTTGGGTATCCAGACTCCGGTTATTTCGTTGAGGGTTCAGGCTCCGGTCAATTTCGTTGTGTATCTAGACTCCGGTTATTACGTTGATCGTTCAGGCTCTGGTCAGTTTCGTTTGGTATCCATACTTCGGTTATTACGTTGAGCGTTCAGGCTCCGGTCAGTTTCGTTGGGTATCTAGACTCCGTTTATTACGTTGAACATTCAGGCTCCGGTCAGTTTCGTTGGGTATCCAGACTCCGGTTATTACGTTGAGCATTCAGGATCCGGTCAGTTTCGTTGGGTATTCAGACTCTGGTTTTTGCGTTGAGCGTTTAGGCTCCGGTCAGTTTTGTTGGGTATCCAGACTCCGGTTATTATGTTGAGGGTTCAGGCTCCGGTCAGTTTTGTTGGGTATCCAGACTCCGGTTATTACGTTGAGGGTTCAGGCTCCGGTCAATTTCGTTGTGTATCCAGACTCCGGTTATTACGTTGTTCGTTCAGGCTCCAGTCAATTTCGTTGGGTATCCAGACTCCGGTTTTTACGTAGAGCGTTCAGGCTCCGGTCAGTTTCGTTTGGTATCCAGACTTCGGTTATTACGTTGAGCGTTCAGGCTCCGGTCAGTTTCGTTGGGTATCCAGACTCCGGTTATTATGTTGAGTGTTCAGGCTCCGGTCAGTTTCATTGGGTATCAAGACTCAGGTTATTACGTTGAGCGTTCAGGCTCTGATCAGTTTCGTTGGGTATCCAGACTCTGGTTATTACGTTGAGCTTTCAGGCACCGGTCAGTTTCGTTGTGTATCCAGACTCCGGTTTTTACTTTGAGCGTTCAGGCTCCAGTCAGTTTTGTTGGGTATCCAGACTCCGGTTTTTACGTTGAGGGTTCAGGCTCCGGTCAGTTTCGTTGGGTATCCAGACTCCGGTTATTACGTTGAGCGTTCAGGCTCTGGTCAGTTTCGTTGGGTATCCAGACTCCGGTTATTTCGTTGAGGGTTCAGGCTCCGGTCAATTTCGTTGTGTATCCAGACTCCGGTTATTACGTTGATCGTTCAGGCTCTGGTCAGTTTCGTTTGGTATCCAGACTTCGGTTATTACGTTGAGCGTTCAGGCTCCGGTCAGTTTCGTTGGGTATCTAGACTCCGTTTATTACGTTGAACATTCAGGCTCCGGTCAGTTTCGTTGGGTATCCAGACTCCGGTTATTACGTTGAGCATTCAGGATCCGGTCAGTTTCGTTGGGTATTCAGACTCTGGTTTTTACGTTGAGTGTTTAGGCTCCGGTCAGTTTTGTTGCGTATCCAGACTCCGGTTATTATGTTGAGGGTTCAGGCTCCGGTCAGTTTTGTTGGGTATCCAGACTCCGGTTATTACGTTGAGTGTTCAGGCTTCGGTCAGTTTCGTTGGGTATCCAGACTCAGGTTATTACGTTGAGCGTTCAGGCTCCGGTCAGTTTCTTTGGGTATCCAGACTCCGGTTATTACGTTGAGCAATCAGGCACCGGTCAGTTTCGTTGTGTATCCAGACTCCGGTTATTACGTTGAGCGTTCAGGCTCCGGCCAGTTTCGTTGGGTATCCAGACTCCGGTTATTTTGTTGAGCATTCAGGCTCCGGTCAATTTCGTTGTGTATCCAGACTCCAGTTATTGCGTTGAGCGTTCAGGCTCTGGTCAGTTTCGTTTGGTATCCAGACTTCGGTTATTACGTTGAGCGTTCAGGCTCCGGTCAGTTTCGTTGGGTATCTAGACTCCGTTTATTACGTTGACCATTCAGGCTCCGGTCAGTTTCGTTGGGTATCCAGACTCCGGTTATTACGTTGAGCATTCAGGATCCGGTCAGTTTCGTTGGGTATTCAGACTCTGGTTTTTACGTTGAGCGTTTAGGCTCCGGTCAGTTTTGTTGCGTATCCAGACTCCGGTTATTATGTTGAGGGTTCAGGCTCCGGTCAGTTTTGTTGGGTATCCAAACTCCGGTTGTTACGTTGAGTGTTCAGGCTCCGGTCAGTTTCGTTGGGTATCCAGACTCAGGTTATTACGTTGAGCGTTCAGGCTCCGGTCAGTTTCTTTGGGTATCCAGACTCCGGTTATTACGTTGAGCGTTCAGGCACCGGTCAGTTTCGTTGTGTATCCAGACTCCGGTTATTACTTTGAGCGTTCAGGCTCCGGTCAATTTCGTTGGGTATCCAGACTCCGGTTATTTTGTTAAGCGTTCAGGCTCCGGTCAATTTCGTTGTGTATCCAGACTCCGGTTATTGCGTTGAGCGTTCAGGCTCCAATCAGTTTTGTTGGGTATCCAGACTCCGGTTTTTACGTTGAGGGTTCAGGCTCGGGTCAGTTTCGTTGGGTATCCAGATTCCGGTTATTACGTTGAGGGTTCAGGCTCCGGTCAATTTCGTTGTGTATCCAGACTCCGGTTATTACGTTGATCGTTCAGGCTCCAGTCAATTTCGTTGGGTATCCAGACTCCGGTTATTACGTAGAGCGTTCAGGCTGTGGTCAGTTTCGTTTGGTATCCAGACTTCGGTTATTACGTTGAGCGTTCAGGCTCCGGTCAGTTTCGTTGGGTATCCAGACTCCGGTTATTATGTTGAGTGTTCAGGCTCCGGTCAGTTTCATTGGGTATCAAGACTCAGGTTATTACGTTGAGCGTTCAGGCTCTGATCAGTTTCGTTGGGTATCCAGACTCTGGTTATTACGTTGAGCTTTCAGGCACCGGTCAGTTTCGTTGTGTATCCAGACTCCGGTTTTTACTTTGAGCGTTCAGGCTCCAGTCAGTTTTGTTGGGTATCCAGACTCCGGTTTTTACGTTGAGGGTTCAGGCTCCGGTCAGTTTCGTTGGGTATCCAGACTCCGGTTATTACGTTGAGCGTTCAGGCTCTGGTCAGTTTCGTTGGGTATCCAGACTCCGGTTATTTCGTTGAGGGTTCAGGCTCCGGTCAATTTCGTTGTGTATCCAGACTCCGGTTATTACGTTGATCGTTCAGGCTCTGGTCAGTTTCGTTTGGTATCCAGACTTCGGTTATTACGTTGAGCGTTCAGGCTCCGGTCAGTTTCGTTGGGTATCTAGACTCCGTTTATTACGTTGAACATTCAGGCTCCGGTCAGTTTCGTTGGGTATCCAGACTCCGGTTATTACGTTGAGCATTCAGGATCCGGTCAGTTTCGTTGGGTATTCAGACTCTGGTTTTTACGTTGAGTGTTTAGGCTCCGGTCAGTTTTGTTGCGTATCCAGACTCCGGTTATTATGTTGAGGGTTCAGGCTCCGGTCAGTTTTGTTGGGTATCCAGACTCCGGTTATTACGTTGAGTGTTCAGGCTTCGGTCAGTTTCGTTGGGTATCCAGACTCAGGTTATTACGTTGAGCGTTCAGGCTCCGGTCAGTTTCTTTGGGTATCCAGACTCCGGTTATTACGTTGAGCGTTCAGGCACCGGTCAGTTTCGTTGTGTATCCAGACTCCGGTTATTACGTTGAGCGTTCAGGCTCCGGCCAGTTTCGTTGGGTATCCAGACTCCGGTTATTTTGTTGAGCATTCAGGCTCCGGTCAATTTCGTTGTGTATCCAGACTCCAGTTATTGCGTTGAGCGTTCAGGCTCTGGTCAGTTTCGTTTGGTATCCAGACTTCGGTTATTACGTTGAGCGTTCAGGCTCCGGTCAGTTTCGTTGGGTATCTAGACTCCGTTTATTACGTTGACCATTCAGGCTCCGGTCAGTTTCGTTGGGTATCCAGACTCCGGTTATTACGTTGAGCATTCAGGATCCGGTCAGTTTCGTTGGGTATTCAGACTCTGGTTTTTACGTTGAGCGTTTAGGCTCCGGTCAGTTTTGTTGCGTATCCAGACTCCGGTTATTATGTTGAGGGTTCAGGCTCCGGTCAGTTTTGTTGGGTATCCAAACTCCGGTTGTTACGTTGAGTGTTCAGGCTCCGGTCAGTTTCGTTGGGTATCCAGACTCAGGTTATTACGTTGAGCGTTCAGGCTCCGGTCAGTTTCTTTGGGTATCCAGACTCCGGTTATTACGTTGAGCGTTCAGGCACCGGTCAGTTTCGTTGTGTATCCAGACTCCGGTTATTACTTTGAGCGTTCAGGCTCCGGTCAATTTCGTTGGGTATCCAGACTCCGGTTATTTTGTTAAGCGTTCAGGCTCCGGTCAATTTCGTTGTGTATCCAGACTCCGGTTATTGCGTTGAGCGTTCAGGCTCCAATCAGTTTTGTTGGGTATCCAGACTCCGGTTTTTACGTTGAGGGTTCAGGCTCGGGTCAGTTTCGTTGGGTATCCAGATTCCGGTTATTACGTTGAGGGTTCAGGCTCCGGTCAATTTCGTTGTGTATCCAGACTCCGGTTATTACGTTGATCGTTCAGGCTCCAGTCAATTTCGTTGGGTATCCAGACTCCGGTTATTACGTAGAGCGTTCAGGCTGTGGTCAGTTTCGTTTGGTATCCAGACTTCGGTTATTACGTTGAGCGTTCAGGCTCCGGTCAGTTTCGTTGAGTATCTAGACTCCGTTTATTACGTTGAACATTCAGGCTCCGGTCAGTTTCGTTGGGTATCCAGACTCCGGTTATTACGTTGGGCATTCAGGATCCGGTCAGTTTCGTTGGGTATTCAGACTCTGGTTTTTACGTTGAGCGTTTAGGCTCCGGTCAATTTTGTTGGGTATCCAGACTCCGGTTATTATGTTGAGGGTTCAGGCTCCGGTCAGTTTTGTTGGGTATCCAGACTCCGGTTATTACGTTGAGTGTTCAGGCTCCGGTCAGTTTTGTTGGGTATCCAGACTCAGGTTATTACGTTGAGCGTTCAGGCTCCGGTCAGTTTCTTTGGGTATCCAGACTCCTGTTATTATGTTGAGCGTTCAGGCACCGGTCAGTTTCGTTGTGTATCCAGACTCCGGTTATTACGTTGAGCGTTCTGACTCCGGTCAGTTTCGTTGGGTATCCAGACTCTGGTTATTTTGTTGAGCGTTCAGGCTCCGGTCAGTTTCGTTGTGTATCCAGACTCCGGTTATTACGTTGATCGTTCAGGCTCAAGTCAATTTCGTTAGGTATCCAGACTCCAGTTATTACGTAGCGCGTTCAGGCTCCGGTCAGTTTCGTTTGGTATCCAGACTTCGATTATTACGTTGAGCGTTCAGGCTCCGGTCAGTTTCGTTGGGTATCCAGACTCCGTTTATTACGTTGAACGTTTAGGCTCCGGTCAGTTTTGTTGGGTATCCAGACTCCGGTTATTACGTTGAGCATTCAGGCTCCGGTCAGTTTCATTGGGTATCCAGACTCTGGTTTTTACGTTGAGCGTTTAGGCTCCGGTCAGTTTTGTTGGGTATCCAGACTCCGGTTATTATGTTGAGGGTTCAGGCTCCGGTCAGTTTCATTGGGTATCCAGACTCCGGTTATTACATTGAGCGTTCAGGCTCCGGTCAGTTTCGTTGGGTATCCAGACTCCGGTTATTACGTTGAGCGTTCAGGCTCTGGTCAGTTTGTTTGGGTATCTAGACTCCGGTTATTACGTTGAGCGTTCAGGCTCCGGTCAGTTTCGTTGGGTATCCAGACTCCGGTTATTACGTTGAGCGTTCAGGCTCCGGTCAGTTTCTTTGGGTATCCAGACTCCGCTAATTACGTTGAGGGTTCAGGCTCCGGTCAGTTTCGTTGGGTATCCAGACTCCAGTTATTACGTTGAGCATTCAGGCTCCGGTCAGTTTTGTTGGGTATCCAGACTCCGGTTATTACGTTGAGCGTTTAGGCTCCGGTCAGTTTCTTTGGGTATCCAGACTCCGGTTATTACGTTGAGCGTTCAGCCTCCGGTCAGTTTCGTTGGGTATCCAGACTCCGGTTATTTTGTTGAGCGTTCAGGCTCCATTCAATTTCGTTGTGTATCCAGACTCCGGTTATTACGTTGATCGTTCAGGCTCCAGTCAATTTCGTTGGGTATCCAGACTCTGGTTATTTCATAGCGCGTTCAGGCTCCGGTCAGTTTCGTTTGGTATCCAGACTTCGGTTATTACGTTGAGCGTTCAGGCTCCGGTCAGTTTCGTTGGGTATCCAGACTCCGTTTATTACGTTGAACGTTTAGGCTCCGGTCAGTTTCGTTGGGTATCCAGACTCCGGTTATTACGTTGAGCATTCAGGCTCCGGTCAGTTTCGTTGGGTATCCAGACTCTGGTTTTTACGTTGAGCGTTTAGGCTCCGGTCAGTTTTATTGGGTATCCAGACTCCGGTTATTATGTTGAGGGTTCAGGCTCCGGTTAGTTTCATTGGGTATCCAGACTCCGGTTATTACATTGAGCGTTCAGGCTCCGGTCAGTTTCGTTGGGTATTCAGACTCCGGTTATTACGTTGAGCGTTCAGGCTCCGGTCAGTTTCTTTGGGTATCCAGACTCCGGTTATTACGTTGAGCGTTCAGGCTCCGGTCAGTTTCGTTGGGTATCCAGACTCCGGTTATTACGTTGAGCGTTCAGGCTCCGGTCAGTTTCTTTGGGTATCCAGACTCCGGTTATAACGTTGAGGGTTCAGGCTCCGGTCAGTTTTGTTGGGTATCCAGACTCCGGTTATTACGTTGAGCGTTCAGGCTCCGGTCAGTTTCTTTGGGTATCCAGACTCCGGTTATTTCGTTGAGCGTTCAGCCTCCGGTCAGTTTCGTTGGGTATCCAGACTCCGGTTATTTTGTTGAGCGTTCAGGCTCCGGTCAATTTCGTTGTGTATCCAGACTCCGGTTATTACGTTGATCGTTTAGGCTCCTGTCAATTTCGTTGGGTATCCAGACTCCGGTTATTACATAGCGCGTTCAGGCTCCGGTCAATTCCGTTTGGTATCCAGACTTCAGTTATTACGTTGAGCGTTCAGGCTCCGGTCAGTTTCGTTGGGTATCCAGACTCCGGTTATTTCGTTGAGCGTTCAGGCTCCGGTCAATTTCATTGTGTATCCAGACTCCGGTTATTACGTTGATCGTTCAGGCTCCAGTCAATTTCGTTGGGTATCCAGACTCCGGTTATTACGTAGAGCGTTCAGGCTCCGGTCAGTTTCGTTTGGTATCCAGACTTCGATTATTACGTTGAGCGTTCAGGCTCAGGTCAGTTTCGTTGGGTATCCAGACTCCGTTTATTACGTTGAACATTCAGGCTCCGGTCAGTTTCGTTGGGTATCCAAACTCCGGTTATTACGTTGAGCATTCAGGCTCCGGTCAGTTTCGTTGGGTATTCAGACTCTGGTTTTTATGTTGAGGGTTCAGGCTCCGGTCAGTTTTGTTGGGTATCCAGACTCCGGTTATTACGTTGAGTGTTCAGGCTCCGGTCAGTTTCGTTGGGTATCCAGACTCATGTTATTACGTTGAGCGTTCAGGCTCCGGTCAGTTTCTTTGGGTATCCAGACTCCGGTTATTACGTTGAGCGTTCAGGCACCGGTCAGTTTCGTTGTGTATCCAAACTCCGGTTATTACGTTGCGCGTTCAGGCTCCGGTCAATTTCGTTGGGTATCCAGACTCCGGTTTTTTACGTTGAGCGTTTAGGTTCCGGTCAGTTTTGTTGGGTATCCAGACTCCGGTTATTACATTGAGTGTTCAGGCTCCGGTCAGTTTTGTTGGGTATCCAGACTCCGGTTATTACGTTGAGTGTTCAGGCTTCGGTCAGTTTCGTTGGGTATCCAGACTCAGGTTATTACGTTGAGCGTTCAGGCTCCGGTCAGTTTCTTTGGGTATCCAGACTCCGGTTATTACGTTGAGCGTTCAGGCACCGGTCAGTTTCGTTGTGTATCCAGACTCCGGTTATTACGTTGAGCGTTCAGGCTCCGGCCAGTTTCGTTGGGTATCCAGACTCCGGTTATTTTGTTGAGCGTTCAGGCTCCGGTCAATTTCGTTGTGTATCCAGACTCCAGTTATTGCGTTGAGCGTTCAGGCTCTGGTCAGTTT
This sequence comes from Lathyrus sativus, assembly GCA_963859935.3. Taxonomy (NCBI): domain Eukaryota; kingdom Viridiplantae; phylum Streptophyta; class Magnoliopsida; order Fabales; family Fabaceae; genus Lathyrus; species Lathyrus sativus. The sequence continues at coordinate 151,339 of CAWUDS030000647.1, forward strand.
CGTTTGGTATCCAGACTTCGGTTATTACGTTGAGCGTTCAGGCTCCGGTCAGTTTCGTTGGGTATCTAGACTCCGTTTATTACGTTGACCATTCAGGCTCCGGTCAGTTTCGTTGGGTATCCAGACTCCGGTTATTACGTTGAGCATTCAGGATCCGGTCAGTTTCGTTGGGTATTCAGACTCTGGTTTTTACGTTGAGCGTTTAGGCTCCGGTCAGTTTTGTTGCGTATCCAGACTCCGGTTATTATGTTGAGGGTTCAGGCTCCGGTCAGTTTTGTTGGGTATCCAAACTCCGGTTGTTACGTTGAGTGTTCAGGCTCCGGTCAGTTTCGTTGGGTATCCAGACTCAGGTTATTACGTTGAGCGTTCAGGCTCCGGTCAGTTTCTTTGGGTATCCAGACTCCGGTTATTACGTTGAGCGTTCAGGCACCGGTCAGTTTCGTTGTGTATCCAGACTCCGGTTATTACTTTGAGCGTTCAGGCTCCGGTCAATTTCGTTGGGTATCCAGACTCCGGTTATTTTGTTAAGCGTTCAGGCTCCGGTCAATTTCGTTGTGTATCCAGACTCCGGTTATTACGTTGAGCATTCAGGCTCCAATCAGTTTTGTTGGGTATCCAGACTCCGGTTTTTACGTTGAGGGTTCAGGCTCGGGTCAGTTTCGTTGGGTATCCAGATTCCGGTTATTACGTTGAGGGTTCAGGCTCCGGTCAATTTCGTTGTGTATCCAGACTCCGGTTATTACGTTGATCGTTCAGGCTCCAGTCAATTTCGTTGGGTATCCAGACTCCGGTTATTACGTAGAGCGTTCAGGCTGTGGTCAGTTTCGTTTGGTATCCAGAGTTCGGTTATTACGTTGAGCGTTCAGGCTCCGGTCAGTTTCGTTGAGTATCTAGACTCCGTTTATTACGTTGAACATTCAGGCTCCGGTCAGTTTCGTTGGGTATCTAGACTCCGGTTATTACGTTGGGCATTCAGGATCCGGTCAGTTTCGTTGGGTATTCAGACTCTGGTTTTTACGTTGAGCGTTTAGGCTCCGGTCAATTTTGTTGGGTATCCAGACTCCGGTTATTATGTTGAGGGTTCAGGCTCCGGTCAGTTTTGTTGGGTATCCAGACTCCGGTTATTACGTTGAGTGTTCAGGCTCCGGTCAGTTTTGTTGGGTATCCAGACTCAGGTTATTACGTTGAGCGTTCAGGCTCCGGTCAGTTTCTTTGGGTATCCAGACTCCTGTTATTATGTTGAGCGTTCAGGCACCGGTCAGTTTCGTTGTGTATCCAGACTCCGGTTATTACGTTGAGCGTTCTGACTCCGGTCAGTTTCGTTGGGTATCCAGACTCTGGTTATTTTGTTGAGCGTTCAGGCTCCGGTCAGTTTCGTTGTGTATCCAGACTCCGGTTATTACGTTGATCGTTCAGGCTCAAGTCAATTTCGTTAGGTATCCAGACTCCGGTTATTACGTAGCGCGTTCAGGCTCCGGTCAGTTTCGTTTGGTATCCAGACTTCGATTATTACGTTGAGCGTTCAGGCTCCGGTCAGTTTCGTTGGGTATCCAGACTCCGTTTATTACGTTGAACGTTTAGGCTCCGGTCAGTTTTGTTGGGTATCCAGACTCCGGTTATTACGTTGAGCATTCAGGCTCCGGTCAGTTTCATTGGGTATCCAGACTCTGGTTTTTACGTTGAGCGTTTAGGCTCCGGTCAGTTTTGTTGGGTATCCAGACTCCGGTTATTATGTTGAGGGTTCAGGCTCCGGTCAGTTTCATTGGGTATCCAGACTCCGGTTATTACATTGAGCGTTCAGGCTCCGGTCAGTTTCGTTGGGTATCCAGACTCCGGTTATTACGTTGAGCGTTCAGGCTCCGGTCAGTTTGTTTGGGTATCTAGACTCCGGTTATTACGTTGAGCGTTCAGGCTCCGGTCAGTTTCGTTGGGTATCCAGACTCCGGTTATTACGTTGAGCGTTCAGGCTCCGGTCAGTTTCTTTGGGTATCCAGACTCCGCTAATTACGTTGAGGGTTCAGGCTCCGGTCAGTTTCGTTGGGTATCCAGACTCCAGTTATTACGTTGAGCGTTCAGGCTCCGGTCAGTTTTGTTGGGTATCCAGACTCCGGTTATTACGTTGAGCGTTTAGGCTCCGGTCAGTTTCTTTGGGTATCCAGACTCCGGTTATTACGTTGAGCGTTCAGCCTCCGGTCAGTTTCGTTGGGTATCCAGACTCCGGTTATTTTGTTGAGCGTTCAGGCTCCATTCAATTTCGTTGTGTATCCAGACTCCGGTTATTACGTTGATCGTTCAGGCTCCAGTCAATTTCGTTGGGTATCCAGACTCCGGTTATTTCATAGCGCGTTCAGGCTCCGGTCAGTTTCGTTTGGTATCCAGACTTCGGTTATTACGTTGAGCGTTCAGGCTCCGGTCAGTTTCGTTGGGTATCCAGACTCCGTTTATTACGTTGAACGTTTAGGCTCCGGTCAGTTTCGTTGGGTATCCAGACTCCGGTTATTACGTTGAGCATTCAGGCTCCGGTCAGTTTCGTTGGGTATCCAGACTCTGGTTTTTACGTTGAGCGTTTAGGCTCCGGTTAGTTTTATTGGGTATCCAGACTCCGGTTATTATGTTGAGGGTTCAGGCTCCGGTTAGTTTCATTGGGTATCCAGACTCCGGTTATTACATTGAGCGTTCAGGCTCCGGTCAGTTTCGTTGGGTATTCAGACTCCGGTTATTACGTTGAGCGTTCAGGCTCCGGTCAGTTTCTTTGGGTATCCAGACTCCGGTTATTACGTTGAGCGTTCAGGCTCCGGTCAGTTTCGTTGGGTATCCAGACTCCGGTTATTACGTTGAGCGTTCAGGCTCCGGTCAGTTTCTTTGGGTATCCAGACTCCGGTTATTACGTTGAGGGTTCGGGCTCCGGTCAGTTTTGTTGGGTATCCAGACTCCGGTTATTACGTTGAGCGTTCAGGCTCCGGTCAGTTTTGTTGGGTATCTAGACTCCGGTTATTACGTTGAGCGTTCAGGCTCCGGTCAGTTTCTTTGGGTATCCAGACTCCGGTTATTTCGTTGAGCGTTCAGCCTCCGGTCAGTTTCGTTGGGTATCCAGACTCCGGTTATTTTGTTGAGCGTTCAGGCTCCGGTCAATTTCGTTGTGTATCCAGACTCCGGTTATTACGTTGATCGTTTAGGCTCCTGTCAATTTCGTTGGGTATCCAGACTCCGGTTATTACATAGCGCGTTCAGGCTCCGGTCAATTCCGTTTGGTATCCAGACTTCAGTTATTACGTTGAGCGTTCAGGCTCCGGTCAGTTTCGTTGGGTATCCAGACTCCGGTTATTTCGTTGAGCGTTCAGGCTCCGGTCAATTTCATTGTGTATCCAGACTCCGGTTATTACGTTGATCGTTCAGGCTCCAGTCAATTTCGTTGGGTATCCAGACTCCGGTTATTACGTAGAGCGTTCAGGCTCCGGTCAGTTTCGTTTGGTATCCAGACTTCGATTATTACGTTGAGCGTTCAGGCTCAGGTCAGTTTCGTTGGGTATCCAGACTCCGTTTATTACGTTGAACATTCAGGCTCCGGTCAGTTTCGTTGGGTATCCAGACTCCGGTTATTACGTTGAGCATTCAGGCTCCGGTCAGTTTCGTTGGGTATTCAGACTCTGGTTTTTATGTTGAGGGTTCAGGCTCCGGTCAGTTTTGTTGGGTATCCAGACTCCGGTTATTACGTTGAGTGTTCAGGCTCCGGTCAGTTTCGTTGGGTATCCAGACTCATGTTATTACGTTGAGCGTTCAGGCTCCGGTCAGTTTCTTTGGGTATCCAGACTCCGGTTATTACGTTGAGCGTTCAGGCACCGGTCAGTTTCGTTGTGTATCCAAACTCCGGTTATTACGTTGCGCGTTCAGGCTCCGGTCAGTTTCGTTGGGTATCCAGACTCCGGTTTTTTACGTTGAGCGTTTAGGTTCCGGTCAGTTTTGTTGGGTATCCAGACTCCGGTTATTACATTGAGTGTTCAGGCTCCGGTCAGTTTTGTTGGGTATCAAGACTCAGGTTATTACGTTGAGCGTTCAGGCTCTGATCAGTTTCGTTGGGTATCCAGACTTAGGTTATTATGTTGAGCGTTCAGGCACCGGTCAGTTTCGTTGTGTATCCAGACTCCGGTTATTACGTTGAGCATTCAGGCTCCAGTCAGTTTTGTTGGGTATCCAGACTCCGGTTTTTACGTTGAGGGTTCAGGCTCCGGTCAATTTCGTTGGGTATCCAGACTCCGTTTATTACGTTGATCGTTCAGGCTCCGGTCAGTTTCGTTGGGTATCCAGACTCCGGTTATTACGTTGATCGTTCAGGCTCCGGTCAGTTTCGTTGGGTATCCAGACTCCGGTTTTTACGTTGAGGGTTCAGGCTCCGGTCAGTTTCGTTTGGTATCCAGACTCCGGTTATTATGTTGAGGGTTCAGGCTCCTGTCAGTTTCGTTGGGTATCCAGACTCAGGTTATTACGTTGAGCGTTCAGGCTCTGGTTAGTTTCTTTGGGTATCCAGACTCCGGTTATTACGTTGAGCATTCAGGCACAAGTCAGTTTCGTTGTGTATCCAGACTCCGGTTATTACGTTGAGCGTTCAGGCTCCGGTCTGTTTCGTTGGGTATCCAGACTCCAGTTTTTTACGTTGAGCGTTCAGGTTCCGGTCAGTTTTGTTGGGTATCCAGACTCCGGTTATTACATTGAGCGTTCAGGCACCAGTCAGTTTCGTTGTGTATCCAGACTCCGGTTATTACGTTGAGCGTTCAGGCTCCAGTCAGTTTTGTTGGGTATCCAGACTCCGGTTTTTACGTTGAGGGTTCAGGCTCCGGTCAGTTTCGTTGGGTATTCAGACTCCGGTTATTACGTTGAGCATTCAGGCTTCGGTCAGTTTTGTTGGGTATCCAAACTCCGGTTATTACGTTGAGCGTTCAGGCTCCGGTCAGTTTCTTTGGGTATCCAGACTCCGGTTATTACGTTGAGCGTTCAGGCTCCGGTCAGTTTCGTTGGGTATCCAGACTCCGGTTATTTTGTTGAGCATTCAGGCTCTGGTCAATTTCGTTGTGTATCCAGACTCCGGTTATTACGTTGAGTGTTCAGGCTCCGGTCAGTTTCGTTGGGTATCCAGACTCCGGTTATTATGTTGATCGTTCTGGCTCCGGTCAGTTTTGTTGGGTATCCAGACTCCGGTTTTTACGTTGAGGGTTAAGGCTCCGGTCAGTTTCGTTGGGTTTCCAGACTCCGGTTATTTCGTTGAGCGTTCAGGCTCCGGTCATTTTCGTTGGATATCCAGACTCCGTTTATTACGTTGAACATTCAGGCTCCGGTCAATTTCGTTGGGTATCCAGACTCAGGTTATTACGTTGAGCATTCAGGCTCCGATCAGTTTCGTTGGGTATTCAGACTCTGGTTTTTACGTTTAGCGTTTAGGCTCCGGTCAGTTTTGTTGGGTATCCAGACTCCGGTTATTATGTTGAGGGTTCAGGTTCCGGTCAGTTTTGTTGGGTATCCAGACTCCGGTTATTACGTTGAGTGTTCAGGCTCCGGTCAGTTTCGTTGGGTATCCAGACTCCGGTTATTACGTTGAGCGTTCAGGCTCAGGTCAGTTTCTTTGGGTATCCAGACTCCGGTTATTACGTTGAGCGTTCAGGCACCAGTCAGTTTCGTTGTGTATCCCGACTCCGGTTATTACGTTGAGCGTTCAGGCTCCGGTCAGTTTAGTTGGGTATCCAGACCCCGGTTTTTTACGTTGAGCGTTCAGGTTCCGGTCAGTTTTGTTGGGTATCCAGACTCCGGTTATTACATTGAGTGTTCAGGCTCCGGTCAGTTTCGTTGGGTATCAAGACTCAGGTTATTACGTTGAGCGTTCAGGCTCTGATCAGTTTCGTTGGGTATCCAGACTCAGGTTATTACGTTGAGCGTTCAGGCACCGGTCAGTTTCGTTGTGTATCCAGACTCCGGTTATTACGTTGAGCGTTCAGGCTCCAGTCAGTTTTGTTGGGTATCCAGACTACGGTTATTACGTTGAGCGTTCAGGCTCCGGTCAGTTTCGTTGGGTATCCAGACTCCGGTTATTACGTTGAGCGTTCAGGCTCCGGTCAGTTTATTTGGGTATCCAGACTCCGGTTATTACGTTGAGCGTTCAGCCTCCGGTCAGTTTCGTTGGGTATCCAGACTCCGGTTATTTTGTTGAGCGTTCAAGCTTCGGTCAATTTCGTTGTGTATCCAGACTCCGGTTATTACGTTGATCGTTCAGGCTCCAGTCAATTTCGTTGGGTATCCAGACTCCGGTTATTACGTAGAGCGTTCAGGCTCCAGTCAGTTTCGTTTGGTATCCAGACTTCGGTTATTATGTTGAGTGTTCAGGCTCCAGTCTGTTTCGTTGGGTATCCAGACTCCGTTTATTATGTTGAACGTTCAGGCTCCGGTCAGTTTCGTTCGGTATCCAGACTCCGGTTATTACGTTGAGCATTCAGGCTCCGGTCAGTTTTGTTGGGTATCCAGACTCTGGTTTTTACATTGAGCGTTTAGGCTCCGGTCAGTTTTGTTGGGTATCCAGACTCCGGTTATTTTGTTGAGGGTTCAGGCTTCGGTCAGTTTCGTTGGGTATCCAGACTCCGGTTATTACATTGAGCGTTCAGGCACCGGTCAGTTTCGTTGGGTATCCAGACTCCGGTTATTACGTTGAGCGTTCAGGCTCCGGTCAGTTTCGTTGGGTATCCAGACTCCGGTTATTACATTGAGTGTTCAGGCTCCGGTCAGTTTCGTTGGGTATCCAGACTCCGGTTATTACGTTGAGCATTCAGGCTCTGGTCAGTTTCGTTGGGTATCCAGACTCCGGTTATTACGTTGAGCGTTCAGGCTCCGGTCAGTTTCGTTGGGTATCCAGACTCCGGTTATTTTGTTGAGCGTTCAGGCTCCGGTCAATTTCGTTGTGTATCCAGACTCCGGTTATTACGTTGAGCGTTCAGGCTCCGGTCAGTTTCGTTGGGTATCCAGACTCCGGTTATTACGTTGATCGTTCAGGCTCCGGTCAGTTTCGTTGGGTATCCAGACTCCGGTTTTTACGTTGAGGGTTAAGGCTCCGGTCAGTTTCGTTGGGTATCCAGACTCCGGTTATTTCGTTGAGCGTTCAAGCTCCGGTCAGTTTCGTTGGGTATCAAGACTCAGGTTATTACGTTGAGCGTTGATGCTCTGATCAGTTTCGTTGGGTATCTAGACTTAGGTTATTACGTTGAGCGTTCAGGCTCCGGTCAGTTTTGTTGGGTATCCAGACTCCGGTTTTTACGTTGAGGGTTAAGGCTCCGGTCAGTTTCGTTGGGTATCCAGACTCCGGTTATTTCGTTGAGCGTTCAAGCTCCGGTCAGTTTCGTTGGGTATCAAGACTCAGGTTATTACGTTGAGCGTTGATGCTCTGATCAGTTTCGTTGGGTATCCAGACTCAGGTTATTACGTTGAGAGTTCAGGCACCGGTAAGTTTCGTTGTGTATCCATATTCCGGTTATTACGCTGAGCGTTCAGGCTCCGGTCAGTTTTGTTGGGTATCCAGACTCCGGTTTTTACGTTGAGGGTTCAGGCTCCGGTCAGTTTCGTTGGGTATCCAGACTCCGGTTATTACGTTGAGCGTTCAGGCTCCGGTCAGTTTCGTTGGGTATCCAGACTCCGGTTTTTTACTTTGAGCGTTCAGGTTCCGGTCAGTTTTGTTGGGTATCCAGACTCCGGTTATTACATTGAGTGTTCAGGCTCCGGTCAGTTTCGTTGGGTATCAAGACTCAGGTTATTACGTTGAGCGTTCAGGGTCTGATCAGTTTCGTTGGGTATCCAGACTCAGGTTATTACGTTGAGCGTTCAGGCACCGGTCAGTTTCGTTGTGTATCCAGACTCCGGTTATTACGTTGAGGGTTCAGGCTCTGGTCAGTTTCGTTGGGTATCCAGACTCCGGTTATTACGTTGAGCGTTCAGGCTCCGGTGAGTTTCATTGGGTATCCAGACTCCGGTTATTACGTTGAGCGTTCAGGCTCCGATCAGTTTCTTTGGGTATCCAGACTCCGGTTATTACGTTGAGCGTTCAGCCTCCGGTCAGTTTCGTTGGGTATCCAGACTCCGGTTATTTTGTTGAGCGTTCAAGCTCCGGTCAATTTTGTTGTGTATCCAGACTCCGGTTATTACGTTGATCGTTCAGGCTCCAGTCAATTTCGTTGGGTATCCAGACTCCGGTTATTACGTAGAGCGTTTAGGCTCCGGTCAGTTTCTTTTGGTATCCAGACTTCGGTTATTACGTTGAGCGTTCAGGCTCCGGTCAGTTTCGTTGGGTATCCAGACTCCGTTTATTACGTAGAACATTCAGGCTCCGGTCAGTTTCGTTGGGTATCCAGACTCCGGTTATTACGTTGAGCATTCAGGCTCCGGTCAGTTTCGTTGGGTATTCAGACTCCGGTTATTACGTTGAGTGTTCAGGCTCCAGTTATTATGTTGAGGGTTCAGGCTCCGGTCAGTTTCGTTGGGTATCCAGACTCCGGTTATTACATTGAGCGTTCAGGCTCCGGTCAGTTTCGTTTGGTATCCAGACTCCGGTTATTACGTTGAGCGTTCAGGCTCCGGTCAGTTTCGTTGGGTATCCAGACTCCGGTTATTACGTTGAGTGTTCAGGCTCCGATCAGTTTCGTTGGGTATCAAGACTCAGGTTATTCTGTTGAGCGTTGAGGCTCTGATCAGTTTTGTTGGGTATCCAGACTCAGGTTATTACGTTGAGCGTTCAGGCTCCAGTCAGTTTTGTTGGGTATCCAGACTCCGGTTTTTACGTTGAGGGTTCAGGCGCCGGTCAGTTTCGTTGGGTATCCAGAATCCGGTTATTACGTTGAGCGTTCAGGCTCCGGTCAGTTTCGTTGGGTATCTAGACTCCGGTTATTACGTTGATCGTTCAGGCTCCGGTCAGTTTTGTTGGGTATCCAGACTCCGGTTTTTACGTTGAGGGTTAAGGCTCCGATAAGTTTCGTTGGGTATCCAGACTCCGGTTATTTCGTTGAGCGTTCAGGCTATGGTCAATTTCGTTGTGTATCCAGACACCGGTTATTAAGTTGATCGTTCAGGCTCCAGTCAATTTCGTTGGGTATCCAGACTCCGGTTATTACGTAGAGCGTTCAGGCTCCGGTCAGTTTCGTTTGGTATCCAGACTTCCGTTATTACATTGAGCGTTCAGGCTCCGGTCATTTTCGTTCGGTATCCAGACTCCGTTTATTACGTTGAACATTCAGGCTCCGGTCAGTTTCGTTGGGTATCCAGACTCCGGTTATTACGTTGAGCATTCAGGCTCCGGTCAGTTTCGTAGGGTATTCAGACTCTGGTTTTTACGTTGAGCGTTTAGGCTCCGGTCAGTTTTGTTGGGTATCCAGACTCCGGTTATTATGTTGAGGGTTCAGGCTCCGGTCAGTTTTGTTGGGTATCCAGACTCCGGTTATTACGTTGAGTGTACAGGCTCCGGTCAGTTTCGTTGGGTATCCAGACTCAGGTTATTACGTTGAGCGTTCAGGCTCAGGTCAGTTTCTTTGGGTATCCAGACTCCGGTTATTACGTTGAGCGTTCAGGCACCGGTCAGTTTCGTTGTGTATCCAGACTCCGGTTATTACGTTGAGCTTTCAGGCTCCGGTCAGTTTCGTTGGGTATCCAGACCCCGGTTTTTTACGTTGAGCGTTCAGGTTCCGGTCAGTTTTGTTGGGTATCCAGACCCCGGTTATTACATTGAGTGTTCAGGCTCCGGTCAGTTTCGTTGGGTATCAAGACTCAGGTTATTACGTTGAGCGTTCAGGCTCTGATCAGTTTCGTTGGGTATCCAGACTCAGGTTATTACGTTGAGCGTTCAGGCACCGGTCAGTTTCGTTGTGTATCCAGACTCCGGTTATTACGTTGAGCGTTCAGGCTCCAGTCAGTTTTGTTGGGTATCCAGACTCCGGTTATTACGTTGAGCGTTCAGGCTCCGGTCAGTTTCGTTGGGTATCCAGACTCCGGTTATTACGTTGAGCGTTCAGGCTCCGGTCAGTTTCTTTGGGTATCCAGACTCCGGTTATTACGTTGAGCGTTTAGCCTCCGGTCAGTTTCGTTGGGTATCCAGACTCCGGTTATTTTGTTGAGCGTTCAAGCTCCAGTCAATTTCGTTGTGTATCCAGACTCCGGTTATTACGTTGATCGTTCAGGCTCCAGTCAATTTCGTTGGGTATCCAGACTCCGGTTATTACGTAGAGCGTTCAGGCTCCGGTCAGTTTCGTTTGGTATCCAGACTTCGGTTATTACGTTGAGCGTTCAGGCTCCGGTCTGTTTCGTTGGGTATCCAGACTCCTTTTATTACGTTGAACGTTCAGGCTCCGGTCAGTTTCGTTGTGTATCCAGACTCCGGTTATTACATTGAGCGTTAAGGCACCGGTCAATTTCGTTGGGTATCCAGACTCCGGTTATTACGTTGAGCGTTCAGGCTCCGGTCAGTTTCGTTGGGTATCCAGACTCCGGTTATTACATTGAGTGTTCAGGCTCCGGTCAGTTTCGTTGGGTATCAAGACTCAGGTTATTACGTTGAGCGTTGAGGCTCTGATCAGTTTCGTTGGGTATCCAGACTCAGGTTATTACGTTGAGCGTTCAGGCACCTGTCAGTTTCGTTGTGTATCCAGACTCCGGTTATTACGTTGAGCGTTCAGGCTCCAGTCAGTTTTGTTGGGTATCCAAACTCCGGTTTTTACGTTGAGGGTTCAAGCTCCGGTCAGTTTCGTTGGGTATCCAGACTCCGGTTATTACGTTGAGCGTTCAGGCTCCGGTCAGTTTCGTTGGGTATCCAGACTCCGATTATTACGTTGAGCGTTCAGGCTCCGGTCAGTTTCGTTGGGTATCCAGACTCCGGTTATTACGTTGATCGTTCAGGCTCCGGTCAGTTTTGTTGGGTATCCAGACTCCGGTTTTTACGTTGAGGGTTAAGGCTCCGGTCAGTTTCGTTGGGTATCCAGACTCCGGTTATTTCGTTGAGCGTTCAGGCTCCGGTCAGTTTCGTTGGGTATCAAGACTCAGGTTATTACGTTGAGCGTTGAGGATTTGATCAGTTTCATTGGGTATCCAGACTCAGGTTATTACGTTGAGCGTTCAGGCACCGGTAAGTTTTGTTGGGTATCCAGACTCCGTTTTTTACGTTGAGGGTTCAGGCTCCGGTCAGTTTCGTTGGGTATCCAGACTCCGGCTATTACGTTGAGCGTTCAGGCTCCGGTCAGTTTTGTTGGGTATCCAGACTCCGGTTTTTTACTTTGAGCGTTTAGATTCCGGTCAGTTTTGTTGGGTATCCAGACTCCGGTTATTACATTGAGTGTTCAGGCTCCGGTCAGTTTCGTTGTGTATCCAGACTCCGGTTATTACGTTGAGCGTTCAGGCTCCAGTCAGTTTTGTTGGGTATCCAGACTCCGGTTTTTACGTTGAGGGTTCAAGCTCCGGTCAGTTTCGTTGGGTATCCAGACTCCGGTTATTACGTTGAGCGTTCAGGCTCCGGTCAGTTTCGTTGGGTATTCAGACTCCGATTATTACGTTGAGCGTTCAGGCTCCGGTCAGTTTCGTTGGGTATCCAGACTCCGGTTATTACGTTGATCGTTCAGGCTCCGGTCAGTTTTGTTTGGTATCCAGACTCCGGTTTTTACGTTGAGGGTTAAGGCTCTGGTCAGTTTCGTTGGGTATCCAGACTCCGGTTATTTCGTTGAGCGTTCAGGCTCCGGTCAATTTCGTTGGGTATCAAGACTCAGGTTATTACGTTGAGCGTTGAGGATTTGATCAGTTTCGTTGGGTATCCAGACTCAGGTTATTACGTTGAGCGTTCAGGCACCGGTAAGTTTTGTTGGGTATCCAGACTCCGTTTTTTACGTTGAGGGTTCAGGCTCCGGTCAGTTTCGTTGGGTATCCAGACTCCGGCTATTACGTTGAGCGTTCAGGCTCCGGTCAGTTTTGTTGGGTATCCAGACTCCGGTTATTACGTTGAGTGTACAGGCTCCGGTCAGTTTCGTTGGGTATCCAGACTCAGGTTATTACGTTGAGCGTTCAGGCTCAGGTCAGTTTCTTTGGGTATCCAGACTCCGGTTATTACGTTGAGCGTTCAGGCACCGGTCAGTTTCGTTGTGTATCCAGACTCCGGTTATTACGTTGAGCTTTCAGGCTCCGGTCAGTTTCGTTGGGTATCCAGACCCCGGTTTTTTACGTTGAGCGTTCAGGTTCCGGTCAGTTTTGTTGGGTATCCAGACCCCGGTTATTACATTGAGTGTTCAGGCTCCGGTCAGTTTCGTTGGGTATCAAGACTCAGGTTATTACGTTGAGCGTTCAGGCTCTGATCAGTTTCGTTGGGTATCCAGACTCAGGTTATTACGTTGAGCGTTCAGGCACCGGTCAGTTTCGTTGTGTATCCAGACTCCGGTTATTACGTTGAGCGTTCAGGCTCCAGTCAGTTTTGTTGGGTATCCAGACTCCGGTTATTACGTTGAGCGTTCAGGCTCCGGTCAGTTTCGTTGGGTATCCAGACTCCGGTTATTACGTTGAGCGTTCAGGCTCCGGTCAGTTTCTTTGGGTATCCAGACTCCGGTTATTACGTTGAGCGTTTAGCCTCCGGTCAGTTTCGTTGGGTATCCAGACTCCGGTTATTTTGTTGAGCGTTCAAGCTCCAGTCAATTTCGTTGTGTATCCAGACTCCGGTTATTACGTTGATCGTTCAGGCTCCAGTCAATTTCGTTGGGTATCCAGACTCCGGTTATTACGTAGAGCGTTCAGGCTCCGGTCAGTTTCGTTTGGTATCCAGACTTCGGTTATTACGTTGAGCGTTCAGGCTCCGGTCTGTTTCGTTGGGTATCCAGACTCCGTTTATTACGTTGAACGTTCAGGCTCCGGTCAGTTTCGTTGGGTATCCAGACTCCAGTTATTACGTTGAGCATTCAGGCACCGGTCAGTTTCGTTGTGTATCCAGACTCCGGTTATTACATTGAGCGTTAAGGCACCGGTCAATTTCGTTGGGTATCCAGACTCCGGTTATTACGTTGAGCGTTCAGGCTCCGGTCAGTTTCGTTGGGTATCCAGACTCCGGTTATTACATTGAGTGTTCAGGCTCCGGTCAGTTTCGTTGGGTATCAAGACTCAGGTTATTACGTTGAGCGTTGAGGCTCTGATCAGTTTTGTTGGGTATCCAGACTCAGGTTATTACGTTGAGCGTTCAGGCACCTGTCAGTTTCGTTGTGTATCCAGACTCCGGTTATTACGTTGAGCGTTCAGGCTCCAGTCAGTTTTGTTGGGTATCCAAACTCCGGTTTTTACGTTGAGGGTTCAAGCTCCGGTCAGTTTCGTTGGGTATCCAGACTCCGGTTATTACGTTGAGCGTTCAGGCTCTGGTCAGTTTCGTTGGGTATCCAGACTCCGATTATTACGTTGAGCGTTCAGGCTCCGGTCAGTTTCGTTGGGTATCCAGACTCCGGTTATTACGTTGATCGTTCAGGCTCCGGTCAGTTTTGTTGGGTATCCAGACTCCAGTTTTTACGTTGAGGGTTAAGGCTCCGGTCAGTTTCGTTGGGTATCCAGACTCCGGTTATTTCGTTGAGCGTTCAGGCTCCGGTCAGTTTCGTTGGGTATCAAGACTCAGGTTATTACGTTGAGCGTTGAGGATTTGATCAGTTTCGTTGGGTATCCAGACTCAGGTTATTACGTTGAGCGTTCAGGCACCGGTAAGTTTTGTTGGGTATCCAGACTCCGTTTTTTACGTTGAGGGTTCAGGCTCCGGTCAGTTTCGTTGGGTATCCAGACTCCGGCTATTACGTTGAGCGTTCAGGCTCCGGTCAGTTTTGTTGGGTATCCAGACTCCGGTTTTTTACTTTGAGCGTTTAGATTCCGGTCAGTTTTGTTGGGTATCCAGACTCCGGTTATTACATTGAGTGTTCAGGCTCCGGTCAGTTTCGTTGTGTATCCAGACTCCGGTTATTACGTTGAGCGTTCAGGCTCCAGTCAGTTTTGTTGGGTATCCAGACTCCGGTTTTTACGTTGAGGGTTCAAGCTCCGGTCAGTTTCGTTGGGTATCCAGACTCCGGTTATTACGTTGAGCGTTCAGGCTCCGGTCAGTTTCGTTGGGTATTCAGACTCCGATTATTACGTTGAGCGTTCAGGCTCCGGTCAGTTTCGTTGGGTATCCAGACTCCGGTTATTACGTTGATCGTTCAGGCTCCGGTCAGTTTTGTTTGGTATCCAGACTCCGGTTTTTACGTTGAGGGTTAAGGCTCCGGTCAGTTTCGTTGGGTATCCAGACTCCGGTTATTTCGTTGAGCGTTCAGGCTCCGATCAATTTCGTTGGGTATCAAGACTCAGGTTATTACGTTGAGCGTTGAGGATTTGATCAGTTTCGTTGGGTATCCAGACTCAGGTTATTACGTTGAGCGTTCAGGCACCGGTAAGTTTTGTTGGGTATCCAGACTCCGTTTTTTACGTTGAGGGTTCAGGCTCCGGTCAGTTTCGTTGGGTATCCAGACTCCGGCTATTACGTTGAGCGTTCAGGCTCCGGTCAGTTTTGTTGGGTATCCAGACTCCGGTTTTTTACTTTGAGCGTTTAGATTCCGGTCAGTTTTGTTGGGTATCCAGACTCCGGTTATTACATTGAGTGTTCAGGCTCTGGTCAGTTTCGTTGGGTATCAAGACTCAGGTTATTACGTTGAGCGTTCAGGCTCTGATCAGTTTCGTTGGGTATCCAGACTCAGGTTATTACGTTGAGCGTTCAGGCACCGGTCAGTTTCGTTGTGTATCCAGACTCCGGTTATTACGTTGAGGGTTCAGGCTCTGGTCAGTTTCGTTGGGTATCCAGACTCCGGTTATTACGTTGAGCGTTCAGGCTCCGGTCAGTTTCGTTGGGTATCCAGACTCCGGTTATTACGTTGAGCGTTAAGGCTCCGGTCAGTTTCTTTGGGTATCCAGACTCCGGTTATTACGTTGAGCGTTCAGCCTCCGGTCAGTTTCGTTGGGTATCCAGACTCCGGTTATTTTGTTGAGCGTTCAAGCTCCGGTCAATTTCGTTGTGTATCCAGACTCCGGTTATTACGTTGATCGTTTAGGCTCCAGTCAATTTCGTTGGGTATCCAGACTCTGGTTATTACGTAGAGCGTTTAGGCTCCGGTCAGTTTCGTTTGGTATCCAGACTTCGGTTATTACGTTGAGCGTTCAGGCGCCGGTCAGTTTCGTTGGGTTTCCAGACTCCGTTTATTACGTTGAACGTTCAGGCTCCGGTCAGTTTCGTTGGGTATCCAGACTCCGGTTATTACGTTGAGCATTCAGGCTCCGGTCAGTTTCGTTGGGTATCCAGACTCTGGTTTTTACATTGAGCGTTTAGGCTCCGGTAAGTTTTGTTGGGTATCCAGACTCCGGTTATTATGTTGAGGGTTCAGGCTCCGGTCAGTTTCGTTGGGTATCCAGACTCCGGTTATTACATTGAGCGTTCAGGCTCCGGTCAGTTTCGTTTGGTATCCAGACTCCGGTTATTACGTTGAGTGTTCAGGCTCCGGTCAGTTTCGTTGGGTATCAAGACTCAGGTTATTCTGTTGAGCGTTGAGGCTCTGATCAGTTTTGTTGGGTATCCAGACTCAGGTTATTACGTTGAGCGTTCAGGCTCCGGTCAGTTTCATTGTGTATCCAGACTCCGGTTATTACGTTGAGCGTTCAGGCTCCGGTCAGTTTTGTTGGGTATCCAGACTCCGGTTTTTACGTTGAGGGTTCAGGCTCCGGTCAGTTTCGTTGGGTATCCAGACTCCGGTTATTACGTTGAGCGTTCAGGCTCCGATCAGTTTCGTTGGGTATCCAGACTCCGGTTATTACGTTGATCGTTCAGGCTCCGGTCAGTTTTGTTGGGTATCCAGACTCCGGTTTTTACGTTGAGGGTTAAGGCTCCGATCAGTTTCGTTGGGTATCCAGACTCCGGTTATTTCGTTGAGCTTTCAGGCTCCGGTCAATTTCGTTGTGTATCCAGACACCGGTTATTAAGTTGATCGTTTAGGCTCCAGTCAATTTCGTTGGGTATCCAGACTCCGGTTATTACGTAGATCGTTCAGGCTCCAGTCAGTTTCGTTTGGTATCCAGACTTCGGTTATTACGTTGAGCATTCAGGCTCCGGTCATTTTCGTTGGGTATCCAGACTCCGTTTATTACGTTGAACATTCAGGCTCCGGTCAGTTTCGTTGGGTATCCAGACTCCGGTTATTACGTTGAGCATTCAGGCTCCGGTCAGTTTCGTTGGGTATTCAGACTCTGGTTTTTACGTTGAGCGTTTAGGCTCCGGTCAGTTTTGTTGGGTATCCAGACTCCGGTTATTATGTTGAGGGTTCAGGCTCCGGTCAGTTTTGTTGGGTATCCAGACTCCGGTTATTACGTTGAGTGTTCAGGCTCCGGTCAGTTTCGTTGGGTATCCAGACTCAGGTTATTACGTTGAGCGTTCAGGCTCCGGTCAGTTTCTTTGGGTATCCAGACTCCGGTTATTACGTTGAGCGTTCAGGCACCGGTCAGTTTCGTTGTGTATCCAGACTCCGGTTATTACGTTGAGCGTTCAGGCTCCGGTAAGTTTCGTTGGGTATCCAGACTCCGG
Organism: Lathyrus sativus; assembly: GCA_963859935.3. Lineage (NCBI taxonomy): Eukaryota > Viridiplantae > Streptophyta > Magnoliopsida > Fabales > Fabaceae > Lathyrus > Lathyrus sativus. The sequence goes on from CAWUDS030000647.1 coordinate 167,951, forward strand.
TTTTTTACGTTGAGCGTTCAGGTTCCGGTCAGTTTTGTTGGGTATCCAGACTCCGGTTATTACATTGAGTGTTCAGGCTCCGGTCAGTTTTGTTGGGTATCAAGATTTAGGTTATTACGTTGAGCGTTCAGGCTCTGATCAGTTTCGTTGGGTATCCAGACTCAGGTTATCACGTTGAGCGTTCAGGCACCGGTCAGTTTCGTTGTGTATCCAGACTCCGGTTATTACGTTGAGGGTTCAGGCTCTGGTCAGTTTCGTTGGGTATCCAGACTCCGGTTATTACGTTGAGGGTTCAGGCTCTGGTCAGATTCGTTGGGTATCCAAACTCCGGTTATTACGTTGAGCGTTCAGGCTCCGGTCAGTTTCTTTGGGTATCCAGACTCCGGTTATTACGTTGAGCGTTCAGGCTCCGGTCAGTTTCGTTGGGTATCCAGACTCCGGTTATTTTGTTGAGCGTTCAAGCTCCGGTCAGTTTCGTTGTGTATCCAGACTCCGGTTATTACGTTGAGCGTTCAGGCTCCAGTCAATTTCGTTGGGTATCAAGACTCCGGTTATTACGTAGAGCGTTCAGGCTCCGGCCAGTTTCGTTTGGTATCCAGACTTCGATTATTACGTTGAGCGTTCAGGCTCCGGTCAGTTTCGTTGGGTATTCAGACTCCGTTTATTACGTTGAACGTTCAGGCTCCGGTCAGTTTCGTTGGGTATCCAGACTCCGGTTATTACGTTGAGCATTCAGGCTCCGGTCAGTTTCGTTGGGTATCCAGACTCTGGTTTTTACATTGAGCGTTTAGGCTCCGGTCAGTTTTGTTGGGTATCCAGACTCCAGTTATTATGTTGAGGGTTCAGGCTCCGGTCAGTTTCGTTGGGTATCCAGACTCCCGTTATTACATTGAGCGTTCAGGCTCCGGTCAGTTTTGTTGGGTATCCAGACTCCGGTTATTACGTTGAGCGTTTAGGCTCCGGTCAGTTTCGTTGGGTATCCAGACTCCGGTTATTACATTGAGTGTTCAGGCTCCGGTCAGTTTCATTGGGTATCAAGACTCAGGTTATTACGTTGAGCGTTGAGGCTCTGATCAGTTTCGTTGGGTATCCAGACTCAGGTTATTACGTTGAGCGTTCAGGCACCGGTCAGTTTCGTTGTGTATCCAGACTACGGTTATTACGTTGAGCATTCAGGCTCCAGTCAGTTTTGTTGGGTATCCAGACTCCGGTTTTTACGTTGAGGGTTCAGGCTCCGGTCAGTTTCGTTGGGTATCCAGACTCCGGTTATTACGTTGAGCATTCAGGCTCCGGTCAGTTTCGTTGGGTATCCAGACTCCGGTTTTTTACGTTGAGCGTTTAGGTTCCGGTCAGTTTTGTTGGGTATCCAGACTCCGATTATTACATTGAGTGTTCAGGCTCCGGTCAGTTTCGTTGGGTATCAAGACTCAGGTTATTACGTTGAGCGTTCAGGCTCTGATCAGTTTCGTTGGGTATCCAGACTCAGGTTATTACGTTCAGCGTTTAGGCACCGGTCAGTTTCGTTGTGTATCCAGACTCCGGTTATTACGTTGAGGGTTCAGGCTCTGGTCAGTTTCGTTGGGTATCCAGACTCCGGTTATTACGTTGAGCGTTCAGGCTCCGGTCAGTTTTGTTGGGTATCCAGACTCCGGTTATCACGTTGAGCATTCAGGCTCCGATCAGTTTCTTTGGGTATCCAGACTCCGGTTATTACGTTGAGCGTTCAGCCTCCGGTCTGTTTCGTTGGGTATCAAGACTCCGGTTAGTTTGTTGAGCGTTCAAGCTCCAGTCAATTTCGTTGTGTATCCAGACTCCGGTTATTACGTTGATCGTTCAGGCTCCAGTCAATTTCGTTGGGTATCCAGACTCCGGTTATTACGTAGAGCGTTTAGGCTCCGGTCAGTTTCGTTTGGTATCCAGACTTCGGTTATTACGTTGAGCATTCAGGCTCCGGTCAGTTTCGTTGGGTATCCAGACTCCGTTTATTACGTTGAACGTTTAGGCTCTGGTCAGTTTCGTTGGGTATCCAGACTCCGGTTATTACGTTGAGCATTCAGGCTCCGGTCAGTTTCGTTAGGTATCCAGACTCTGGTTTTTACATTGAGCGTTTAGGCTCCGGTCAGTTTCGTTGGGTATCCAGACTCCGGTTATTACGTTGAGCGTTCAGGCTCCGATCAGTTTCGTTGGGTATCCAGACTCCGGTTATTACGTTGATCGTTCAGGCTCCGGTCAGTTTTGTTGGGTATCCAGACTCCGGTTTTTACGTTGAGGGTTAAGGCTCCGATCAGTTTCGTTGGCTATCCAGACTCCGGTTATTTCGTTGAGCGTTCAGGCTCCGGTCAATTTCGTTGTGTATCCAGACACCGGTTATTAAGTTGATCGTTCAGGCTCCAGTCAATTTCGTTGGGTATCCAGACTCCGGTTATTACGTAGAGCGTTCAGGCTCCGGTCAGTTTCGTTTGGTATCCAGACTTCGGTTATTACGTTGAGCGTTCAGGCTCCGGTCATTTTCGTTGGGTATCCAGACTCCGTTTATTACGTTGAACATTCAGGCTCCGGTCAGTTTCGTTGGGTATCCAGACTCCGGTTACTACGTTGAGCATTCAGGCTCCGGTCAGTTTCGTTGGGTATTCAGACTCTGGTTTTTACGTTGAGCGTTTAGGCTCCGGTCAGTTTTGTTGGGTATCCAGACTCCGGTTATTATGTTGAGGGTTCAGGCTCCGGTCAGTTTTGTTGGGTATCCAGACTCCGGTTATTACGTTGAGTGTTCAGCCTCCGGTCAGTTTCGTTGGGTATCCAGACTCAGGTTATTACGTTGAGCGTTCAGGCTCCGGTCAGATTCTTTGGGTATCCAGACTCCGGTTATTACGTTGAGCGTTCAGGCACCGGTCAGTTTCGTTGTGTATCCAGACTCCGGTTATTACGTTGAGCGTTCAGGCTCCGGTAAGTTTCGTTGGGTATCCAGACTCCGGTTTTTTACGTTGAGCGTTCAGGTTCCGGTCAGATTTGTTGGGTATCCAGACTCCGGTTATTACATTGAGTGTTCAGGCTCCGGTCAGTTTCGTTGGGTATCAAGATTTAGGTTATTACGTTGAGCGTTCAGGCTCTGATCAGTTTCGTTGGGTATCCAGACTCAGGTTATTACGTTGAGCGTTCAGGCACCGGTCAGTTTCGTTGTGTATCCAGACTCCGGTTATTACGTTGAGGGTTCAGGCTCTGGTCAGTTTCGTTGGGTATCCAGACTCCGGTTATTACGTTGAGGGTTCAGGCTCTGGTCAGATTCGTTGGGTATCCAAACTCCGGTTATTACGTTGAGCGTTCAGGCTCCGGTCAGTTTCTTAGGGTATCCAGACTCCGGTTATTACGTTGAGCGTTCAGGCTCCGGTCAGTTTCGTTGGGTATCCAGACTCCGGTTATTTTGTTGAGCGTTCAAGCTCCGGTCAGTTTCGTTGTGTATCCAGACTCCAGTTATTACGTTGATCGTTCAGGCTCCAGTCAATTTCGTTGGGTATCAAGACTCCGGTTATTACGTAGAGCGTTCAGGCTCCGGCCAGTTTCGTTTGGTATCCAGACTTCGATTATTACGCTGAGCGTTCAGGCTCCGGTCAGTTTCGTTGGGTATTCAGACTCCGTTTATTACGTTGAACGTTCAGGCTCCGGTCAGTTTCGTTGGGTATCCAGACTCCGGTTATTACGTTGAGCATTCAGGCTCCGGTCAGTTTCGTTGGGTATCCAGACTTTGGTTTTTACATTGAGCGTTTAGGCTCCGGTCAGTTTTGTTGGGTATCCAGACTCCGGTTATTATGTTGAGGGTTCAGGCTCCGGTCAGTTTCGTTAGGTATCCAGACTCCCGTTATTACATTGAGCGTTCAGGCTCCGGTCAGTTTCGTTGGGTATCCAGACTCCGGTTATTACGTTGAGCGTTCAGGCTCCGGTCAGTTTCGTTGGGTATCCAGACTCCGGTTATTACATTGAGTGTTCAGGCTCCGGTCAGTTTCATTGGGTATCAAGACTCAGGTTATTACGTTGAGCGTTGAGGCTCTGATCAGTTTCGTTGGGTATCCAGACTCAGGTTATTACGTTGAGCGTTCAGGCTCCAGTCAGTTTTGTTGGGTATCCAGACTCCGGTTTTTACGATGAGGGTTCAGGCTCCGGTCAGTTTCGTTGGGTATCCAGACTCCGGTTATTACGTTGAGCGTTCAGGCTCTGGTCAGTTTCATTGGGTATCCAGACTCCGGTTTTTTACGTTGAGCGTTTAGGTTCCGGTCAGTTTTGTTGGGTATCCAGACTCCGGTTATTACATTGAGTGTTCAGGCTCCGGTCAGTTTCGTTGGGTATCAAGACTCAGGTTATTACGTTGAGCGTTCAGGCTCTGATCAGTTTCGTTGGGTATCCAGACTCAGGTTATTATGTTGAGCGTTCAGGCACCGGTCAGTTTCGTTGTGTATCCAGACTCCGGTTATTACGTTGAGGGTTCAGGCTCTGGTCAGTTTCGTTGGGTATCCAGACTCCGGTTATTACGTTGAGCGTTCAGGCTCCGGTCAGTTTCGTTGGGTATCCAGACTCCGGTTATTACGTTGAGCGTTCAGGCTCCGATCAGTTTCTTTGGGTATCCAGACTCCGGTTATTACGTTGAGCGTTCAGCCTCCGGTCTGTTTCGTTGGGTATCAAGACTCCGGTTAGTTTGTTGAGCGTTCAAGCTCCAGTCAATTTCGTTGTGTATCCAGACTCCGGTTATTACGTTGATCGTTCAGGCTCCAGTCAATTTCGTTGGGTATCCAGACTCCGGTTATTACGTAGAGCGTTTAGGCTCCGGTCAGTTTCGTTTGGTATCCAGACTTCGGTTATTACGTTGAGCATTCAGGCTCCGGTCAGTTTCGTTGGGTATCCAGACTCCGTTTATTACGTTGAACGTTCAGGCTCTGGTCAGTTTCGTTGGGTATCCAGACTCCGGTTATTACGTTGAGCATTCAGGCTCCGGTCAGTTTCGTTGGGTATCCAGACTCTGGTTTTTACATTGAGCGTTTAGGCTCCGGTCAGTTTTGTTGGGTATCCAGAATCCGGTTATTATGTTGAGGGTTCAGGCTCCGGTGAGTTTCGTTGGGTATCCAGACTCCGGTTATTACGTTGAGCGTTCAGGCTCCGGTCAGTTTCGTTGGGTATCCAGACTCCGGTTATAACATTGAGTGTTCAGGCTCCGGTCAGTTTCGTTGGGTATCAAGACTCAGGTTATTACGTTGAGCGTTGAGGCTCTGATCAGTTTCGTTGGGTATCCAGACTCAGGTTATTACGTTGAGCGTTCAGGCACCGGTCAGTTTCGTTGTGTATCCAGACTCCGGTTATTATGTTGAGCGTTCAGGCTCCAGTCAGTTTTGTTGGGTATCTAGACTCCGGTTTTTACGTTGAGGGTTCACGCTCCGTTCACTTTCGTTGGGTATCCAGACTCCGGTTATTACGTAGAGCGTTCAGGCTCCGGTCAGTTTCGTTGGGTATCCAGACCTCGGTTATTACGTTGATCGTTCAGGCTCCAGTCAGTTTTGTTGGGTATCCAGACTTCGGTTTTTACGTTGAGGGTTCAGGCTCCGGTCAGTTTCGTTGGGTATCCAGACTCCGGTTATTTCGTTGACGTTCAGGCTCCGGTCAATTTCGTTGTGTATCCAGACTCCGGTTATTACGTTGATCGTTCAGGCTCCAGTCAATTTCGTTGGTTATCCAGACTCCGGTTATTACGTAGAGCGTTCAGGCTCCGGTCAATTTCGTTTGGTATCCAGACTTCGGTTATTACGTTGAGCGTTCAGGCTCCGGTCAGTTTCGTTGGGTATCCAGACTCCGTTTATTACGTTGAACATTCAGGCTCCGGTCAGTTTCGTTGGGTATCCAGACTCCGGTTATTACGTTGAGCATTCAGGCTCCAGTCAGTTTCGTTGGGTATTCAGACTCTGGTTTTTACGTTGAGCGTTTAGGCTCCGGTTAGTTTTGTTGGGTATCCAGACTCCGGTTATTATGTTGAGGGTTCAGGCTCCGGTCAATTTTGTTAGGTATCCAGACTCCGGTTATTACGTTGAGTGTTCAGGCTCCGGTCAGTTTCGTAGGGTATCCAGACTCAGGTTATTACGTTGAGCGTTCAGGCTCCGGTCAGTTTCGTTGGGTATCCAGACTCCGTTTATTACGTTGAACATTCAGGCTCCGGTCTGTTTCGTTGTGTATCCAGACTCCGGTTATTACGTTGAGCGTTCAGGCTCCAGTCAGTATTGTTGGGTATCTAGACTCCGGTTTTTACGTTGAGGGTTCACGCTCCGGTCAGTTTCGTTGGGTATCCAGACTCCGGTTATTACGTTGAGCGTTCAGGCTCCGGTCAGTTTCGTTGGGTATCCAGACTACGGTTATTACGTTGAGCATTCAGGCCCCGGCCAGTTTCGTTTGGTATCCAGACTTCGATTATTACGTTGAGCGTTCAGGCTCCGGTCAGTTTCGTTGGGTATTCAGACTCCGTTTATTACGTTGAACGTTCAGGCTCCGGTCAGTTTCGTTGGGTATCCAGACTCTGGTTATTACGTTGAGCATTCAGGCTCCGGTCAGTTTCGTTGGGTATCCAGACTCTGGTTTTTACATTGAGCGTTTAGGCTCCGGTCAGTTTTGTTGGGTATCCAGACTCCGGTTATTATGTTGAGGGTTCAGGCTCCGGTCAGTTTCGTTGGGTATCCAGACTCCCGTTATTACATTGAGCGTTCAGGCTCCGGTCAGTTTCGTTGGGTATCCAGACTCCGGTTATTACGTTGAGCGTTCAGGCTCCGGTCAGTTTCGTTGGGTATCCAGACTCCGGTTATTACATTGAGTGTTCAGGCTCCGGTCAGTTTCATTGGGTATCAAGACTCAGGTTATTACGTTGAGCGTTGAGGCTCTGATCAGTTTCGTTGGGTATCCAGACTCAGGTTATTACGTTGAGCGTTCAGGCACCGGTCAGTTTCGTTGTGTATCCAGACTCCGGTTATTACGTTGAGCGTTCAGGCTCCAGTCAGTTTTGTTGGGTATCCAGACTCCGGTTTTTACGTTGAGGGTTCAGGCTCCGGTCAGTTTCGTTGGGTATCCAGACTCCGGTTATTACGTTGAGCGTTCAGGCTCCGGTCAGTTTCGTTGGGTATCCAGATTCCGGTTTTTTATGTTGAGCGTTTAGGTTCCGGTCAGTTTTGTTGGGTATCCAGACTCCGGTTATTACATTGAGTGTTCAGGCTCCGGTCAGTTTCGTTGGGTATCAAGACTCAGGTTATTACGTTGAGCGTTCAGGCTCTGATCAGTTTCGTCGGGTATCCAGACTCAGGTTATTACGTTGAGCGTTCAGGCACCGGTCAGTTTCGTTGTGTATCCAGACTCCGGTTATTACGTTGAGGGTTCAGGCTCTGGTCAGTTTCGTTGGGTATCCAGACTCCGGTTATTACGTTGAGCGTTCAGGCTCCGATCAGTTTCTTTGGGTATCCAGACTCCGGTTATTACGTTGAGCGTTCAGCCTCCGGTCTGTTTCGTTGGGTATCAAGACTCCGGTTAGTTTGTTGAGCGTTCAAGCTCCAGTCAATTTCGTTGTGTATCCAGACTCCGGTTATTACGTTGATCGTTCAGGCTCCAGTCAATTTCGTTGGGTATCCAGACTCCGGTTATTACGTAGAGCGTTTAGGCTCCGGTCAGTTTCGTTTGGTATCCAGACTTCGGTTATTACGTTGAGCATTCAGGCTCCGGTCAGTTTCGTTGGGTATCCAGACTCCGTTTATTACGTTGAACGTTCAGGCTCTGGTCAGTTTCGTTGGGTATCCAGACTCCGGTTATTACGTTGAGCATTCAGGCTCCGGTCAGTTTCGTTGGGTATCCAGACTCTGGTTTTTACATTGAGCGTTTAGGCTCCGGTCAGTTTTGTTGGGTATCCAGAATCCGGTTATTATGTTGAGGGTTCAGCCTCCGGTGAGTTTCGTTGGGTATCCAGACTCCGGTTATTACGTTGAGCGTTCAGGCTCCGGTCAGTTTCGTTGGGTATCCAGACTCCGGTTATTACGTTGAGTGTTCAGGCTCCGGTCAGTTTCGTTGGGTATCAAGACTCAGGTTATTACGTTGAGCGTTGAGGCTCTGATCAGTTTCGTTGGGTATCCAGACTCAGGTTATTACGTTGAGCGTTCAGGCACCGGTCAGTTTCGTTGTGTATCCAGACTCCGGTTATTACGTTGAGCGTTCAGGCTCCAGTCAGTTTTGTTGGGTATCTAGACTCCGGTTTTTACGTTGAGGGTTCACGCTCCGTTCAGTTTCGTTGGGTATCCAGACTCCGGTTATTACGTTGAGCGTTCAGGCTCCGGTCAGTTTCGTTGGGTATCCAGACTCCGGTTATTACGTTGACCGTTCAGGCTCCAGTCAGTTTTGTTGGGTATCCAGACTTCGGTTTTTACGTTGAGGGTTCAGGCTCCGGTCAGTTTCGTTGGGTATCCAGACTCCGGTTATTTCGTTGACGTTCAGGCTCCGGTCAATTTCGTTGTGTATCCAGACTCCGGTTATTACGTTGATCGTTCAGGCTCCAGTCAATTTCGTTGGGTATCCAGACTCCGGTTATTACGTAGAGCGTTCAGGCTCCGGTCAATTTCGTTTGGTATCCAGACTTCGGTTATTACGTTGAGCGTTCAGGCTCCGGTCAGTTTCGTTGGGTATCCAGACTCCGTTTATTACGTTGAACATTCAGGCTCCGGTCAGTTTCGTTGGGTATCCAGACTCCAGTTATTACGTTGAGCATTCAGGCTCCGGTCAGTTTCGTTGGGTATTCAGACTCTGGTTTTTACGTTGAGCGTTTAGGCTCCGGTCAGTTTTGTTGGGTATCCAGACTCCGGTTATTATGTTGAGGGTTCAGGCTCCGGACAATTTTGTTAGGTATCCAGACTCCGGTTATTACGTTGAGTGTTCAGGCTCCGGTCAGTTTCGTTGGGTATCCAGACTCAGGTTATTACGTTGAGCGTTCAGGCTCCGGTCAGTTTCGTTGGGTATCCAGACCCCGTTTATTACGTTGAACATTCAGGCTCCGGTCAGTTTCGTTGTGTATCCAGACTCCGGTTATTACGTTGAGCGTTCAGGCTCCAGTCAGTTTTGTTGGGTATCTAGACTCCGGTTTTTACGTTGAGGGTTCACGCTCCGGTCAGTTTCGTTGGGTATCCAGACTCCGGTTATTACGTTGAGCGTTCAGGCTCCGGTCAGTTTCGTTGGGTATCCAGACTCCGGTTATTACGTTGATCGTTCAGGCTCCAGTCAGTTTTGTTGGGTATCCAGACTTCGGTTTTTACGTTGAGGGTTCAGGCTCCGGTCAGTTTCGTTGGGTATCCAGACTCCGGTTATTTCGTTGACGTTCAGGCTCCGGTCAATTTCGTTGTGTATCCAGACTCCGGTTATTACGTTGATCGTTCAGGCTCCAGTCAATTTCGTTGGGTATCCAGACTCCGGTTATTACGTAGAGCGTTCAGGCTCCGGTCAATTTCGTTTGGTATCCAGACTTCAGTTATTACGTTGAGCGTTCAGGCTCCGGTCAGTTTCGTTGGGTATCCAGACTCCGTTTATTACGTTGAACATTCAGGCTCCGGTCAGTTTCGTTGGGTATCCAGACTCCGTTTATTACGTTGAGCATTCAGGCTCCGGTCAGTTTCGTTGGGTATTCAGACTCTGGTTTTTACGTTGAGTGTTTAGGCTCCGGTCAGTTTTGTTGGGTATCCAGACTCCGGTTATTATGTTGAGGGTTCAGGCTCCGGTCAATTTTGTTGGGTATCCAGACTCCGGTTATTACGTTGAGTGTTCAGGCTCCGGTCAGTTTCGTTGGGTATCCAGACTCAGGTTATTACGTTGAGCGTTCAGGCTCCGGTCAGTTTCTTTGGGTATCTAGACTCCGGTTATTACGTTGAGCGTTTAGGCACCGGTCAGTTTCGTTGTGTATCCAGACTCCGGTTATTACGTTGAGCGTTCAGGCTCCGGTAAGTTTCGTTGGGTATCCAGACTCCGGTTTTTTACGTTGAGCGTTCAGGTTCCGGTCAGTTTTGTTGGGTATCCAGACTCCGGTTATTACATTGAGTGTTCAGGCTCCGGTCAGTTTCGTTGGGTATCAAGATTTAGGTTATTACGTTGAGCGTTCAGGCTCTGATCAGTTTCGTTGGGTATCCAGACTCAGGTTATTACGTTGAGCGTTCAGGCACCGGTCAGTTTCGTTGTGTATCCAGACTCCGGTTATTACGTTGAGGGTTCAGGCTCTGGTCAGTTTCGTTGGGTATCCAGACTCCGGTTATTACGTTGAGGGTTCAGGCTCTGGTCAGATTCGTTGGGTATCCAGAATCCGGTTATTACGTTGAGTGTTCAGGCTCCGGTCAGTTTCTTTGGGTATCCAGACTCCGGTTATTACGTTGAGCGTTCAGGCTCCGGTCAGTTTCGTTGGGTATCCAGACTCCGGTTATTTTGTTGAGCGTTCAAGCTCCGGTCAGTTTCGTTGTGTATCCAGACTCCGGTTATTACGTTGATCATTCAGGCTCCAGTCAATTTCGTTGGGTATCAAGACTCCGGTTATTGCGTAGAGCGTTCAGGCTCCGGTCAGTTTCGTTTGGTATCCAGACTTCGATTATTACGTTGAGCGTTCAGGCTCTGGTCAGTTTCGTTGGGTATCCAGACTCCGTTTATTACGTTGAACGTTCAGGCTCTGGTCAGTTTCGTTGTGTATGCAGACTCCGGTTATTACGTTGAGCATTCAGGCTCCGGTCAGTTTCGTTGGGTATCCAGACTCTGGTTTTTACATTGAGCGTTTAGGCTCCGGTCAGTTTTGTTGGGTATCCAGACTCCGGTTATTATGTTGAGGGTTCAGGCTCCGGTCAGTTTCGTTGGGTATCCAGACTCCCGTTATTACATTGAGCGTTCAGGCTCCGGTCAGTTTCGTTGGGTATCCAGACTCCGGTTATTACGTTGAGCGTTCAGGCTCCGGTCAGTTTCGTTGGGTATCCAGACTCCGGTTATTACATTGAGTGTTCAGGCTCCGGTCAGTTTCGTTGGGTATCAAGACTCAGGTTATTACGTTGAGCGTTGAGGCTCTGATCAGTTTCGTTGGGTATCCAGACTCAGGTTATTACGTTGAGCGTTCAGGCACCGGTCAGTTTCGTTGTGTATCCAGACTCCGGTTATTACATTGAGCGTTCAGGCTCCAGTCAGTTTTGTTGGGTATCCAGACTCCGGTTTTTACGTTGAGGGTTCAGGCTCCGGTCAGTTTCGTTGGGTATCCAGACTCCGGTTATTACGTTGAGCGTTCAGGCTCCGGTCAGTTTCGTTGGGTATCCAGACTCCGGTTTTTTACGTTGAGCGTTCAGGTTCCGGTTAGTTTTGTTGGGTATCCAGACTCCGATTTTTACGTTGAGGGTTCAGGCTCCGGTCAGTTTCGTTGGGTATCAAGACTCAGGTTATTACGTTGAGCGTTCAGGCTCTGATCAGTTTCGTTGGGTATCAAGACTCAGTTTATTACGTTGAGCGTTCAGGCACCGGTCAGTTTCGTTGTGTATCCAGACTCCGGTTATTACGTTGAGGGTTCAGGCTCTGGTCAGTTTCGTTGGGTATCCAGACTCCGGTTATTACGTTGAGCGTTCAGGCTCCGGTCAGTTTCGTTGGGTATCCAGACTCCGGTTATTACGTTGAGCGTTCAGGCTCCGATCAGTTTCTTTGGGTATCCAGACTCCGGTTATTACGTTGAGCGTTCAGCCTCCGGTCTGTTTCGTTGGGTATCAAGACTCCGGTTAGTTTGTTGAGCGTTCAAGCTCCAGTCAATTTCGTTGTGTATCCAGACTCCGGTTATTACGTTGATCATTCAGGCTCTAGTCAATTTCGTTGGGTATCCAGACTCCGGTTATTACGTAGAACGTTTAGGCTCCGGTCAGTTTCGTTTGGTATCCAGACTTCGGTTATTACGTTGAGCATTCAGGCTCCGGTCAGTTTCGTTGGGTATCCAGACTCCGTTTATTACGTTGAACGTTCAGGCTCTGGTCAGTTTCGTTGGGTATCCAGACTCCGGTTATTACGTTGAGCATTCAGGCTCCGGTCAGTCTCGTTGGGTATCCAGACTCTGGTTTTTACATTGAGCGTTTAGGCTCCGGTCAGTTTTGTTGGGTATCCAGAATCCGGTTATTATGTTGAGGGTTCAGGCTCCGGTCAGTTTCGTTGGGTATCCAGACTCCAGTTATTACGTTGAGCGTTCATGCTCCAGTCAGTTTCGTTGGGTATCCAGACTCCGGTTATTACATTGAGTGTTCAGGCTCCGGTCAGTTTCGTTGGGTATCAAGACTCAGGTTATTACGTTGAGCGTTGAGGCTCTGATCAGTTTCGTTGGGTATCCAGACTCAGGTTATTACGTTGAGCGTTCAGGCACCGGTCAGTTTCGTTGTGTATCCAGACTCCGGTTATTACGTTGAGCGTTCAGGCTCCAATCAGTTTTGTTGGGTATCTAGACTCCGATTTTTACGTTGAGGGTTCAGGCTCCGGTCAGTTTCGTTGGGTATCCAGACTCCGGTTATTACGTTGAGCGTTCAGGCTCCGGTCAGTTTCGTTGGGTATCCAGACTCCGGTTATTACGTTGATCGTTCAGGCTCCAGTCAGTTTTGTTGGGTATCCAGACTCCGGTTATTTCGTTGACGTTCAGGCTCCGGTCAATTTCGTTGTGTATCCAGACTCCGGTTATTACGTTGAGGGTTCAGGCTCCGGTCAGTTTCGTTGGGTATCCAGACTCCGGTTATTTCGTTGACGTTCAGGCTCCGGTCAATTTCGTTGTGTATCCAGACTCCGGTTATTACGTTGATCGTTCAGGCTCCAGTCAATTTCGTTGGGTATCCAGACTCCGGTTATTACGTGGAGCGTTCAGGCTCTGGTCAATTTCGTTTGGTATCCAGACTTCGGTTATTACGTTGAGCGTTCAGGCTCCGGTCAGTTTCGTTGGGTATCCAGACTCCGTTTATTACGTTGAACATTCAGGCTCCGGTCAGTTTCGTTGGGTATCCAGACTCCGGTTATTACGTTGAGCATTCAGGCTCCGGTCAGTTTCGTTGGGTATTCAGACTCTGGTATTTACATTGAGCGTTTAGGCTCCGGTCAGTTTTGTTGGGTATCCAGACTCCGGTTATTATGTTGAGGGTTCAGGCTCCGGTCAGTTTCGTTGGGTATCCAGACTCACGTTATTACATTGAGCGCTCAGGCTCCGGTCAGTTTCGTTGGGTATCCAGACTCCGGTTATTACGTTGAGCGTTCAGGCTCCGGTCAGTTTCGTTGGGTATCCAGACTCCGGTTATTACATTGAGTGTTCAGGCTCCGGTCAGTTTCGTTGGGTATCAAGACTCAGGTTATTACATTGAGCGTTGAGGCTCTGATCAGTTTCGTTGGGTATCCAGACTCAGGTTATTACGTTGAGCGTTCAGGCACCGGTCAGTTTCGTTGTGTATCGAGACTCCGGTTATTACGTTGAGCGTTCAGGCTCCAGTCAGTTTTGTTGGGTATCCAGACTCCGGTTTTTACGTTGAGGGTTCAGGCTCCGGTCAGTTTCGTTGGGTATCCAGACTCCGGTTATTACGTTGAGCGTTCAGGCTCCGGTCAGTTTCGTTGGGTATCCAGACTCCGGTTTTTTACGTTGAGCGTTCAGGTTCCGGTCAGTTTTGTTGGGTATCCAGACTCCGGTTATTACATTGAGTGTTCAGGCTCCGGTCAGTTTCGTTGGGTATCAAGACTCAGGTTATTACGTTGAGCGTTCAGGCTCTGATCAGTTTCGTTGGGTATCCAGACTCAGGTTATTACGTTGAGCGTTCAGGCACCGGTCAGTTTCGTTGTGTATCCAGACTCCGGTTATTACGTTGAGGGTTCAGGCTCTGGTCAGTTTCGTTGGGTATCCAGACTTCGGTTATTACGTTGAGCGTTCAGGCTCCGGTCAGTTTCGTTTGGTATCCAGACTCCGGTTATTACGTTGAGCGTTCAGGCTCCGATCAGTTTCTTTGGGTATCCAGACTCCGGTTATTACGTTGAGCATTCAGCCTCCGGTCTGTTTCGTTGGGTATCAAGACTCCGGTTGGTTTGTTGAGCGTTCAAGCTCCAGTCAATTTCGTTGTGTATCCAGACTTCGGTTATTACGTTGATCGTTCAGGCTCCAGTCAATTTCGTTGGGTATCCAGACTCCGGTTATTACGTAGAGCGTTTAGGCTCCGGTCAGTTTCGTTTGGTATCCAGACTTCGATTATTACGTTGAGCATTCAGGCTCCGGTCAGTTTCGTTGGGTATCCAGACTCTGTTTATTACGTTGAACGTTCAGGCTCCGGTCAGTTTCGTTGGGTATCCAGACTCCGGTTATTACGTTGAGCATTCAGGCTCCGGTCAGTTTCGTTGGGTATTCAGACTCTGGTTTTTACGTTGAGCGTTTAGGCTCCGGTCAGTTTTGTTGGGTATCCAGACTCCGGTTATTATGTTGAGGGTTCAGGCTCCGGTCAGTTTTGTTGGGTATCCAGACTCCGGTTATTACGTTGAGTGTTCAGGCTCCGGTCAGTTTCGTTGGGTATCCAGACTCCGGTTATTACGTTGAGCGTTCAGGCTCCGGTCAGTTTCGTTGGGTATCCAGACTCCGGTTTTTTACGTTGAGCGTTCAGGTTCCGGTCAGTTTTGTTGGGTATCCAGACTCCGGTTATTACATTGAGTGTTCAGGCTCCGGTCAATTTCGTTGGGTATCAAGACTCAGGTTATTACGTTGAGCGTTGAGGCTCTGATCAGTTTCGTTGGGTATCCAGACTCAGGTTATTACGTTGAGCGTTCAGGCACCGGTCAGTTTCGTTGTGTATCCAGACTCCGGTTATTACGTTGAGCGTTCAGGCTCCAGTCAGTTTTGTTGGGTATCTAGACTCCGGTTTTTACGTTGAGGGTTCAGGCTCCGGTCAGTTTCGTTGGGTATCCAGACTCCGGTTATTACGTTGAGCGTTCAGGCTCCGGTCAGTTTCGTTGGGTATCCAGACTCCGGTTATTACGTTGATCGTTCAGGCTCTAGTCAGTTTTGTTGGGTATCCAGACTTCGGTTTTTACGTTGAGGGTTCAGGCTCCGGTCAGTTTCGTTGGGTATCCAGACTCCGGTTATTTCGTTGACGTTCAGGCTCCGGTCAATTTCGTTGTGTATCCAGACTCCGGTTATTACGTTGATCATTCAGGCTCCAGTCAATTTCGTTGGGTATCCAGACTCCGGTTATTACGTAGAGCGTTCAGGCTCCGGTCAATTTCGTTTGGTATCCAGACTTCGGTTATTACGTTGAGCGTTCAGGCTCCGGTCAGTTTCGTTGGGTATCCAGACTCCGTTTATTACGTTGAACATTCAGGCTCCGGTCAGTTTCGTTGGGTATCCAGACTCCGGTTATTACGTTGAGCATTCAGGCTCCGGTCAGTTTCGTCGGGTATTCAGACTCTGGTTTTTACGTTGAGCGTTTAGGCTCCGGTCAGTTTTGTTGGGTATCCAGACTCCGGTTATTATGTTGAGGGTTCAGGTTCCGGTCAGTTTTGTTGGGTATCCAGACTCCGGTTATTACGTTGAGTGTTCAGGCTCCGGTCAGTTTCGTTGGGTATCCAGACTCAGGTTATTACGTTGAGCGTTCAGGCTCCGGTCAGTTTCTTTGGGTATCCAGACTCCGGTTATTACGTTGAGCATTCAGGCACCAGTCAGTTTCGTTGTGTATCCAGACTCCGGTTATTACGTTGAGCGTTCAGGCTCCAGTAAGTTTCGTTGGGTATCCAGACTCCGGTTTTTTACGTTGAGCGTTCAGGCTCCGGTCAGTTTTGTTGGGTATCCAGACTCCGGTTATTACGTTGAGCGTTCAGGCTCCGGTCAGTTTCGTTGGGTATCCAGACTCCGGTTATTACGTTGAGCGTTCAGGCTCTGATCAGTTTCGTTGGGTATCCAGACTCAGGTTATTACGTTGAGCGTTCAGGCACCGGTCAGTTTCGTTGTGTATCCAGACTCCGGTTATTACGTTGAGCGTTCAGGCTCTAGTCAGTTTTGTTCGGTATCCAGACTCCTGTTTTTACGTTAAGGGTTCAGGATCTGGTCAGATTCGTTGGGTATCCAGACTCCGGTTATTACGTTGATCGTTCAGGCTCCGGTCAGTTTCGTTGGGTATCCAGACTCTGGTTATTACGTTGAGCGTTCAGGCTCCGGTCTGTTTCTTTGGGTATCCAGACTCCGGTTATTACGTTGAGCGTTCAGCCTCCGGTCAGTTTCGTTGGGTATCCAGACTCCGGTTATTTTGTTGAGCGTTCAGGCTCCGGCTGTCGCTACTGCGAAAATCGGCGCCGGCTGAACAGAAGAGTCGCCACCGTGCGTTATTTATCCCACAGGAGGGAAAGGAAATGCTCAGAGTAAACCTCGCACAACACGGGAAAGGTATGGTCGTCGCAACCAAAACCTGGATTCGGGAGTCGGTTACGCAAGGGGAAGGTATTAGCACCCCTCACGTCCGTCGTACTCGACGGGATCCACGCTTGTTTTCGGGTATGGATTGTTATTCTATCTAAGCTAAAGGTCAGGGTTAAAAAGAAAATAAAATGACTCGGTAAAGTATCGCACTTTATGCCTACGTATTCCCGTCTGGAACGAGAAATCAGAGTCAACGTAGTTCGCCTACCTACTGGAAAGGAGGGGAAGGTTGCTCGCTAGGATATCGCATCCTATGCCTACGTACTTTCATACAGCATGAAAGATCAGAGCAAACGTAGTTCGGGCCACGTACGACACAAGCTTGTCTTGGTTGACTTTATTCCTTCTGAAAAAGGTTTTTCTGATTAGCAGTCCAAGCGGACAAAAATGACGTCTTGATGAGTTCATCTTCTTTTACGGAAGAAGTGTCTTTTATTGAGTTTGAAATTTTATTGTGTTTTTCTGTTTGTTTTGAGGAAGGAGAGACAGAACTCTAACCTACGGTTGCAAAGGGAATCAACTAACCTAGTGTTGTCATGCATGGGTTAAGACCTAATGCCTATCATGCTCCTCTCTTGCACAGAGAGAAACAGAGATCCTAAGGGAATTGACAGAAACAGAAACAATATCAGATATATACAGTAAAGCAATAAAATGCATGGATGCAGCAATACAAGTGAGGCAAGGGAGTCCCACTCAACCTCGAACCTAGAAAACAATAGGCAAAAGTGAACATGATTCACTTTCAACCCAACAGGTTAAACAGCAAACAATACAGTCCAGAAAACCAATCAATACATCAAGAATGAAGTAGAGCAGAAAATAAACAGCCACAGCAGCTCTGCACCACATCAGTCTTCAAGCTTCAGCAAGCATCAATCTCTATCTCCACAGCTTTCCAGCAAGGTCTTTGTCATCAATCTTCCATCCGTAATGGCTTTTCTTCAAGTCTCAATCTCCAGGAGGAATATCAGTCAACCAGATGAAGTGAATGAATGTTAGACAGTCAATTACCTACCAAGGGTGGTTCATCAACTGTTAACATTAAACAGACAGTTTTCTCTCAAAAGTTCTATCTTTCAAATACATTCACTGATCCTTCCAAAGGAAGGAGGTGGATATTTTAAAGAGACTTTGAATCATAGAGAAAGGATGGATGCAGACAAGGCATTCCATGTTTGAGAAACAAGCTTTCTAATCTAGAGCTCTGCCTAGCCCCTAAACCCTAATCTCCTCAACAGCTGCTAGCAGGAATCTCCTCATCAACTCTGGAAGTTGGTCTTCAAGCTCTGGATCTCCAATGGCTTCATCATCACAAGTCTTCAGCTCTCCCAATCCCCAAGCAATCCCCATACCCATACAGACAAGTCAATAATCCCCAGAGGGCACACCACACCAGTCAAACAAATATAGACAGTATATTAATAGCAGTAGGGGAATCCTAGTGATTTCTAAGGGATCTAATAACTACCCATAGTCCCTATAGTCCCATATCTAAAATATTCAATCTCTAAGTCCTAAGGGAAATGATTCAATTCTCCTAAGTCATCACTTAAACCCTAATTTTGTTCATGTTATCCACACCTAAACTAAACACCTAAAATTAAGTCCTAAAAATGGGAACTAAATTGTATATACAAGCTAACAATGTCTATTAATCAACCTAAAAAGAAGGGATTAAAAATACTAAAGCATCCATTAGAACAAAAATCATCAAATTTAAGCATCAAACTAAACTTCACAAAATGCTATTTACAAGAAAAATGCATGAAAAATATTAAAACAAAATAAAACGTCAATTTTATTTTTTTCATATTTTTCTAGACAGAATTATGGACCTATAGCAAAAAGAACCAATTAAAAATACCAAATTTCCTATTTTTTATGATTTTTTTAATAATGCTAACAATATAAAAGAAATCCAAAGAATAAAAGAAATGAATAAAAGGGAAGGGGGTGCAGATAGCACATGCGCCCAGTGTTATTCTAAGGTGGGTCAGAGAGGGGTGGTGCGCCTAGCAAATGGCGCAGGCTCACATGAATCAGAAATTCAGCTGAAAGCAAAAAAAGACAACGCGTGGGTGCAATTAGTAGGTTTTTTCCGTTCATTTTAAGTGGGATTCATTATGGGGGGTGCGAATAGTAATGGGGCCTAAGGCCCAGTCCAGAATCATCACTCAATTCTCACGCAGGGGGATACGAGCAAACCAGGGGGTGGATCCTAGCAACCACACGCTGGGCTTAACCCAGCCCAAACCTAATCAGAAACCCTAACCACAAAACCCCTCTTCCTCTCCACTGCTCTGATCACTGTTCACCTAAGGCAAACCCTAGCCGCTCTCTCATCCTCCTCCTCTCTGCAATTCCTCTAACAAACTCTCAAGATCCTTCTCCAAAAAAACAAACAAGCAAATCCTATGAAATCTAAATCCCAGCGAAATAACCTAATCAACATTCATTCTATCAGGCAAAACCAGCTTCAAGCTTGAAAAGATGTGTACCTGGAGACGAATCAAGAACCAGCTCTTGGAGTTCTTGAAGCTTCAAAGGAAGTCGCCGCGAGAGAGACGAAGATCTGGAGGTTCTCTAGAAGTTGCTCGTTCGAACGATCTTGAGAAGATGATAGGAGATCGTTTTGGAAAAACTGAAAGTTGAAGGCCGCTGGAAAATTCTGGAAGAACAATGAAGGTTTGACCTTGTTCTGGGAAAATTGCGTTTGAAGCGTTCTGAAGATCTTGGAGAAGTTCTGAGAATCTCGGGTGTCCTCACGATCTGGAAACGGAGGAAGGTTGAAGGTGTTGGAAACGTGAAGAACAATGAAGGTTTGAAGAATTTCTGGGTTTTTTGGAGATTTTCTTTGAAGATTGATGGATGAATCTGGGCGAGATGATGCAGTTTCCGGCGATGTTGAGTTCTCCGGTGAGGTATAGATGAAGGTGGATGGAGGAAGATCGGAGAAGAACGAAGCGTTTCTGGGGATTCTGGGCAGAAAATCAGTTCCGGCGATGGTTGCGGTGGTCCGGTGACGGTTGGGGCTGCCGGCGGGAGTTGGTTAAGGCGGATGCATGGCCGCCGGTGGCTTCTCAGGCGATGTGTGAAGTGGAGACAAGTGTCTCAGTGGGGAGTCTGCATGGAGGACGCGTGGCGTTGCGTGGAGAGAGAGTGGAGAAATAGTGGGGCAGGTGTCAGGTTCTGGGGAAGTTCTGAGTGGTGTGTTGGTGGGACCTGGTGTGAACGCGTGGATCATCTTATATAGTGACAAGTGTCACTCGCTAATTCTGGACCAAAAACTGCACACACAAACAAAAAACTGGACTGAAAATACCATTGGGCCTCCAACCTGCTGGGCCCACGAAATTGATTGCAAAACTCCATAAAACTGAACATGGACATGGATTAAAACTGATTGAGTCTAACCAATCAAAACCTAATTAACTAATTAACCTGACTAATCCGAAAATTAAACTATCTTAATCCTAATTAGATCTAAAGATGATTAAAATCCTAATTAACCTGGTTAAATCTAAAAATGATTAAAAATCTGATTAAACCTAATATTAAACTAAAATTAATAAAACTCTAACAACCTCAACTGATTTAAATCTATTAAATTTCTATTAAAATTCTAATAAACTCTACATTATTTATTTAAAACTATTAAAATTCTATTATTAATAAAAGAAAACTATATTCTTTTTATATTATTCTAAAAACTATTAAAACTATTTTAAAATCTATTATATTCTAAAAATGATAAAAACCATTAAATCTATTTAAAAAAAATTCTATATAAAATTCTAAAAAAAAATTTAAACTATTAAAAAATGTAAAAAAATCTATTTAAATCCTAAAAAATCCCCAAAGCCTATTAAAAATCTACAGAAAGCTATTAAACCCTAAAAAATGCAGACAAATGCAAATGACCACCATAAAAGAGCGCGCGAGACCAGATCGAATCGAACAGTAAACCCCCCCCGGGCATCAGAATATCCTGAAATCACCATGTGAGCTGCAAACACCGAGGAGCGCACAATTTCCCGAAAATAAAACCCTGATGATCTGGACTGGATCTGCCATATCTAGTAAATGAAACCCAAGTTGTAACTCTGATATCCTCTGTCTGTGCACAAGTATGCATTTAAACCACGAGTCAGATAGGAGAACCGGTTGGTCAAATTTTAGGGTGCAACAGCTGCCCCTATTCAAGCGACTTGGACCCGATTGGGTGAAGAGCGAACGGCCTTCAAACATTCGAGGTACGAGACGGTTGAATACTAAGAACCCAGAAATTTGCCAACCGCAGAAATAAACTGCGCCATTGCTTGGGAATTATTTTCATCAACTGAATCTGACTGTTACGGCAATCAACTGATCCATTAGCGACCGTGCTAGGGATGGCTCGTCTTTCCACGTAAGGAATAAATCGTCCACGTTAGGAGTAAACTCTTGTCCAGATTTGTCCGCGTCAGGACTACACTTTCCACGTTAGGAATAACATTGTCCACGTTAAGAATAACACCGTCCATGTTAGGACTCCCCTTTCCACGTAAGGAATAACCGTTCCACGTTAGGAATAACACCGTCCACGTTAGGACTCCCCTTTCCACGTTAGGAATAACCGTTCCACGTTAGGAATAAACGCTTTTCCCCGTCAGGAATAACTCTTTCTCTGCTTTGTCAACCTCTTCCACGTAAGGAATACGTCTTCTTTTGCTTTGTCCACGTAAAGACTCTTTCTTTTTCCACGTTAGGGATCACAAATTTTCCACGTAAGGAACCCCAATCTTTCCACGTAAGGAATATAACTTGATAGGTCCACGCCAGGACTCCAATCCTTCCACGTGAGGAATACTATATCAATCTTTCTTTCCACGTTAGGAACGTCATCTTTCCACGTAAGGAACACCTCTTTTCCACGTTAGGAATGCAACTTTCTTTTCACGTAAGGAATACATCATCCACGTTAGGACCCGCCTTTCCACGTTAGGAACACAATCTCTTTTCCACGTAAGGGATCATTTTTCCACGCAAGGAATCTCATTTTTCCACGTAAGGAACTGAAATTTCTCTTTCTCTTCCACGTAAGGAACACGCTTTCTTTCCACGTTAGGAATACTTCTTCTTTCCACGTAAGGAATATCATTTCTTCTGAATCCGTCCACGTCAGGACTAAACTTTCCACGTAAGGAATCTATCTTCTTCTTCCACATTAGGAATAACTTCTTTGATCTGTCCGCGTCAGGACTAAACTCTTCCACGTCAGGAATAATCTCTTTCTTTCCACGTCAGGAATCAATCTTGATATGTCCGCGTAAGGACTCAATCTTTCCACGTAAGGAATAAACTCGTCTTTCCACGTAAGGAATCTCCATCTTTCCACGTAAGGAATCTCCAACTCTTTCCACATAAGGAAACTATTTTTCTTCCACGTAAGGAATACATCATCCACGTTAGGACCCATCTTTCCACGTAAGGAATAACTTGTCCGCGTTAGGACTACATCGTCCACGTTAGGACCCACTTTTCCACGTTAGGAATAATAGTCTTCTTGATTTGTCCACGTAAGGACTCCCATTTTTCCACGTAAGGAATACTTCTTCATCTGTCCACGTAAGGACTCCAGTCTGATATGTCCACGTAAGGACTCAATCTTTCCGCGTAAGGAATAAATCTTTGTATCTGTCCATGTTAGGACTAAACTCTTCCACGTTAGGAATACATTTTTTTTTTATTTGTCCACGTAAGGACTCAACTTTCACCTTGCTTTGTCCACGTAAGGACTCCAATCTTTCCACGTAAGGAAACCGTATCGTCTTGATTTGTCCACGTCAGGACTCACCTCTTGACTTGCTGAGGATAAAAACTTGTCCGCGTCAGGACTCACATCTCCACCTGCTGAAGTAATAGAACCTGTCCACTTCAGGACTTGCGCGTCCTCGACTTGCTGGGGAAATAAAACTCATCCACGTCAGGACACACACTCTGCCAACAACACGAAGAAGGATAAATTTGTCCACGTCAGGACTCTCGCATCTTGTCATCCCGAAAAACTATAACTTTGCCCACGTCAGGACACACAGTTCACCATTAAGAAGGAAGACACTTGCTGGAAATAAATTGTCCACGTCAGGACACCAACACGAAGAATAACCAATCTTGTCCACGTCAGGACTGCACATTCAATCAATACGGAGAAATCAAATTGGTCCACGTTAGGACTAGCACATATCGTCAATTTGAGGAAATCAATTTGTCCACGTCAGGACTTCACATTCCATCAATTCTGAGAAATTGACCCTGTCCACGTTAGGACTAACACCTCTTATCAGCCCGGGGAAATAAATCTGTCCACGTTAGGACCCCCACCTCTCTAGCACAAAGAAATCCAGTCAATATGGGAATACACCGTCCACGTCAGGACTTATTGCTCCATCGATCCCAACCCACAAACTTCTTAGCACTGACGTTACAGCAGCTTTGAGGCTGACTCTACTGGGGATATTTGGAAACCAAACTACCGGACGCCTGTTCTGATAACCGGTTGCAACTTATGAAATTCTGATTCATGAAACCCCTGATGACAAATAACTCTGCCTGGGAATAAAGAGAAACTTATCTTGATAACTCTGTGGGGAATACTGCCGAAACTGACATTATCATTGAATGTCTCATGCCGAGATCTTGAACGTTTGGTAGTTCATTTGGGCAAGAGCTCTCTCCACCTGCCGGGATACAGAAACCTCTTCAGCAAAATAAATGCTGAAGATAATGCCAACTCCGCTGGGGATAGCCAGGTGCTACAAAATTATTCCAGCAAAATAAATGCTGGAAGGGTGAAGTCAACCCTGCTGGGAAATTGGGAACTTAACCAAGCACCTTGTTGAAGTAACATCCTGCTAGGGAATATAACTCTGCTGGGGAATAGCAGATGTGCCAAGTATGATTGGACTTCTGCTGGAGAGTGAGCAGGTATCCCACAGTATTCTGACAAAATAAACGCCTGGATGCACAACCAACTCTGCGGGGATGGTCTTAATCTTCGAGTTCTACTGGGAGGAAAGAACACTTGCTGAAAGGAGAGAACTCCGCTTCGGGGATACTAACATGCCCCAGTTTGTATTTTTGCTTAGCTTGCCCCTGAATCTGCAACAATTTTGGAATGGACCCTACAGTCTTTGTATCCTGACAACCAGACATGGACTGCTTCTACATTTCGGACCTCGAAGGGGTGTTTCAAGAACATAACTTTCGTGCTTCTAGGGTGACCTGCCCCGGTCTCGCAACAATCTTTTGTCTCTGATCGACTGAGTCGTGGAGCACTGCCCATAACTATGAGAGATTTGTCGAATCTTGACCTGACTGCCTCAGATTTGCTGATTCTAGGATGACTGACTCTGCCTGAATTAATCAGTATAGCTTGCCCCAGTTCACGAAACATTTGGGCATTCTGCATTTTATCCCGATCATACCTTCCACTGTAGGAATCTTTCCTGTCGGCATGCGCTTACTCGCAAGTAACACAAGTTGTTCTGCATAAAAGATATATTAAACGCAATGCATATGACAGTTTCAAAATCCAAGTCTGTTCACTGAAAAATTTTGTGACATGTAATGAATCAATTATCAAGATGTCAATATGAAAGCTGGTAGGAGGAACCCTTTTAGGAGTCAGAATCGACGAGATCTTTACTGACGTATGCTCTTGACCAAAACCTGTTTCAATTAGGACTTTTTCGGGTTGTAACGTGGTCAGGTTCACGGTTAACAAGGAAAGATATAGGCTCAAAATTTATTTCGACCCACCCATTCTTCGTGATGTTCTCCAATCCTATGTTCAGCTAATCTGACTTCAGCGCTCACCTATTAGAGGTGGAATGATAGGAGTGATGGTTCAGGATACCACACATTTTTTTGTTTTTTGAGTGACAGTCATTTGCTTTTCGTCTTTGGGTGCCTGGAGTCACACGACTTTGTCCTTTTCGAAGGCTTTTTTTCTTTTCTTTGACAATCCTTTTCGTTTTTCGTTTTTTTTTTCATTCCCTAACCTTTGCCTGGACTGAGTATCTTTTGAGATTCTTTCGATTTTCCAGTCCAGCGGGATGCCCCTGTTTTTGCCTAAGTCATTCGTTTTCAAGCTTTGACTTAGCGGGCTTTTGATTCTTTTCGCTTTTCGTTTTTTTTTTTTTTTTTTTGAACAAGTCGTGTGACACTGGTTTGTCTGACTTTTTGTGGAATAATGTGACTGTTGCACTCTTTGTCGGCAAGGTTTAACCATTGCGGTTCTTTAGGCACGACCTATACAAGTGTGATTTATCCTCAAACGGACACTCTTTTCGTAATTCGACCGCTTGGTCAAACTAGCTGACACCTACCCTGCCCCGGGTTTAAGATTTAGGGTTTTTTCATTTTCAAAAAGGAACTCCTACTACTGGCTCGAAATGGGTTATCAAGGGATTATCTTCCTTATATCTCCTGTGTTTATGGATTGAAACAATGCCTGTATTTCATCAATAAGTTTTTTATCCAAAAGCATACAATCGGAATATTATTCGTCATCTGTTTTCGTCATCCTCCCCAGATTCCTGCTAAAACAAGCATTAAGCATTAAAGAAAAACAAAGAGTGAACACGACTGGATTAATTCAAAACATGCATATTCATTTCGTTCATCAATATCAATTGAAAAAACAACAAGTTTTAAGAGCGAAATTTGCAATTACACAGGAAAGAAACTACAAATGCGAGGACATGAACAAGATAACATGAAAAATGTCGGTGTCTCAGAACTGGACTTTCTGCACTTTGACTTATTGGCGAGTCAACCATCCTCAGAAGCGATCATCAGGGGTAGTCTACTGCTGTCTCGATCTTCTCTCAACGGCCCGATCAAATCTGGGAAACCTTTTCATCACCCCGGCTTTTGCTTGTCTATGGCCTTGCACCACCTTGGGGACCCTTTCAGAGAAGTTAATAACCCTGCTGTCGATTAAATCTTGGACGTTATGCTTGAACGCGTGGCAACCTTCAATATCATGTTCGGGAGCCCCGGAGTGGAATTCACAGTGCCTGCTCGCATCATAGCCATCCGGCAGAGTGCCGGTTATTGGCGCCAGAGTTTTTTTCTCCACCAAGTTCAATCTTAGTAGTGTCTGTAACAAATCTGCGTACGTTGAGGGAGGCTTTTCAAACACCCTCCTTGGCTTCTTTCCCCGAATTCTTTGTTGGGCCGGATACTGGCATTTCGCAGGCTGCTGGCTTTGCTCGGACGACTCCTCAGGCTCACGCGTTATCATCCTTAAATTCAACCCTGGCATCGGCAACTGTTGTGGACATGGGGACTTAGCTTCCAGTGGCTCTGGGATATACCTCGATTCGTCTGCAACCTCTGGCGGAGAAATGGGAATGTCAGTCCCTGAAACTTTTATGCCCCCTGGTACAAACTCAATTGTTTTCTCATCCAGCAAATCTTGAATCTTATGCTTAAAAGCTTTGCAGTTTGCAATGATATGCCCCGGTGCGCCGGAGTGGAAGGCACAATGGGCGTTCAGGTCATAGTCTGGTGGCGGCTGCCCTGTCAATGGGACCAAAATGCGGGGCTCAACCAGTTGAAGTTGGAACAAGAGTTGCACCAGCTGATCATAATCCACAGGGATCTCATCAAATACTCTGTTAGAAGACCTCATCCTCTTACCACACCTTCTTGAGTTACCCTGAAAGATCAATTGCGACTGCTGACGAGGAGAATCCTGAGCTTCGAATTGTGGAGAGGGTCTCTTACGCCTATCGTGCGTGGGTAGCGGTTCTTCAGACCCCTGAGGAGCAGACAAGCCAGCCGCGTCTTCCGACATTTTCCATCCTTCTCTCCTGAGTACGTTCCTTAATATTTCAGCCATCAACCCTATCTGTGCCTTCAATCAGCAGTTCTCTTCTTCTAGCGTCTCTTGATTCGAGCGCAACACTTGCATATCTTTCGTGAACTGCCCCAGCTGGCCTCGAACATCCGTCAATTCTGCTTGAACCTGCTTGATGTCTATCCCCACAAGTTGGCATAGGCGGCCTGGGAGAAAACCTTAATTCTCTGGCTGAGCAAAATCGGCAGCTCTATCATTAGCCCGTGCAATCAGAGGCTGCACCATATTCTGCAACTGCTTCTGACTCTCGGCCATGGCTTCCATTACCTGTATGAGCCGCATTATGTTGTCGTGCACCTCTTGCATCTCAGTCTGTTCCTGACTCATGACTTCCTTACTGCTGCTTCTGGTTGACTGCCAGGGGATTCTTCGGTCGCTAATCTGGGAGGACCTGGAAGATACAGGAGATGAGATACAATTTAATAATTACCTGCAATGCAATATGAATATGAATGCAATGCAATATGTGTCTGTGCATTAGGGAAATTCATTCCCCGATTCTAGTGTGAAGGTGCCGGTGCAGTGACAGTGCTAGCAATACAAAGATCGGAGTTGGATCACAGAAAGCCTCATATATTACGGAGGAACCAATAAGCCAAGAATACAATATCACTGAGAGTACAATAAGAAGGCATGACCTCAACCAACAATCCTGGTGATGGTCAGCGCTATGCAAATAAAGCATACAAGTCACTACATGAAAAGATCAAACACTCCCATAAGTCTGGTATTCTTCTAGCAACTTCTTGGTCTCCGGATGACTTGGTCGAGCAAGCAGCCCTTCAACAAGTTGGTTTCTTTTCTTAAGAACACGTCGCACGTCTTCAGCAGTTTCTTCCCATGCCCCTTCTCCGAAGCGATCCTCTAGTTTACGCTTCTGAGACACAGCTTCGTCTCTGCCTTTGATGGCCTTGTTTAGGGCGTTCTGGAGACTATACCGGGTCATCACTTCTTCTTCACACTTCTTGATGCTGGACTTCAACTGCTCTTCGAGGTCGGAAATTTGCTGCTTCAACTTATCTTCCCTCTTCTTATTGTTGGTGAGCGTAGCATTCCAAGTCTGATTGCAAGAAGAGATCTCTCGGTGAGCTGCGTCGAGCGCTTTCTTCTTGGATTCAAGCATGTCATGGGAGCTTCTGAAATCTTGCCCCAGACGTTCGCGCTTCTTCTTCTCCTCAGTCAACTCAGCCCCTAGTCTGTTTACTAGCTCGATCTGCTGTTGGAAAGCGTGCACGACCTTGTTTTTCTCACTGCGTATCTGGGCTAGTTCCTGCTCTAACCCTTCGTTGATCTTCATCAAGGCCTCTTTTTCTTTCACAACTTGCTCGTAGGCTTCCCGAGAAACAGTAGTTGGCTCTGCTACCGGAATAGGAACAAGGGCTGGTGCATCTGGAAACGGCATCCGTAACTGACCGACTCTCTCCCGGATCCAAACCCTGTAAGGTGCATATGCCTGACAGTCATTCTTCCCTAACAACGGCTTCCCTCTTCGGTTAATACGCGTCCAGGCATGCTGCAGCTTGGCCGATAACTCCCCCTTCAAGTCTCCGATGAAGTACAGAGATTCCTGTACTTCTTCCTCCTTTGGTGGGCTCTTCAGCGCATATCCGAATTGGCGAATGAACAGAGAAGAGTTGTAATTGATACACCCTTTTCTTCCTATCAGCGGGACATTAGGGTACCCAGAACAACTGAAGATAAGCTCGGATCCCAGCAGATCTCTATCAAACCATTCAACGTCTTCGGAAGATAGCCTCATCAGGCGCTCTGACCAGCTAGCGGTGGTTGCACTCTCCACAAAAGATCCCTTCATGGGAAGATGACTCTTGAACCACATATTCAACAAAGGAGCACAGCAGTAAACAACCTTTCCCCTTCTGTTTTCATTCTTGTAGTGCAAGGAGTGGTAGAAGTCTCCGATCAACGTTGGCACTGGATTGCCGGCAGCAAATAGATGGAAAGCGTCCAAGTCTATGAAATTGGGCAAGTTAGGAAACAGCACAATCCCATAAATGCATAGAGCCAAAATAGCATTG
The DNA here is from genome assembly GCA_963859935.3 of Lathyrus sativus. Classification (NCBI taxonomy): domain Eukaryota; kingdom Viridiplantae; phylum Streptophyta; class Magnoliopsida; order Fabales; family Fabaceae; genus Lathyrus; species Lathyrus sativus. The sequence continues at coordinate 196,356 of CAWUDS030000647.1, forward strand.
AAAACCACCCAACATCCGCTCTTGGCATACTCCTGAGCTTTGCCAACCAAGAAATCAAGAGAGAAACCTGAAACCCCAAGCCAAGAAGTCACTAACAGTTCTGCAGCTTCCATATGCAAGGCTTTGGCTAAGTCCTCCAACTTGGGCTCAGCAGCAGAGTGAATAAATGGAACCTTGTTCTGCACGGGTAGCTCCGTAAACTCCACATACTCCTCAATGGTGGGCCCTAGAATGAAGTCAGCAAACGTAAAACATCTCAATGCGGGGTCATAGAACTGCATCAAGGTGTACAGCCCGTTCATCTCATCAGTAGTGGGCTTGCAGACTAATCTCAGTAATCTCCCATGACTCATTCTGAAGCTTCTCCTAACCTCCTCATCAGCAAGAGATATCAGACCAAGCAAAGAAGTAATATCAGGTGTAGGTAGCTTATACGCAACTGTTTTCCTCAAACCAGCCATAATCAATACTCAGAAGTCTGGGCACTAGAATCGGAGGGTATGCAAATGCACCTGCAGCACAGACACACGTTAATGGGATGCAATGATAATGGGTATGCAAACAATGCAATGCAAATAACATGCAACAGGGACCAAATGCCGTAGCTGAATAGCCTGAACCATATCAAGAGGTCTCAGATAGCCTCTATAGAAGTCCTCAAACCCTGGTCTCAGATAGACCTACAACAAAGCTCCAACAACGGTCTCTGACAGACCTCAAACCATAACTCTAACTGGTCTCTGGTAGACCTCAAATCACATCTCCAACTGGTCTCTGACAGACCCCAGAACTATCCAACTGGTCTCTGACAGACCTCATAACACATCTCCAAATGGTCTCTGACAGACCTCATAACTCTCCATAAATACCCAGGATCTCTGATCAAGAAACAAACCGGTAGTCTGAAGGTCTAGTTACCTGCATAACCCCAAACCCTCTCACAGGTGGATGTCCTAGTAACTGACAAAGGTATGGCATCCTATGCGGTCGTCGGCGTCACAGACTTTCAAGGTTGATGATACGATTCCCAGAAGGAGTGGCATCATCAAATCCTGAAGAGGCCTCACTTAGCCAACTTCCAAATGATCGGTTCCCGGAGTCGACAATTCAGCTGACCAACAACCCCTTCGACCCAAAGGGTAGAAAAAGAAGCCAACCAGAAGAACCTCGTCCGAGTGTAGATTTCATGAGACACTAATGCAAGCAAAGCCGGCACGCGCCCACTACTTTCTACTCTAATTCTAGGTGCACTCAAGCCCAGGTCCGGCTTATCTCTCAATCATAGAACACCCGTCACAACCCAATACAGCAATAATAATCAATATATATAATGCCGAAAATAAAGGTCAGAAATATAAATCCATACAAAATCCTCGACGGGAAAACAAGCGTTAGGATTGACTCTCTTAAGGAACGTTGGATCCCAAATGCATAAGAACCATCGCAGTCCTTAGCAGCCAGGGGACGTTGGATCCCCAGCAGAGTCGCCAGCTGTCGCTACTGCGAAAATCGGCGCCGGCTGAACAGAAGAGTCGCCACCGTGCGTTATTTATCCCACAGGAGGGAAAGGAAACGCTCAGAGTAAACCTCGCACAACACGGGAAAGGTATGGTCGTCGCAACCAAAACCTGGATTCGGGAGTCGGTTACGCAAGGGGAAGGTATTAGCACCCCTCACGTCCGTCGTACTCGACGGGATCCACGCTTGTTTTCGGGTATGGATTGTTATTCTATCTAAGCTAAAGGTCAGGGTTAAAAAGAAAATAAAATGACTCGGCAAAGTATCGCACTTTATGCCTACGTATTCCCGTCTGGAACGAGAAATCAGAGTCAACGTAGTTCGCCTACCTACTGGAAAGGAGGGGAAGGTTGCTCGCTAGGATATCGCATCCTATGCCTACGTACTTTCATACAGCATGAAAGATCAGAGCAAACGTAGTTCGGGCCACGTACGACACAAGCTTGTCTTGGTTGATTTTATTCCTTCTGAAAAAGGTTTTTCTGATTAGCAGTCCAAGCGGACAAAAATGACGTCTTGATGAGTTCATCTTCTTTTACGGAAGAAGTGTCTTTTATTGAGTTTGAAATTTTATTGTGTTTTTCTGTTTGTTTTGAGGAAGGAGAGACAGAACTCTAACCTACGGTTGCGAAGGGAATCAACTAACCTAGTGTTGTCATGCATGGGTTAAGACCTAATGTCTATCATGCTCATCTCTTGCACAGAGAGAAACAGAGATCCTAAGTGGGGTGTTACAGAAACAATATCAGATATATACAGTAAAGCAATAAAATGCATGGATGCAGCAATACAAGCGAGGCAAGGGAGTCCCACTCAACCTCGAACCTAGAAAACAATAGGCAAAAGTGAACAGGATTCACTTTCAACCCAACAGGTTAAACAGCAAACAATACAGTCCAGAAAACCAATCAATACATCAAGAATGAAGTACAGCAGAAAATAAACAGCCACAGCAGCTCTGCACCACATCAGTCTTCAAGCTTCAGCAAGCATCAATCTCTATCTCCACAGCTTTCCAGCAAGGTCTTTGTCATCAATCTTCCATCCGTAATGGCTTTTCTTCAAGTCTCAATCTCCAGGAGGAATATCAGTCAACCAGATGAAGTGAATGAATGTTAGACAATCAATTACCTACCAAGGGTGGTTCATCAACTGTTAACATTAAACAGACAGTTTTCTCTCAAAAGTTCTATCTTTCAAATACATTCACTGATCCTTCCAAAGGAAGGAGGTGGATATTTGAAAGAGACTTTGAATCATAGAGAAAGGATGCATGCAGACAAGGCATTCCATGTTTGAGAAACAAGCTTTCTAATCTAGAGCTCTGCCTAGCCCCTAAACCCTAATCTCCTCAACAGCTGCTAGCAGGAATCTCCTCATCAACTCTGGAAGTTGGTCTTCAAGCTCTGGATCTCCAATGGCTTCATCATCACAAGTCTTCAGCTCTCCCAATCCCCAAGCAATCCCCATACCCATACAGACAAGTCAATAATCCCCAGAGGGCACACCACACCAGTCAAACAAATATAGACAGTATATTAATAGCAGTAGGGGAATCCTAGTGATTTCTAAGGGATCTAATAACTACCCATAGTCCCTATAGTCCCATATCTAAAATATTCAATCTCTAAGTCCTAAGGGAAATGATTCAATTCTCCTAAGTCATCACTTAAACCCTAATTTTGTTCATGTTATCCACACCTAAACTAAACACCTAAAATTAAGTCCTAAAAATGGGAACTAAATTGTATATACAAGCTAACAAAGTCTACTAATCAACCTAAAAAGAAGGGATTAAAAATACTAAAGCATCTATTAGAACAAAAATCATCAAATTTAAGCATCAAACTAAACTTCACAAAATGCTATTTACAAGAAAAATGCATGAAAAATATTAAAACAAAATAAAACGTCAATTTTATTTTTTTCATATTTTTCTAGACAGAATTATGGACCTATAGCAAAAAGAACCAATTAAAAATACCAAATTTCCTATTTTTTATGATTTTTTTAATAATGCTAACAATATAAAAGAAATCCAAAGAATAAAAGAAATGAATAAAAGGGAAGGGGGTGCAGATAGCACATGCGCCCAGTGTTATTCTAAGGTGGGCCAGAGAGGGGTGGTGCGCCTAGCAAATGGCGCAGGCCCACATGAATCAGAAATTCAGCTGAAAGCAAAAAAAGACAACGCATGGGTGCAATTAGCAGGTTTTTTCCGTTCATTTTAAGTGGGCTTCATTATGGGGGGTGCGAATAGTAGTGGGGCCTAAGGCCCAGTCCAGAATCATCACTCAATTCTCACGCAGGGGGATACGAGCAAACCAGGGGGTGGATCCTAGCAACCACACGCTGGGCTTAACCCAGCCCAAACCTAATCAGAAACCCTAACCACAAAACCCCTCTTCCTCTCCACTGCTCTGATCACTGTTCACCTAAGGCAAACCCTAGCCGCTCTCTCATCCTCCTCCTCTCTGCAATTCCTCTAACAAACTCTCAAGATCCTTCTCCAAAAAAACAAACAAGCAAATCCTATGAAATCTAAATCCCAGCGAAATAACCTAATCAACATTCATTCTATCAGGCAAAACCAGCTTCAAGCTTGAAAAGATGTGTACCTGGAGACGAATCAAGAACTAGTTCTTGGAGTTCTTGAAGCTTTAAAGGAAGTCGCCGCGAGAGAGACGAAGATCTGGAGGTTCTCTAGAAGTTGCTCGTTCGAACGATCTTGAGAAGATGATAGGAGATCGTTCTGGAAAAACTGAAAGTTGAAGGCCGCTGGAAAATTCTGGAAGAACAATCAAGGTTTGACCTTGTTCTGGGAAAATTGCGTTTGAAGCGTTCTGAAGATCTTGGAGAAGTTTTGGGAATCTCGAGTGTCCTCACGATCTGGAAACGGAGGAAGGTTGAAGGTGTTGGAAACGTGAAGAACAATGAAGGTTTGAAGAATTTCTGGGTTTTCTGGAGATTTTCTTTGAAGATTGATGGATGAATCTGGGCGAGATGATGCAGTTTCCGGCGATGTTGAGTTCTCCGGTGAGGTATAGATGAAGGTGGATGGAGGAAGATCGGAGAAGAACGAAGCGTTTCTGGGAATTCTGGGCAGAAAATCAGTTCCGGCGATGGTTGCGGTGGTCCGATGACGGTTGGGGCTGCCGGCGGGAGTTGGTTAAGGCGGATGCATGGCCGCCGGTGGCTTCTCAGGCGATGTGTGAAGTGGAGACAAGTGTCTCAGTGGGGAGTCTGCATGGAGGACGCGTGGCGTTGCGTGGAGAAAGAGTGGAGAAATAGTGGGGCAGGTGTCAGGTTCTGGGGAAGTTATGAGTGGTGTGTTGGTGGGACCTGGTGTGAACGCGTGGATCATCTTATATAGTGACAAGTGTCACTCGCCAATTCTGGACCAAAAACTGCACACACAAACAAAAAACTTGACTGAAAATACCATTGGGCCTCCAACCTGCTGGGCCCACGAAATTGATTGCAAAACTCCATAAAACTGAACATGAACATGGATTAAAACTGATTAAGTCTAACCAATCAAAACCTAATTAACTAATTAACCTGACTAATCCGAAAATTAAACTATCTTAATCCTAATTAGATCTAAAGATGATTAAAATCCTAATTAACCTGGTTAAATCTAAAAATGATTAAAAATCTGATTAAACCTAATATTAAACTAAAATTAATAAAACTCTAACAACCTCTACTGATTTATATTTATTAAATTTCTATTAAAATTCTAATAAACTCTACATTATTTATTTAAAACTATTAAAATTCTATTATTAATAAAAGAAAACTATATTCTTTTTATATTATTCTAAAAACAATTAAAACTATTTTAAAATCTATTATATTCTAAAAATGATAAAAACCATTAAATCTATTTAAAAAAAATTCTATATAAAATTCTAAAAAAAAATTTAAACTATTAAAAAATGTAAAAAAATCTATTTAAATCCTAAAAAGTCCCCAAAGCCTATTAAAAATCTACAGAAAGCTATTAAACCCTAAAAAATGCAGACAAATGCAAATGACCACCATAAAAGAGCGCGCGAGACCAGATCGAATCGAACAGTAAACCCCCCCGGGCATCAGAATATCCTGAAATCACCATGTGAGCTGCAAACACCGAGGAGCGCACAATTTCCCGAAAATAAAACCCTGATGATCTGGACTGGATCTGCCATATCTAGTAAATGAAACCCAAGTTGTAACTCTGATATCCTCTGTCTGTGCACAAGTATGCATTTAAACCACGAGTCAGATAGGAGAACCGGTTGGTCAAATTTTAGGGTGCAACACCGGTCAATTTCGTTGTGTATCCAGACTCCGGTTATTACGTAGAGCGTTCAGGCTCCTGTCAGTTTCGTTTGGTATCCAGACTTCGGTTATTACGTTGAGCGTTCAGGCTCCGGTCAGTTTCGTTGGGTATCCAGACTCCGTTTATTACGTTGAACGTTCAGGCTCCGGTCAGTTTCGTTGGGTATCCAGACTCTGGTTATTACGTTGAGCATTCAGGCTCCGGTCAGTTTTGTTGGGTATCCAGACTCTGGTTTTTACATTGAGCGTTTAGGCTCCGGTCAGTTTTGTTGGGTATCCAGACTCCGGTTATTATGTTGAGGGTTCAGGCTCCGGTCAGTTTCGTTGGGTATCCAGACTCCGGTTATTACGTTGAGCGTTCAGGCTCCGCTCAGTTTCTTTGGGTATCCAGACTCCGGTTATTACGTTGAGCGTTCAGGCTCCGATCAGTTTGGTTGGGTATCCAGACTCCGGTTATTAAGTTGAGCGTTCAGGCTCCGGTCAGTTTCTTTTGGTATCCAGACTCCGGTTATTACGTTGAGCGTTTAGGCTCCGGTCAGTTTCGTTGGGTATCCAGACTCCGGTTATTTTGTTGAGCGTTCAGGCTCCGGTCAATTTCGTTGTGTATCCAGACTCCGGTTATTACGTTGAGCGTTCAGGCTCCGGTCAGTTTCGTTGGGTATCCAGACTCCGGTTATTACGTTGAGCGTTCAAGCTCCGGTCAGTTTCTTTGGGTATCCAGACTCCGGTTATTACGTTGAGCGTTCAGCCTCCGGTCAGTTTCGTTGGGTATCCAGACTCCGGTTATTTTGTTGAGCGTTCAGGCTCCGGTCAATTTCGTTGTGTATCCAGACTCCGGTTATTACGTTGATCGTTCAGGCTCTAGTCAATTTCGTTGGGTATCCAGACTCCGGTTATTACGTAGAGCGTTCAGGCTCCAGTCAGTTTCGTTTGGTATCCAGACTTCGGTTATTACGTTGAGCGTTCAGGCTCCGGTCAGTTTCGTTGGGTATCCAGACTCCGTTTATTACGTTGAACGTTCAGGCTCCGGTCAGTTTCGTTGGTTATCCAGACTCCGGTTATTACGTTGAGCATTCAGGCTCCGGTCAGTTTCGTTGGGTATCCAGACTCTGGTTTTTACATTGAGCGTTTAGGCTCCGGTCAGTTTTGTTGGGTATCCAGACTCCGGTTATTATGTTGTGGGTTCAGGCTCTTGTCAGTTTCGTTGGGTATCCAAACTCAGGTTATTACATTGAGCGTTCGGGCTCCGGTTAGTTTCGTTGGGTATCCAGACTCCGGTTATTACGTTGAGCGTTCAGGCTCCGGTCAGTTTCTTTGGGTATCCAGACTCCGGTTATTACGTTGAGCGTTCAGGCTCCGATCAGTTTCGTTGGGTATCCAGACTCCGGTTATTAAGTTGAGCGTTCAGGCTCCGGTCAGTTTCTTTTGGTATCCAGACTCCGGTTATTACGTTGAGCGTTCAGGCTCCGGTCAGTTTCGTTGGGTATCCAGACTCCGGTTATTTTGTTGAGCGTTCAGGCTCCAGTCAGTTTTGTTGGGTATCTAGACTCCGGTTTTTACGTTGAGGGTTCAGGCTCCGGTCAGTTTCGTTGGGTATCCAGACTCCGGTTATTACGTTGAGCGTTCAGGCTCCGGTCAGTTTCGTTGGGTATCCAGACTCCGGTTATTACGTTGATCCTTCAGGCTCCAGTCAGTTTTGTTGGGTATCCAGACTTCGGTTTTTACATTGAGGGTTCAGGCTCCGGTCAGTTTCGTTGGGTATCCAGACTCCGGTTATTTCGTTGACGTTCAGGATCCGGTCAATTTCGTTGTGTATCCAGACTCCGATTATTACGTTGATCGTTCAGGCTCCAGTCAATTTCGTTGGGTATCCAGACTCCGGTTATTACGTAGAGCGTTCAGGCTCCGGTCAGTTTCGTTTGGTATCCAGACTTCGGTTATTACGTTGAGCGTTCAGGCTCCGGTCAATTTCGTTGGGTATCCAGACTCCGTTTATTACGTTGAACATTCAGGCTCCGGTCAGTTTCGTTGGGTATCCAGACTCTGGTTATTACGTTGAACATTCAGGCTCCGGTCAGTTTCGTTGGGTATTCAGACTCTGGTTTTTACGTTGAGCGTTTAGGCTCCGGTCAGTTTTGTTGGGTATCCAGACTCCGGTTATTATGTTGACGGTTCAGGCTCCGGTCAGTTTCGTTGGGTATCCAGACTCCGATTATTACGTTGAGCGTTCAGGCTCCGCTCAGTTTCTTTGGGTATCCAGACTCCGGTTATTAAGTTGAGCGTTCAGGCTCCGCTCAGTTTCTTTTGGTATCCAGACTCCGGTTATTACGTTGAGCGTTTAGGCTCCGGTCAGTTTCGTTTGGTATCCAGACTCCGGTTATTTTGTTGAGCGTTCAGGCTCCGGTCAATTTCGTTGTGTATCCAGACTCCGGTTATTACGTTGAGCGTTCAGGCTCCGGTCAGTTTCGTTGGGTATCCAGACTCCGGTTATTACGTTGAGCGTTCAAGCTCCGGTCAGTTTCTTTGGGTATCCAGACTCCGGTTATTACGTTGAGTGTTCAGCCTCCGGTCAGTTTCGTTGGGTATCCAGACTCCGGTTATTTTGTTGAGCGTTCAGGCTCCGGTCAATTTCGTTGTGTATCCAGACTCCGGTTATTACGTTGATCGTTCAGGCTCTAGTCAATTTCGTTGGGTATCCAGACTCCGGTTATTACGTAGAGCATTCAGGCTCCAGTCAGTTTCGTTTGGTATCCAGACTTCGGTTATTACGTTGAGCGTTCAGGCTCCGGTCAGTTTCGTTGGGTATCCAGACTCCGTTTATTACGTTGAACGTTCAGGCTCCGGTCAGTTTCGTTGGTTATCCAGACTCCGGTTATTACGTTGAGCATTCAGGCTCCGGTCAGTTTCGTTGGGTATCCAGACTCTGGTTTTTACATTGAGCGTTTAGGCTCCGGTCAGTTTTGTTGGGTATCCAGACTCCGGTTATTATGTTGTGGGTTCAGGCTCTTGTCAGTTTCGTTGGGTATCCAAACTCAGGTTATTACATTGAGCGTTCGGGCTCCGGTCAGTTTCGTTGGGTATCCAGACTCCGGTTATTACGTTGAGCGTTCAGGCTCCGGTCAGTTTCTTTGGGTATCCAGACTCCGGTTATTACGTTGAGCGTTCAGGCTCCGATCAGTTTCGTTGGGTATCCAGACTCCGGTTATTAAGTTGAGCGTTCAGGCTCCGGTCAGTTTCTTTTGGTATCCAGACTCCGGTTATTACGTTGAGCGTTCAGGCTCCGGTCAGTTTTGTTGGGTATCCAGACTCCGGTTATTTTGTTGAGCGTTCAGGCTCCAGTCAGTTTTGTTGGGTATCTAGACTCCGGTTTTTACGTTGAGGGTTCAGGCTCCGGTCAGTTTCGTTGGGTATCCAGACTCCGGTTATTACGTTGAGCGTTCAGGCTCCGGTCAGTTTTGTTGGGTATCCAGACTCCGGTTATTACGTTGATCCTTCAGGCTCCAGTCAGTTTCGTTGGGTATCCAGACTCCGGTTATTACGTTGATCCTTCAGGCTCCAGTCAGTTTTGTTGGGTATCCAGACTTCGGTTTTTACGTTGAGCGTTCAGGCTCCGGTCAGTTTCGTTGGGTATCCAGACTCCGGTTATTACGTTGATCGTTCAGGCTCCAGTCAATTTCGTTAGGTATCCAGACTCCGGTTATTACGTAGAGCGTTCAGGCTCCGGTCAGTTTCGTTTGGTATCCAGACTTTGGTTATTACGTTGAGCGTTCAGGCTCCGGTCAATTTCGTTGGGTATCCAGACTCCGTTTATTACGTTGAACATTCAGGCTCCGGTCAGTTTCGTTGGGTATCCAGACTCTGGTTATTACGTTGAACATTCAGGCTCCGGTCAGTTTCGTTGGGTATTCAGACTCTGGTTTTTACGTTGAGCGTTTAGGCTCCGGTCAGTTTTGTTGGGTATCCAGACTCCGGTTATTATGTTGAGGGTTCAGGCTCCGGTCAGTTTCGTTGGGTATCCAGACTCCGGTTATTACGTTGAGCGTTCAGGCTCCACTCAGTTTCTTTGGGTATCCAGAATCCGGTTATTAAGTTGAGCGTTTAGTCTCCGGTCAGTTTCTTTTGGTATCCAGACTCCGGTTATTACGTTGAGCGTTTAGGCTCCGGTCAGTTTCGTTGGGTATCCAGACTCCGGTTATTTTGTTGAGCGTTCAGGCTCCGGTCAATTTCGTTGTGTATCCAGACTCCGGTTATTACGTTGAGCGTTCAGGCTCCGATCAGTTTCGTTGGGTATCCAGACTCCGGTTATTACGTTGAGCGTTCAAGCTCCGGTCAGTTTCTTTGGGTATCCAGACTCCGGTTATTACGTTGAGCGTTCAGCCTCCATCAGTTTCGTTGGGTATCCAGACATCGGTTATTTTGTTGAGCGTTCAGGCTCCGGTCAATTTCGTTGTGTATCCAGACTCCGGTTATTACGTTGATCGTTCAGGCTCCAGTCAATTTCGTTGGGTATCCAGACTCCGGTTATTACGTAGAGCGTTCAGGCTCCGGTCAGTTTCGTTTGGTATCCAGACTTCGGTTATTACGTTGAGCGTTCAGGCTCCGGTCAGTTTCGTTGGGTATCCAGACTCCGTTTATTACGTTGAACGTTCAGGCTCCGGTCAGTTTCGTTGGTTATCCAGACTCCGGTTATTACGTTGAGCATTCAGGCTCCGGTCAGTTTCGTTGGGTATCCAGACTCTGGTTTTTACATTGAGCGTTTAGGCTCCGGTCAGTTTTGTTGGGTATCCAGACTCCGGTTATTATGTTGTGGGTTCAGGCTCTTGTCAGTTTCGTTGGGTATCCAAACTCAGGTTATTACATTGAGCGTTCGGGCTCCGGTCAGTTTCGTTGGGTATCCAGACTCCGGTTATTACGTTGAGCGTTCAGGCTCCGGTCAGTTTCTTTGGGTATCCAGACTCCGGTTATTACGTTGAGCGTTCAGGCTCCGATCAGTTTCGTTGGGTATCCAGACTCCGGTTATTAAGTTGAGCGTTCAGGCTCCGGTCAGTTTCTTTTGGTATCCAGACTCTGGTTATTACGTTGAGCGTTCAGGCTCTGGTCAGTTTCGTTGGGTATCCAGACTCCGGTTATTTTGTTGAGCGTTCAGGCTCCAGTCAGTTTTGTTGGGTATCTAGACTCCGGTTTTTACGTTGAGGGTTCAGGCTCCGGTCAGTTTCGTTGGGTATCCAGACTCCGGTTATTACGTTGAGCGCTCAGGCTCCGGTCAGTTTCGTTGGGTATCCAGACTCCGGTTATTACGTTGATCCTTCAGGCTCCAGTCAGTTTTGTTGGGTATCCAGACTTCGGTTTTTACGTTGAGGGTTCAGGCTCCGGTCAGTTTCGTTGGGTATCCAGACTCCGGTTATTTCGTTGACGTTCAGGATCCGGTCAATTTCGTTGTGTATCCAGACTTCGGTTATTACGTTGATCGTTCAGGCTCCAGTCAATTTCGTTGGGTATCCAGACTCCGGTTATTACGTAGAGCATTCAGGCTCCGGTCAGTTTCGTTTGGTATCCAGACTTCGGTTATTACGTTGAGCGTTCATGCTCCGGTCAATTTCGTTGGGTATCCAGACTCCATTTATTACGTTGAGCATTCAGGCTCCGGTCAGTTTCATTGGGTATCCAGACTCCGGTTATTACGTTGAACATTCAGGCTCCGGTCAGTTTCGTTGGGTATTTAGACTCTGGTTTTTACGTTGAGCGTTTAGGCTCCGGTCAGTTTTGTTGGGTATCCAGACTCCGGTTATTATGTTGAGGGTTCAGGCTCCGGTCAATTTCGTTGGGTATCCAGACTCCGGTTATTACGTTGAGCGTTCAGGCTCCGCTCAGTTTCTTTGGGTATCCAGACTCCGGTTATTAAGTTGAGCGTTCAGGCTCCGGTCAGTTTCTTTTGGTATCCAGACTCTGGTTATTACGTTAAGCGTTTAGGCTCCGGTTAGTTTCGTTGGGTATCCAGACTCCGGTTATTTTGTTGAGCGTTCAGGCTCCGGTCAATTTCGTTGTGTATCCAGACTCCGGTTATTACGTTGAGCCTTCAGGCTCCGGTCAGTTTCGTTGGGTATCCAGACTCCGGTTATTACGTTGAGCGTTCAAGCTCCGGTCAGTTTCTTTGGGTATCCAGACTCCGGTTATTACGTTGAGCGTTCAGCCTCCGGTCAGTTTCGTTGGGTATCCAGACTCCGGTTATTTTGTTAAGCGTTCAGGCTCCGGTCAATTTCGTTGTGTATCCAGACTCCGGTTATTACGTTGATCGTTCAGGCTCCAGTCAATTTCGTTGGGTATCCAGACTCCGGTTATTACGTAGAGCGTTCAGGCTCTGGTCAGTTTCGTTTGGTATCCAGACTTCGGTTATTACGTTGAGCGTTCAGGCTCCGGTCAGTTTCGTTGGGTATCCAGACTCCGTTTATTACGTTGAACGTTCAGGCTCCGGTCAGTTTCGTTGGTTATCCAGACTCCGGTTATTACGTTGAGCATTCAGGCTCCGGTCAGTTTCGTTGGGTATCCAGACTCTGGTTTTTACATTGAGCGTTTAGGCTCCGGTCAGTTTTGTTGGGTATCCAGACTCCGGTTATTATGTTGTGGGTTCAGGCTCTTGTCAGTTTCGTTGGGTATCCAAACTCAGGTTATTACATTGAGCGTTCGGGCTCCGGTCAGTTTCGTTGGGTATCCAGACTCCGGTTATTACGTTGAGCGTTCAGGCTCCGGTCAGTTTCTTTGGGTATCCAGACTCCGGTTATTACGTTGAGCGTTCAGGCTCCGATCAGTTTCGTTGGGTATCCAGACTCCGGTTATTAAGTCGAGCGTTCAGGCTCCGGTCGGTTTCTTTTGGTATCCAGACTCCGGTTATTACGTTGAGCGTTCAGGCTCCGGTCAGTTTCGTTGGGTATCCAGACTCCGGTTATTTTGTTGAGCGTTCAGGCTCCAGTCAGTTTTGTTGGGTATCTAGACTCCGGTTTTTACGTTGAGGGTTCAGGCTCCGGTCAGTTTCGTTGGGTATCCAGACTCCGGTTATTACGTTGAGCGTTCAGACTCCGGTCAGTTTCCTTGGGTATCCAGACTCCGGTTATTACGTTGATCGTTCAGGCTCCAGTCAGTTTTGTTGGGTATCCAGACTTCGGTTTTTACGTTGAGGGTTCAGGCTTCGGTCAGTTTCGTTGGGTATCCAGACTCCGGTTATTTCGTTGACGTTCAGGCTCCGGTCAATTTCGTTGTGTATCCAGACTCCGGTTATTACGTTGATCGTTCAGGCTCCAGTCAATTTCGTTGGGTATCCAGACTCCGGTTATTACGTAGAGCGTTCAGGCTCCGGTCAGTTTCGTTTGGTATCCAGACTTCGGTTATTACGTTGAGCGTTCAGGCTCCGGTCAATTTCGTTGGGTATCCAGACTCCGTTTATTACGTTGAACATTCAGGCTCCGGTCAGTTTCATTGGGTATCCAGACTCCGGTTATTACGTTGAACATTCAGGCTCCCGTCAGTTTCGTTGGGTATTCAGACTCTGGTTTTTACGTTGAGCGTTTAGGCTCCGGTCAGTTTCGTTGGGTATCCAGACTCCGATTATTATGTTGAGGGTTCAGGCTCCGGTCAGTTTTGTTGGGTATCCAGACTCCGGTTATTACATTGAGTGTTCAGGCTCCGGTCAATTTCGTTGGGTATCCAGACTCAGGTTATTACGTTGAGCGTTCAGGCTCCGGTCAGTTTCTTTGGGTATCCAGACTCCGGTTATTACGTTGAGCGTTCAGGCACCGGTCAGTTTCGTTGTGTATCCAGACTTCGGTTATTACGTTGAGCGTTCAGGCTCCGGTAAGTTTCGTTGGGTATCCAGACTCCGGTTTTTTACGTTGAGCGTTCAGGCTCTGGTCAGTTTCGTTGGGTATCCAGACTCCGGTTATTACGTTGAGCGTTCAGGCTCCGGTCAGTTTCGTTGGGTATCCAGACTCCGGTTATTACGTTGAGCGTTCAGGCTCTGATCAGTTTCGTTGGGTATCCAGACTCAGGTTATTACGTTGAGCGTTCAGGCACCGGTCAGTTTCGTTGTGTATCCAGACTCCGGTTATTACGTTGAGCGTTCAGGCTCTGGTCAGTTTTATTGGGTATCCAGACTCCGGTTTTTACGTTAAGGGTTTAGGCTCTGGTCAGATTCGTTGGGTATCCAGACTTCGGTTATTACGTTAAGCGTTCAGGCTCCGGTCAGTTTCGTTGGGTATCCAGACTCCGGTTATTATGTAGAGCGTTCAGGCTCCGGTTATTACGTTGAGCGTTCAGGCTCCGGTCAGTTTCTTTGGGTATCCAGACTCCGGTTATTACGTTGAGCGTTCATCCTCCTGTCAGTTTCGTTGGGTATCCAGACTCCGGTTATTTTGTTGAGCGTTCAGGCTCCGGTCAATTTTGTTGTGTATCCAGACTCCGGTTATTACGTTGATCGTTCAGGCTCCAGTCAATTTCGTTGGGTATCCAGACTCCGGTTATTATGTAGAGCGTTCAGGCTCCGGTCAGTTTCGTTTGGTATCGAGACTTCGGTTATTACGTTGAGCGTTCAGGCTCCGGTCATTTTCGTTGGGTATCCAGACTCCGTTTATTACGTTGAACGTTCAGGCTCCGGTCAGTTTCGTTGGGTATCCAGACTCCGGTTATTACGTTGAGCATTCAGGCTCCGGTCAGTTTCGTTGGGTATCCAGACTCTGGTTTTTACATTGAGCGTTTAGGCTCCGGTCAGTTTTTTTGGGTATCCAGACTCCGGTTATTATGTTGAGGGTTCAGGCTCCGGTCAAATTCGTTGGGTATCCAGACTCCGGTTATTACGTTGAGCGTTCAGGCTCCGGTCAGTTTCTTTGTGTATCTAGACTCCGGTTATTACGTTGAGCGTTCAGGCTGCGATCAGTTTCGTTGGGTATCCAGACTCCGGTTATTAAGTTGAGCGTTCAGGCTCCGGTCAGTTTCTTTTGGTATCCAGACTCCGGTTATTACGTTGAGCGTTTAGGCTCCGGTCAGTTTCGTTGGGTATCCAGACTCCGGTTATTTTGTTGAGCGTTCAGGCTCCGGTCAATTTCGTTGTGTATCCAGACTCCGGTTGTTACGTTGAGCGTTCAGGCTCCGGTCAGTTTCGTTGGGTATCCAGACTCCGGTTATTACGTTGAGCGTTCAAGCTCCGGTCAGTTTCTTTGGGTATCCAGACTCCGGTTATTACGTTGAGCGTTCAGGCTCCGGTCAGTTTTGTTGGGTATCCAGACTCCGGTTATTACGTTGAGCGTTCAGGCTCTGATCAGTTTCGTTGGGTATCCAGACTCAGGTTATTACGTTGAGCGTTCAGGCACCGGCCAGTTTCGTTGTGTATCCAGACTCCGGTTATTACGTTGAGCGTTCAGGCTCTAGTCAGTTTTGTTGGGTATCCAGACTCCGGTTTTTACGTTAAGGGTTTAGACTCTGGTCAGATTCGTCGGGTATCCAGACTCCGGTTATTACGTTAAGCGTTCAGGCTCCGGTCAGTTTCGTTGGGTATCCAGACTCCGGTTATTACGTTGAGCGTTCAGGCTCCGGTCAGTTTCTTTGGGTATCCAGACTCCGGTTATTACGTTGAGCGTTCATCCTCCTGTCAGTTTTGTTGGGTATCCAGACTCCGGTTATTTTGTTGAGCGTTCAGGCTCCGGTCAATTTTGTTGTGTATCCAGACTCCGGTTATTACGTTGATCGTTCAGGCTCCAGTCAATTTCGTTGGGTATCCAGACTCCGGTTATTATGTAGAGCGTTCAGGCTCCGATCAGTTTCGTTTGGTATCGAGACTTCGGTTATTACGTTGAGCGTTCAGGCTCCGGTCAGTTTCGTTGGGTATCCAGACTCCGTTTATTATGTTGAACGTTCAGGCTCCGGTCAGTTTCGTTGGGTATCCAGACTCCGGTTATTACGTTGAGCATTCAGGCTCCGGTCAGTTTCGGTGGGTATCCAGACTCTGGTTTTTACATTGAGCGTTTAGGCTCAGGTCAGTTTTGTTGGGTATCCAGACTCCTGTTATTATGTTGAGGGTTCAGGCTCCGGTCAGTTTCGTTGGGTATCCAGACTCCGGTTATTACGCTGAGCGTTCAGGCTCCGGTCAGTTTCTTTGTGTATCTAGACTCCGGTAATTACGTTGAGCGTTCAGGCTCCGATCAGTTTCGTTGGGTATCCAGACTCCGGTTATTAAGTTAAGCGTTCAGGCTCCGGTCAGTTTCTTTTGGTATCCAGACTCCGGTTATTACGTTGAGCGTTTAGGCTCCGGTCAGTTTCGTTGGGTATCCAGACTCCGGTTATTTTGTTGAGCGTTCAGGCTCCGGTCAATTTCGTTGTGTATCCAGACTCCGGTTGTTACGTTGAGCGTTCAGGCTCCGGTCAGTTTCGTTGGGTATCCAGACTCCGGTTATTACGTTGAGCGTTCAAGCTCCGGTCAGTTTCTTTGGGTATCCAGACTCCGGTTATTACGTTGAGCCTTCAGCCTCCGGTCAGTTTCGTTGGGTATCCAGACTCCGGTTATTTTGTTGAGCGTTCAGGCTCCGGTCAATTTCGTTGTGTATCCAGACTCCGGTTATTACGTAGAGCGTTCAGGCTCCGGTCAGTTTCGTTGGGTATCCAGACTCCGTTTATTACGTTGAACGTTCAGGCTCCAGTCAGTTTCGTTGGGTATCCAGACTCCGGTTATTACGTTGAGCATTCAGGCTCCGGTCAGTTTTGTTGGGTATCCAGACTCTGGTTTTTACATAGAGCGTTTAGGCTCCGGTCAGTTTTGTTGGGTATCCAGACTCCGGTTATTATGTTGAGGGTTCAGGCTCCGGTCAGTTTCGTTGGGTATCCAGACTCCGGTTATTACGTTGAGCGTTCAGGCTCCGGTCAGTTTCTTTGGGTATCCAGACTCCGGTTATTACGTTGAGTGTTCAGGCTCCGATCAGTTTCGTAGGGTATCCAGACTCCGGTAATTAAGTTGAGCGTTCAGGCTCCGGTCAGTTTCTTTTGGTATCCAGACTCCGGTTATTACGTTGAGCGTTTAGGCTCCGGTCAGTTTCGTTGGGTATCCAGACTCCGGTTATTTTGTTGAGCGTTCAGGCTCCGGTCAATTTCGTTGTGTATCCAGACTCCGGTTGTTACGTTGAGCGTTCAGGCTCCGGTCAGTTTCGTTGGGTATCCAGACTCCGGTTATAACGTTGAGCGTTCAAGTTCCGGTCAGTTTCTTTGGGTATCCAGACTCCGGTTATTGCGTTGAGCGTTCAGGCTCCGGTCAATTTCGTTTGGTATCCATACTTCGGTTATTACGTTGAGCGTTCAGGCTCCGGTCAGTTTCGTTGGGTATCTAGACTCCGTTTATTACGTTGAACGTTCAGGCTCCGGTCAGTTTCGTTGGTTATCCAGACTCCGGTTATTACGTTGAGCATTCAGGCTCCGATCAGTTTCGTTGGGTATCCAGACTCTGGTTTTTACATTGAGCGTTCAGGCTCCGGTCAGTTTTGTTGGGTATCCAGACTCCGGTCAGTTTCTTTTGGTATCCAGACTCCGGTTATTACGTTGAGCGTTTAGGCTCCGGTCAGTTTCGTTGGGTATCCAGACTCCGGTTATTTTGTTGAGCGTTCAGGCTCCGGTCAATTTCGTTGGGTATCCAGACTCCGGTTGTTACGTTGAGCGTTCAGGCTCCGGTCAGTTTCGTTGGGTATCCAGACTCCGGTTATTACGTTGAGCGTTCAAGCTCCGGTCAGTTTCTTTGGGTATCCAGACTCCGGTTATTGCGTTGAGCGTTCAGGCTCCGGACATATTCGTTTGGTATCCAGACTTCGGTTATTACGTTGAGCGTTCAGGCTCCGGTCAGTTTCGTTGGGTATCCAGACTCCGTTTATTACGTTGAACGTTTAGGCTCCGGTCAGTTTCGTTGGTTATCCAGACTCCGGTTATTATGTTGAGCATTCAGGCTCCGGTCAGTTTCGTTGGGTATCCAGACTCTGGTTTTTACAATGAGCGTTTAGGCTCCGGTCAGTTTTGTTGGGTATCCAGACTCCGGTTATTATGTTGTGGGTTCAGGCTCTTGTCAGTTTCGTTGGGTATCCAAACTCAGGTTATTACATTGAGCGTTCAGGCTCCGGTCAGTTTCGTTGGGTATCCAGACTCCGGTTATTACGTTGAGCGTTCAGGCTCCGGTCAGTTTCTTTGGGTATCCAGACTCCGGTTATTACGTTGAACGTTCAGGCTCCGATCAGTTTCGTTGGGTATCCAGACTCCGGTTATTAAGTTGAGCGTTCAGGCTCCGGTCAGTTTCTTTTGGTATCCAGACTCCGGTTATTACGTTGAGCGTTCAGGCTCCGGTCAGTTTCGTTGGGTATCCAGACTCCGGTTATTTTGTTGAGCGTTCAGGCTCCGGTCAATTTCGTTGTGTATCCAGACTGCGGTTATTACGTTGAGCGTTCAGGCTCCGGTCAGTTTCCTTGGGTATCCAGACTCCGGTTATTACGTTGATCGTTCAGGCTCCAGTCAGTTTTGTTGGGTATCCAGACTTCGGTTTTTACGTTGAGGGTTCAGGCTCCGGTCAGTTTCGTTGGGTATCCAGACTCCGGTTATTTCGTTGACGTTCAGGCTCCGGTCAATTTCGTTGTGTATCCAGACTCCGGTTATTACGTTGATCGTTCAGGCTCCAGTCAATTTCGTTGGGTATCCAGACTCCGGTTATTACGTAGAGCGTTCAGGCTCCGGTCAGTTTCGTTTGGTATCCAGACTTCGGTTATTACGTTGAGCGTTCAGGCTCCGGTCAATTTCGTTGGGTATCCAGACTCCGTTTATTACGTTGAACATTCAGGCTCCGGTCAGTTTCGTTGGGTATCCAGACTCCGGTTATTACGTTGAACATTCAGGCTCCCGTCAGTTTCGTTGGGTATTCAGACTCTGGTTTTTACGTTGAGCGTTTAGGCTCCGGTCAGTTTCGTTGGGTATCCAGACTCCGATTATTATGTTGAGGGTTCAGGCTCCGGTCAGTTTTGTTGGGTATCCAGACTCCGGTTATTACATTGAGTGTTCAGGCTCCGGTCAATTTCGTTGGGTATCCAGACTCAGGTTATTACGTTGAGCGTTCAGGCTCCGGTCAGTTTCTTTGGGTATCCAGACTCCGGTTATTACGTTGAGCGTTCAGGCACCGGTCAGTTTCGTTGTGTATCCAGACTTCGGTTATTACGTTGAGCGTTCAGGCTCCGGTAAGTTTCGTTGGGTATCCAGACTCCGGTTTTTTACGTTGAGCGTTCAGGCTCTGGTCAGTTTCGTTGGGTATCCAGACTCCGGTTATTACGTTGAGCGTTCAGGCTCCGGTCAGTTTCGTTGGGTATCCAGACTCCGGTTATTACGTTGAGCGTTCAGGCTCTGATCAGTTTCGTTGGGTATCCAGACTCAGGTTATTACGTTGAGCGTTCAGGCACCGGTCAGTTTCGTTGTGTATCCAGACTCCGGTTATTACGTTGAGCGTTCAGGCTCTGGTCAGTTTTATTGGGTATCCAGACTCCGGTTTTTACGTTAAGGGTTTAGGCTCTGGTCAGATTCGTTGGGTATCCAGACTTCGGTTATTACGTTAAGCATTCAGGCTCCGGTCAGTTTCGTTGGGTATCCAGACTCCGGTTATTACGTTGAGCGTTCAGGCTCCGGTCAGTTTCGTTGGGTATCCAGACTCCGTTTATTACGTTGAACGTTCAGGCTCCAGTCAGTTTCGTTGGGTATCCAGACTCCGGTTATTACGTTGAGCATTCAGGCTCCGGTCAGTTTTGTTGGGTATCCAGACTCTGGTTTTTACATTGAGCGTTTAGGCTCCGGTCAGTTTTGTTGGGTATCCAGACTTCGGTTATTACGTTGAGCGTTCAGCCTCCAGTCAATTTCGTTGGGTATCCAGACTCCGGTTATTACGTAGAGCGTTCAGGCTCCGGTCAGTTTCGTTGGGTATCCAGACTCCGTTTATTACGTTGAACGTTCAGGCTCCAGTCAGTTTCGTTGGGTATCCAGACTCCGGTTATTACGTTGAGCATTCAGGCTCCGGTCAGTTTTGTTGGGTATCCAGACTCTGGTTTTTACATTGAGCGTTTAGGCTCCGGTCAGTTTTGTTGGGTATCCAGACTCCGGTTATTATGTTGAGGGTTCAGGCTCCGGTCAGTTTCGTTGGGTATCCAGACTCCGGTTATTACGTTGAGCGTTCAGGCTCCGGTCAGTTTCTTTGGGTATCCAGACTCCGGTTATTACGTTGAGTGTTCAGGCTCCGATCAGTTTCGTAGGGTATCCAGACTCCGGTAATTAAGTTGAGCGTTCAGGCTCCGGTCAGTTTCTTTTGGTATCCAGACTCCGGTTATTACGTTGAGCGTTTAGGCTCCGGTCAGTTTCGTTGGGTATCCAGACTCCGGTTATTTTGTTGAGCGTTCAGGCTCCGGTCAATTTCGTTGTGTATCCAGACTCCGGTTGTTACGTTGAGCGTTCAGGCTCCGGTCAGTTTCGTTGGGTATCCAGACTCCGGTTATAACGTTGAGCGTTCAAGTTCCGGTCAGTTTCTTTGGGTATCCAGACTCCGGTTATTGCGTTGAGCGTTCAGGCTCCGGTCAATTTCGTTTGGTATCCAGACTTCGGTTATTACGTTGAGCGTTCAGGCTCCGGTCAGTTTCGTTGGGTATCTAGACTCCGTTTATTACGTTGAACGTTCAGGCTCCGGTCAGTTTCGTTGGTTATCCAGACTCCGGTTATTACGTTGAGCATTCAGGCTCCGATCAGTTTCGTTGGGTATCCAGACTCTGGTTTTTACATTGAGCGTTCAGGCTCCGGTCAGTTTTGTTGGGTATCCAGACTCCGGTCAGTTTCTTTTGGTATCCAGACTCTGGTTATTACGGTGAGCGTTTAGGCTCCGGTCAGTTTCGTTGGGTATCCAGACTCCGGTTATTTTGTTGAGCGTTCAGGCTCCGGTCAATTTCGTTGGGTATCCAGACTCCGGTTGTTACGTTGAGCGTTCAGGCTCCGGTCAGTTTCGTTGGGTATCCAGACTCCGGTTATTACGTTGAGCGTTCAAGCTCCGGTCAGTTTCTTTGGGTATCCAGACTCCGGTTATTGCGTTGAGCGTTCAGGCTCCGGACATATTCGTTTGGTATCCAGACTTCGGTTATTACGTTGAGCGTTCAGGCTCCGGTCAGTTTCGTTGGGTATCCAGACTCTGTTTATTACGTTGAACGTTCAGGCTCCGGTCAGTTTCGTTGGTTATCCAGACTCCGGTTATTATGTTGAGCATTCAGGCTCCGGTCAGTTTCGTTGGGTATCCAGACTCTGGTTTTTACAATGAGCGTTTAGGCTCCGGTCAGTTTTGTTGGGTATCCAGACTCCGGTTATTATGTTGTGGGTTCAGGCTCTTGTCAGTTTCGTTGGGTATCCAAACTCAGGTTATTACATTGAGCGTTCGGGCTCCGGTCAGTTTCGTTGGGTATCCAGACTCCGGTTATTACGTTGAGCGTTCAGGCTCCGGTCAGTTTCTTTGGGTATCCAGACTCCGGTTATTACGTTGAACGTTCAGGCTCCGATCAGTTTCGTTGGGTATCCAGACTCCGGTTATTAAGTTGAGCGTTCAGGCTCCGGTCAGTTTCTTTTGGTATCCAGACTCCGGTTATTACGTTGAGCGTTCAGGCTCCGGTCAGTTTCGTTGGGTATCCAGACTCCGGTTATTTTGTTGAGCGTTCAGGCTCCGGTCAATTTCGTTGTGTATCCAGACTGCGGTTATTACGTTGAGCGTTCAGGCTCCGGTCAGTTTCGTTGGGTATCCAGACTCCGGTTATTACGTTGAGCGTTCAGGCTCCGGTCAGTTTCGTTGGGTATCCAGACTCCGGTTATTACGTTGATCCTTCAGGCTCCAGTCAGTTTCGTTGGGTATCCAGACTCCGGTTATTACGTTGATCCTTCAGGCTCCAGTCAGTTTTGTTGGGTATCCAGACTTCGGTTTTTACGTTGAGCGTTCAGGCTCCGGTCAGTTTCGTTGGGTATCCAGACTCCGGTTATTACGTTGATCGTTCAGGCTCCAGTCAATTTCGTTGGGTATCCAGACTCCGGTTATTACGCAGAGCGTTCAGGCTCCGGTCAGTTTCGTTTAGTATCCAGACTTCGGTTATTACGTTGAGCGTTCAGGCTCCGGTCAATTTCGTTGGGTATCTAGACTCCGTTTATTACGTTGAACATTCAGGCTCCGGTCAGTTTATTTGGGTATCCAGACTCTGGTTATTACGTTGAACATTCAGGCTCCGGTCAGTTTCGTTGGGTATTCAGACTCTGGTTTTTACGTTGAGCGTTTAGGCTCCGGTCAGTTTTGTTGGGTATCCAGACTCCGGTTATTATGTTGAGGGTTCAGGCTCCGGTCAGTTTCGTTGGGTATCCAGACTCCGGTTATTACGTTGAGCGTTCAGGCTCCGCTCAGTTTCTTTGGGTATCCAGACTCCGGTTATTAAGTTGAGCGTTTAGTCTCCGGTCAGTTTCTTTTGGTATCCAGACTCCGGTTATTACGTTGAGCGTTTAGGCTCCGGTCAGTTTCCTTGGGTATCCAGACTTCGGTTATTTTTTTGAGCGTTCAGGCTCCGGTCAATTTCGTTGTGTATCCAGACTCCGGTTATTACGTTGAGCGTTCAGGCTCCGGTCAGTTTCGTTGGGTATCCAGACTCCGGTTATTACGTTGAGCGTTCAAGCTCCGGTCAGTTTCTTTGGGTATCCAGACTCCGGTTATTACGTTGAGCGTTCAGCCTCCGGTCAGTTTCGTTGGGTATCCAGACTCCGGTTATTTTGTTGAGCGTTCAGGCTCCGGTCAATTTCGTTGAGTATCCAGACTCCGGTTATTACGTTGATCGTTCAAGCTCCAGTCAATTTCGTTGGGTATCCAGACTCCGGTTATTACGTAGAGCGTTCAGGCTCCGGTCAGTTTCGTTTGGTATCCAGACTTCGGTTATTACGTTGAGCGTTCAGGCTCCGGTCAGTTTCGTTGGGTATCCAGACTCCGTTTATTACGTTGAACGTTCAGGCTCCGGTCAGTTTCGTTGGTTATCCAGACTCCGGTTATTACGTTGAGCATTCAGGCTCCGGTCAGTTTCGTTGGGTATCCAGACTCTGGTTTTTACATTGAGCGTTTAGGCTCCGGTCAGTTTTGTTGGGTATCCAGACTCCGGTTATTATGTTGTGGGTTCAGGCTCTTGTCAGTTTCGTTGGGTATCCAAACTCAGGTTATTACATTGAGCGTTCGGGCTCCGGTCAGTTTCGTTGGGTATCCAGACTCCGGTTATTACGTTGAGCGTTCAGGCTCCGGTCAGTTTCTTTGGGTATCCAGACTCCGGTTATTACGTTGAGCGTTCAGGCTCCGATCAGTTTCGTTGGCTATCCAGACTCCGGTTATTAAGTTGAGCGTTCAGGCTCCGGTCAGTTTCTTTTGGTATCCAGACTCCGGTTATTACGTTGAGCGTTCAGGCTCCGGTCAGTTTCGTTGGGTATCCAGACTCCGGTTATTTTGTTGAGCGTTCAGGCTCTAGTCAGTTTTGTTGGGTATCTAGACTCCGGTTTTTACGTTGAGGGTTCAGGCTTCGGTCAGTTTCGTTGGGTATCCAGACTCCGGTTATTACGTTGAGCGTTCAGGCTCCGGTCAGTTTCGTTGGGTATCCAGACTCCGGTTATTACGTTGATCCTTCAGGCTCCAGTCAGTTTTGTTGGGTATCCAGACTTCGGTTTTTACGTTGAGGGTTCAGGCTCCGGTCAGTTTCGTTGGGTATCCAGACTCCGGTTATTTCGTTGACGTTCAGGATCCGGTCAATTTCGTTGTGTATCCAGACTCCGGTTATTACGTTGATCGTTCAGGCTCCAGTCAATTTCGTTGGGTATCCAGACTCCGGTTATTACGTAGAGCATTCAGGCTCCGGTCAGTTTCGTTTGGTATCCAGACTTCGGTTATTACGTTGAGCGTTCAGGCTCCGGTCAATTTCGTTGGGTATCCAGACTCCATTTATTACGTTGAGCATTCAGGCTCCGGTCAGTTTCGTTGGGTATCCAGACTCCGGTTATTACGTTGAACATTCAGGCTCCGGTCAGTTTCGTTGGGTATTTAGACTCTGGTTTTTACGTTGAGCGTTTAGGCTCCGGTCAGTTTTGTTGGGTATCCAGACTCCGGTTATTATGTTGAGGGTTCAGGCTCCGGTCAGTTTGTTGGGTATCCAGACTCCGGTTATTACGTTGAGCGTTCAGGCTCCGCTCAGTTTCTTTGGGTATCCAGACTCCGGTTATTAAGTTGAGCGTTCAGGCTCCGGTCAGTTTCTTTTGGTATCCAGACTCTGGTTATTACGTTAAGCGTTTAGGCTCCGGTTAGTTTCGTTGGGTATCCAGACTCCGGTTATTTTGTTGAGCGTTCAGGCTCCGGTCAATTTCGTTGTGTATCCAGACTCCGGTTATTACGTTGAGCGTTCAGGCTCCGGTCAGTTTCGTTGGGTATCCAGACTCCGGTTATTACGTTGAGCGTTCAAGCTCCGGTCAGTTTCTTTGGGTATCCAGACTCCGGTTATTACGTTGAGCGTTCAGCCTCCGGTCAGTTTCGTTGGGTATCCAGACTCCGGTTATTTTGTTAAGCGTTCAGGCTCCGGTCAATTTCGTTGTGTATCCAGACTCCGGTTATTACGTTGATCGTTCAGGCTCCAGTCAATTTCGTTGGGTATCCAGACTCCGGTTATTACGTAGAGCGTTCAGGCTCCGGTCAGTTTCGTTTGGTATCCAGACTTCGGTTATTACGTTGAGCGTTCAGGCTCCGGTCAGTTTCGTTGGGTATCCAAACTCCGTTTATTACGTTGAACGTTCAGGCTCCGGTCAGTTTCGTTGGTTATCCAGACTCCGGTTATTACGTTGAGCATTCAGGCTCCGGTCAGTTTCGTTGGGTATCCAGACTCTGGTTTTTACATTGAGCGTTTAGGCTCCGGTCAGTTTTGTTGGGTATCCAGACTCCGGTTATTATGTTGTGGGTTCAGGCTCTTGTCAGTTTCGTTGGGTATCCAAACTCAGGTTATTACATTGAGCGTTCGGGCTCCGGTCAGTTTCGTTGGGTATCCAGACTCCGGTTATTACGTTGAGCGTTCAGGCTCCGGTCAGTTTCTTTGGGTATCCAGACTCCGGTTATTACGTTGAGCGTTCAGGCTCCGATCAGTTTCGTTGGGTATCCAGACTCCGGTTATTAAGTTGAGCGTTCAGGCTCCGGTCGGTTTCTTTTGGTATCCAGACTCCGGTTATTACGTTGAGCGTTCAGGCTCCGGTCAGTTTCGTTGGGTATCCAGACTCCGGTTATTACGTTGAGCATTCAGGCTCCGGTCAGTTTCGTTGGGTATCCAGACTCTGGTTTTTACATTGAGCGTTTAGGCTCCGGTCAGTTTTGTTGGGTATCCAGACTCCGGTTATTATGTTGAGGGTTCAGGCTCCGGTCAGTTTCGTTGGGTATCCAGACTCCGGTTATTACGTTGAGCGTTCAGGCTCCGGTCAGTTTCTTTGGGTATCCAGACTCCGGTTATTACGTTGAGTGTTCAGGCTCCGATCAGTTTCGTAGGGTATCCAGACTCCGGTTATTAAGTTGAGCGTTCAGGCTCCGGTCAGTTTCTTTTGGTATCCAGACTCCGGTTATTACGTTGAGCGTTTAGGCTCCGGTCAGTTTCGTTGGGTATCCAGACTCCGGTTATTTTGTTGAACGTTCAGGCTCCGGTCAATTTCGTTGTGTATCCAGACTCCGGTTGTTACGTTGAACGTTCAGGCTCCGGTCAGTTTCGTTGGGTATCCAGACTCCGGTTATTACGTTGAGCGTTCAAGTTCCGGTCAGTTTCTTTGGGTATCCAGACTCCGGTTATTGCGTTGAGCGTTCAGGCTCCGGTCAATTTCGTTTGGTATCCATACTTCGGTTATTACGTTGAGCGTTCAGGCTCCGGTCAGTTTCGTTGGGTATCTAGACTCCGTTTATTACGTTGAACGTTCAGGCTCCGGTCAGTTTCGTTGGTTATCCAGACTCCGGTTATTACGTTGAGCATTCAGGCTCCGATCAGTTTCGTTGGGTATCCAGACTCTGGTTTTTACATTGAGCGTTCAGGCTCCGGTCAGTTTTGTTGGGTATCCAGACTCCGGTCAGTTTCTTTTGGTATCCAGACTCCGGTTATTACGTTGAGCGTTTAGGCTCCGGTCAGTTTCGTTGGGTATCCAGACTCCGGTTATTTTGTTGAGCGTTCAGGCTCCGGTCAATTTCGTTGGGTATCCAGACTCCGGTTGTTACGTTGAGCGTTCAGGCTCCGGTCAGTTTCGTTGGGTATCCAGACTCCGGTTATTACGTTGAGCGTTCAAGCTCCGGTCAGTTTCTTTGGGTATCCAGACTCCAGTTATTGCGTTGAGCGTTCAGGCTCCGGACATATTCGTTTGGTATCCAGACTTCGGTTATTACGTTGAGCGTTCAGGCTCCGGTCAGTTTCGTTGGGTATCCAGACTCCGTTTATTACGTTGAACGTTTAGGCTCCGGTCAGTTTCGTTGGTTATCCAGACTCCGGTTATTATGTTGAGCATTCAGGCTCCGGTCAGTTTCGTTGGGTATCCAGACTCTGGTTTTTACAATGAGCGTTTAGGCTCCGGTCAGTTTTGTTGGGTATCCAGACTCCGGTTATTATGTTGTGGGTTCAGGCTCTTGTCAGTTTCGTTGGGTATCCAAACTCAGGTTATTACATTGAGCGTTCGGGCTCCGGTCAGTTTCGTTGGGTATCCAGACTCCGGTTATTACGTTGAGCGTTCAGGCTCCGGTCAGTTTCTTTGGGTATCTAGACTCCGGTTATTACGTTGAGCGTTCAGGCTCCGATCAGTTTCGTTGGGTATCCAGACTCCGGTTATTAAGTTGAGCGTTCAGGCTCCGGTCAGTTTCTTTTGGTATCCAGACTCCGGTTATTACGTTGAGCGTTCAGGCTCCGGTCAGTTTCGTTGGGTATCCAGACTCCGGTTATTTTGTTGAGCGTTCAGGCTCCAGTCAGTTTTGTTAGGTATCTAGACTCCGGTTTTTACGTTGAGGGTTCAGGCTCCGGTCAGTTTCGTTGGGTATCCAGACTCCGGTTATTACGTTGAGCGTTCAGGCTCCGGTCAGTTTCGTTGGGTATCCAGACTCCGGTTATTACGTTGATCCTTCAGGCTCCAGTCAGTTTCGTTGGGTATCCAGACTCCGGTTATTACGTTGATCCTTCAGGCTCCAGTCAGTTTTGTTGGGTATCCAGACTTCGGTTTTTACGTTGAGCGTTCAGGCTCCGGTCAGTTTCGTTGGGTATCCAGACTCCGGTTATTACGTTGATCGTTCAGGCTCCAGTCAATTTCGTTGGGTATCCAGACTCCGGTTATTACGCAGAGCGTTCAGGCTCCGGTCAGTTTCGTTTAGTATCCAGACTTCGGTTATTACGTTGAGCGTTCAGGCTCCGGTCAATTTCGTTGGGTATCCAGACTCCGTTTATTACGTTGAACATTCAGGCTCCGGTCAGTTTATTTGGGTATCCAGACTCTGGTTATTACGTTGAACATTCAGGCTCCGGTCAGTTTCGTTGGGTATTCAGACTCTGGTTTTTACGTTGAGCGTTTAGGCTCCGGTCAGTTTTGTTGGGTATCCAGATTCCGGTTATTATGTTGAGGGTTCAGGCTCCGGTCAGTTTCGTTGGGTATCCAGACTCCGGTTATTACGTTGAGCGTTCAGGCTCCGCTCAGTTTCTTTGGGTATCCAGACTCCGGTTATTAAGTTGAGCGTTTAGTCTCCGGTCAGTTTCTTTTGGTATCCAGACTCCGGTTATTACGTTGAGCGTTTAGGCTCCGGTCAGTTTCGTTGGGTATCCAGACTTCGGTTATTTTTTTGAGCGTTCAGGCTCCGGTCAATTTCGTTGTGTATCCAGACTCCGGTTATTACGTTGAGCGTTCAGGCTCCGGTCAGTTTCGTTGGGTATCCAGACTCCGGTTATTACGTTGAGCGTTCAAGCTCCGGTCAGTTTCTTTGGGTATCCAGACTCCGGTTATTACGTTGAGCGTTCAGCCTCCGGTCAGTTTCGTTGGGTATCCAGACTCCGGTTATTTTGTTGAGCGTTCAGGCTCCGGTCAATTTCGTTGTGTATCCAGACTCCGGTTATTACGTTGATCGTTCAAGCTCCAGTCAATTTCGTTGGGTATCCAGACTCCGGTTATTACGTAGAGCGTTCAGGCTCCGGTCAGTTTCGTTTGGTATCCAGACTTCGGTTATTACGTTGAGCGTTCAGGCTCCGGTCAGTTTCGTTGGGTATCCAGACTCCGTTTATTACGTTGAACGTTCAGGCTCCGGTCAGTTTCGTTGGTTATCCAGACTCCGGTTATTACGTTGAGCATTCAGGCTCCGGTCAGTTTCGTTGGGTATCCAGACTCTGGTTTTTACATTGAGCGTTTAGGCTCCGGTCAGTTTTGTTGGGTATCCAGACTCCGGTTATTATGTTGTGGGTTCAGGCTCTTGTCAGTTTCGTTGGGTATCCAAACTCAGGTTATTACATTGAGCGTTCGGGCTCCGGTCAGTTTCGTTGGGTATCCAGACTCCGGTTATTACGTTGAGCGTTCAGGCTCCGGTCAGTTTCTTTGGGTATCCAGACTCCGGTTATTACGTTGAGCGTTCAGGCTCCGATCAGTTTCGTTGGCTATCCAGACTCCGGTTATTAAGTTGAGCGTTCAGGCTCCGGTCAGTTTCTTTTGGTATCCAGACTCCGGTTATTACGTTGAGCGTTCAGGCTCCGGTCAGTTTCGTTGGGTATCCAGACTCCGGTTATTTTGTTGAGCGTTCAGGCTCTAGTCAGTTTTGTTGGGTATCTAGACTCCGGTTTTTACGTTGAGGGTTCAGGCTTCGGTCAGTTTCGTTGGGTATCCAGACTCCGGTTATTATGTTGAGCGTTCAGGCTCCGGTCAGTTTCGTTGGGTATCCAGACTCCGGTTATTACGTTGATCCTTCAGGCTCCAGTCAGTTTTGTTGGGTATCCAGACTTCGGTTTTTACGTTGAGGGTTCAGGCTCCGGTCAGTTTCGTTGGGTATCCAGACTCCGGTTATTTCGTTGACGTTCAGGATCCGGTCAATTTCGTTGTGTATCCAGACTCCGGTTATTACGTTGATCGTTCAGGCTCCAGTCAATTTCGTTGGGTATCCAGACTCCGGTTATTACGTAGAGCATTCAGGCTCCGGTCAGTTTCGTTTGGTATCCAGACTTCGGTTATTACGTTGAGCGTTCAGGCTCCGGTCAATTTCGTTGGGTATCCAGACTCCATTTATTACGTTGAGCATTCAGGCTCCGGTCAGTTTCGTTGGGTATCCAGACTCCGGTTATTACGTTGAACATTCAGGCTCCGGTCAGTTTCGTTGGGTATTTAGACTCTGGTTTTTACGTTGAGCGTTTAGGCTCCGGTCAGTTTTGTTGGGTATCCAGACTCCGGTTATTATGTTGAGGGTTCAGGCTCCGGTCAGTTTGTTGGGTATCCAGACTCCGGTTATTACGTTGAGCGTTCAGGCTCCGCTCAGTTTCTTTGGGTATCCAGACTCCGGTTATTAAGTTGAGCGTTCAGGCTCCGGTCAGTTTCTTTTGGTATCCAGACTCTGGTTATTACGTTAAGCGTTTAGGCTCCGGTTAGTTTCGTTGGGTATCCAGACTCCGGTTATTTTGTTGAGCGTTCAGGCTCCGGTCAATTTCGTTGTGTATCCAGACTCCGGTTATTACGTTGAGCGTTCAGGCTCCGGTCAGTTTCGTTGGGTATCCAGACTCCGGTTATTACGTTGAGCGTTCAAGCTCCGGTCAGTTTCTTTGGGTATCCAGACTCCGGTTATTACGTTGAGCGTTCAGCCTCCGGTCAGTTTCGTTGGGTATCCAGACTCCGGTTATTTTGTTAAGCGTTCAGGCTCCGGTCAATTTCGTTGTGTATCCAGACTCCGGTTATTACGTTGATCGTTCAGGCTCCAGTCAATTTCGTTGGGTATCCAGACTCCGGTTATTACGTAGAGCGTTCAGGCTCCGGTCAGTTTCGTTTGGTATCCAGACTTCGGTTATTACGTTGAGCGTTCAGGCTCCGGTCAGTTTCGTTGGGTATCCAGACTCCGTTTATTACGTTGAACGTTCAGGCTCCGGTCAGTTTCGTTGGTTATCCAGACTCCGGTTATTACGTTGAGCATTCAGGCTCCGGTCAGTTTCGTTGGGTATCCAGACTCTGGTTTTTACATTGAGCGTTTAGGCTCCGGTCAGTTTTGTTGGGTATCCAGACTCCGGTTATTATGTTGTGGGTTCAGGCTCTTGTCAGTTTCGTTGGGTATCCAAACTCAGGTTATTACATTGAGCGTTCGGGCTCCGGTCAGTTTCGTTGGGTATCCAGACTCCGGTTATTACGTTGAGCGTTCAGGCTCCGGTCAGTTTCTTTGGGTATCCAGACTCCGGTTATTACGTTGAGCGTTCAGGCTCCGATCAGTTTCGTTGGGTATCCAGACTCCGGTTATTAAGTTGAGCGTTCAGGCTCCGGTCGGTTTCTTTTGGTATCCAGACTCCGGTTATTACGTTGAGCGTTCAGGCTCCGGTCAGTTTCGTTGGGTATCCAGACTCCGGTTATTTTGTTGAGCGTTCAGGCTCCAGTCAGTTTTGTTGGGTATCTAGACTCCGGTTTTTACGTTGAGGGTTCAGGCTCCGGTCAGTTTCGTTGGGTATCCAGACTCCGGTTATTACGTTGAGCGTTCAGGCTCCGGTCAGTTTCCTTGGGTATCCAGACTCCGGTTATTACGTTGATCGTTCAGGCTCCAGTCAGTTTTGTTGGGTATCCAGACTTCGATTTTTACGTTGAGGGTTCAGGCTCCGGTCAGTTTCGTTGGGTATCCAGACTCCGGTTATTTCGTTGACGTTCAGGCTCCGGTCAATTTCGTTGTGTATCCAGACTCCGGTTATTACGTTGATCGTTCAGGCTCCAGTCAATTTCGTTGGGTATCCAGACTCCGGTTATTACGTTGAGCGTTCAGGCTCCGGTCAATTTCGTTGGGTATTCAGACTCTGGTTTTTACGTTGAGCGTTTAGGCTCCGGTCAGTTTCGTTGGGTATCCAGACTCCGATTATTATGTTGAGGGTTCAGGCTCCGGTCAGTTTTGTTGGGTATCCAGACTCCGGTTATTACATTGAGATTTCAGGCTCCGGTCAATTTCGTTGGGTATCCAGACTCAGGTTATTACGTTGAGCGTTCAGGCTCCGGTCAGTTTCTTTGGGTATCCAGACTCCGGTTATTACGTTGAGCATTCAGGCACCGGTCAGTTTCGTTGTGTATCCAGACTTCGGTTATTACGTTGAGCATTCAGGCTCCGGTAAGTTTCGTTGGGTATCCAGACTCCGGTTTTTTACGTTGAGCGTTCAGGCTCTGGTCAGTTTCGTTGGGTATCCAGACTCCGGTTATTACGTTGAGCGTTCAGGCTCCGGTCAGTTTCGTTGGGTATCCAGACTCCGGTTATTACGTTGAGCGTTCAGGCTCTGATCAGTTTCGTTGGGTATCCAGACTCAGGTTATTACGTTGAGCGTTCAGGCACCGGTCAGTTTCGTTGTGTATCCAGACTCCGGTTATTACGTTGAGCGTTCAGGCTCTAGTCAGTTTTGTTGGGTATCCAGACTCCGGTTTTTACGTTAAGGGTTTAGGCTCTGGTCAGATTCGTTGGGTATCCAGACTCCGGTTATTACGTTAAGCGTTCAGGCTCTGGTCAGTTTCGTTGGGTATCCAGACTCCGGTTATTACGTTGAGCGTTCAGGCTCCGGTCAGTTTCTTTGGGTATCCAGACTCCGGTTATTACGTTGAGCGTTCATCCTCCTGTCAGTTTCGTTGGGTATCCAGACTCCGGTTATTATGTTGAGCGTTCAGGCTCCGGTCAATTTTGTTGTGTATCCAGACTCCGGTTATTACGTTGATCGTTCAGGCTCCAGTCAATTTCGTTGGGTATCCAGACTCCGGTTATTATGTAGAGCGTTCAGGCTCCGGTCAGTTTCGTTTGGTATCGAGACTTCGGTTATTACGTTGAGCGTTCAGGCTCCGGTCAGTTTCGTTGGGTATCCAGACTCCGTTTATTACGTTGAACGTTTAGGCTCCGGTCAATTTCGTTGGGTATCCAGACTCCGGTTATTACGTTGAGCATTCAGGCTCCGGTCAGTTTTGTTGGGTATCCAGACTCTGGTTTTTACATTGAGCGTTTAGGCTCCGGTCAGTTTTTTTGGGTATCCAGACTCCGGTTATTATGTTGAGGGTTCAGGCTCCGGTCAGTTTCGTTGGGTATCCAGACTCCGGTTATTACGTTGAGCGTTCAGGCTCCGGTCAGTTTCTTTGTGTATCTAGACTCCGGTTATTACGTTGAGCGTTCAGGCTCCGATCAGTTTCGTTGGGTATCCAGACTCCGGTTATTAAGTTGAGCGTTCAGGCTCCGGTCAGTTTCTTTTGGTATCCAGACTCCGGTTATTACATTGAGCGTTTAGGCCCCGGTCAGTTTCGTTGGGTATCCAGACTCCGGTTATTTTGTTGAGCGTTCAGGCTCCGGTCAATTTCGTTGTGTATCCAGACTCCGGTTGTTACGTTGAGCGTTCAGGCTCCGGTCAGTTTCGTTGGGTATCCAGACTCCGGTTATTACGTTGAGCGTTCAAGCTCCGGTCAGTTTCTTTGGGTATCCAGACTCCGGTTATTACGTTGAGCGTTCAGGCTCCGGTCAGTTTTGTTGGGTATCCAGA
The DNA here is from genome assembly GCA_963859935.3 of Lathyrus sativus. NCBI lineage: Eukaryota > Viridiplantae > Streptophyta > Magnoliopsida > Fabales > Fabaceae > Lathyrus > Lathyrus sativus. The sequence goes on from CAWUDS030000647.1 coordinate 228,986, forward strand.
CTCCGGTTATTACGTTGAGCGTTCAGGCTCTGATCAGTTTCGTTGGGTATCCAGACTCAGGTTATTACGTTGAGCGTTCAGGCACCGGTCAGTTTCGTTGTGTATCCAGACTCCGGTTATTACGTTGAGCGTTCAGGCTCTAGTCAGTTTTGTTGGGTATCCAGACTCCGGTTTTTACGTTAAGGGTTTAGACTCTGGTCAGATTCGTTGGGTATCCAGACTCCGGTTATTACGTTAAGCGTTCAGGCTCCGGTCAGTTTCGTTGGGTATCCAGACTCCGGTTATTACGTTGAGCGTTCAGGCTCCGGTCAGTTTCTTTGGGTATCCAGACTCCGGTTATTACGTTGAGCGTTCCTCCTCCTGTCAGTTTCGTTGGGTATCCAGACTCCGGTTATTTTGTTGAGCGTTCAGGCTCCGGTCAATTTTGTTGTGTATCCAGACTCCGGTTATTACGTTGATCGTTCAGGCTCCAGTCAATTTCGTTGGGTATCCAGACTCCGGTTATTATGTAGAGCGTTCAGGCTCCGGTCAGTTTCGTTTGGTATCGAGACTTCGGTTATTACGTTGAGCGTTCAGGCTCCGGTCAGTTTCGTTGGGTATCCAGACTCCGTTTATTACGTTGAACGTTCAGGCTCCGGTCAGTTTCGTTGGGTATCCAGACTCCGGTTATTACGTTGAGCATTCAGGCTCCGGTCAGTTTCGTTGGGTATCCAGACTCTGGTTTTTACATTGAGCGTTTAGGCTCCGGTCAGTTTTGTTGGGTATCCAGACTCCGGTTATTATGTTGAGGGTTCAGGCTCCGGTCAGTTTCGTTGGGTATCCAGACTCCGGTTATTACGTTGAGCGTTCAGGCTCCGGTCAGTTTCTTTGTGTATCTAGACTCCGGTAATTACGTTGAGCGTTCAGGCTCCGATCAGTTTCGTTGGGTATCCACTCCGGTTATTAAGTTAAGCGTTCAGGCTCCGGTCAGTTTCTTTTGGTATCCAGACTCCGGTTATTACGTTGAGCGTTTAGGCTCCGGTCAGTTTCGTTGGGTATCCAGACTCCGGTTATTTTGTTGAGCGTTCAGGCTCCGGTCAATTTCGTTGTGTATCCAGACTCCGGTTGTTACGTTGAGCGTTCAGGCTCCGGTCAGTTTCGTTGGGTATCCAGACTCCGGTTATTACGTTGAGCGTTCAGGCTCCGGTCAGTTTCTTTGGGTATCCAGACTCCGGTTATTACGTTGAGCGTTCCTCCTCCTGTCAGTTTCGTTGGGTATCCAGACTCCGGTTATTTTGTTGAGCGTTCAGGCTCCGGTCAATTTTGTTGTGTATCCAGACTCCGGTTATTACGTTGATCGTTCAGGCTCCAGTCAATTTCGTTGGGTATCCAGACTCCGGTTATTATGTAGAGCGTTCAGGCTCCGGTCAGTTTCGTTTGGTATCGAGACTTCGGTTATTACGTTGAGCGTTCAGGCTCCGGTCAGTTTCGTTGGGTATCCAGACTCCGTTTATTACGTTGAACGTTCAGGCTCCGGTCAGTTTCGTTGGGTATCCAGACTCCGGTTATTACGTTGAGCATTCAGGCTCCGGTCAGTTTCGTTGGGTATCCAGACTCTGGTTTTTACATTGAGCGTTTAGGCTCCGGTCAGTTTTGTTGGGTATCCAGACTCCGGTTATTATGTTGAGGGTTCAGGCTCCGGTCAGTTTCGTTGGGTATCCAGACTCCGGTTATTACGTTGAGCGTTCAGGCTCCGGTCAGTTTCTTTGTGTATCTAGACTCCGGTAATTACGTTGAGCGTTCAGGCTCCGATCAGTTTCGTTGGGTATCCACTCCGGTTATTAAGTTAAGCGTTCAGGCTCCGGTCAGTTTCTTTTGGTATCCAGACTCCGGTTATTACGTTGAGCGTTTAGGCTCCGGTCAGTTTCGTTGGGTATCCAGACTCCGGTTATTTTGTTGAGCGTTCAGGCTCCGGTCAATTTCGTTGTGTATCCAGACTCCGGTTGTTACGTTGAGCGTTCAGGCTCCGGTCAGTTTCGTTGGGTATCCAGACTCCGGTTATTACGTTGAGCGTTCAAGCTCCAGTCAGTTTCTTTGGGTATCCAGACTCCGGTTATTACGTTGAGCGTTCAGCCTCCGGTCAGTTTCGTTGGGTATCCAGACTCCGGTTATTTTGTTGAGCGTTCAGGCTCCGGTCAATTTCGTTGTGTATCCAGACTCCGGTTATTACGTTGATCGTTCAGGCTCCAGTCAATTTCGTTGGGTATCTAGACTCCGGTTATTACGTAGAGCGTTCAGGCTCCGGTCAGTTTCGTTGGGTATCCAGACTCCGTTTATTACGTTGAACGTTCAGGCTCCGGTCAGTTTCGTTGGGTATCCAGACTCCGGTTATTACGTTGAGCATTCCGGCTCCGGTCAGTTTTGTTGGGTATCCAGACTCTGGTTTTTACATTGAGCGTTTAGGCTCCGGTCAGTTTTGTTGGGTATCCAGACTCCGGTTATTATGTTGAGGGTTCAGGCTCCGGTCAGTTTCGTTGGGTATCCAGACTCCGGTTATTACGTTGAGCGTTCAGGCTCCGGTCAGTTTCTTTGGGTATCCAGACTCCGGTTATTACGTTGAGTGTTCAGGCTCCGATCAGTTTCGTAGGGTATCCAGACTCCGGTTATTAAGTTGAGCGTTCAGGCTCCGGTCAGTTTCTTTTGGTATCCAGACTCCGGTTATTACGTTGAGCGTTTAGGCTCCGGTCAGTTTCGTTGGGTATCCAGACTCCGGTTATTTTGTTGAACGTTCAGGCTCCGGTCAATTTCGTTGTGTATCCAGACTCCGGTTATTACGTTGAGCGTTCAAGTTCCGGTCAGTTTCTTTGGGTATCCAGACTCCGGTTATTGCGTTGAGCGTTCAGGCTCCGGTCAATTTCGTTTGGTATCCAGACTTCGGTTATTACGTTGAGCGTTCAGGCTCCGGTCAGTTTCGTTGGGTATCTAGACTCCGTTTATTACGTTGAACGTTCAGGCTCCGGTCAGTTTCGTTGGTTATCCAGACTCCGGTTATTACGTTGAGCATTCAGGCTCCGATCAGTTTCGTTGGGTATCCAGACTCTGGTTTTTACATTGAACGTTCAGGCTCCGGTCAGTTTTGTTGGGTATCCAGACTCCGGTCAGTTTCTTTTGGTATCCAGACTCCGGTTATTACGTTGAGCGTTTAGGCTCTGGTCAGTTTCGTTGGGTATCCAGACTCCGGTTATTTTGTTGAGCGTTCAGGCTCCGGTCAATTTCGTTGGGTATCCAGACTCCGGTTGTTACGTTGAACGTTCAGGCTCCGGTCAGTTTCGTTGGGTATCCAGACTCCGGTTATTACGTTGAGCGTTCAAGCTCCGGTCAGTTTCTTTGGGTATCCAGACTCCGGTTATTGCGTTGAGCGTTCAGGCTCCGGACATATTCGTTTGGTATCCAGACTTCGGTTATTACGTTGAGCGTTCAGGCTCCGGTCAGTTTCGTTGGGTATCCAGACTCTGTTTATTACGTTGAACGTTCAGGCTCCGGTCAGTTTCGTTGGTTATCCAGACTCCGGTTATTATGTTGAGCATTCAGGCTCCGGTCAGTTTCGTTGGGTATCCAGACTCTGGTTTTTACAATGAGCGTTTAGGCTCCGGTCAGTTTTGTTGGGTATCCAGACTCCGGTTATTATGTTGTGGGTTCAGGCTCTTGTCAGTTTCGTTGGGTATCCAAACTCAGGTTATTACATTGAGCGTTCAGGCTCCGGTCAGTTTCGTTGGGTATCCAGACTCCGGTTATTACGTTGAGCGTTCAGGCTCCGGTCAGTTTCTTTGGGTATCCAGACTCCGGTTATTACGTTGAACGTTCAGGCTCCGATCAGTTTCGTTGGGTATCCAGACTCCGGTTATTAAGTTGAGCGTTCAGGCTCCGGTCAGTTTCTTTTGGTATCCAGACTCCGGTTATTACGTTGAGCGTTCAGGCTCCGGTCAGTTTCGTTGGGTATCCAGACTCCGGTTATTTTGTTGAGCGTTCAGGCTCCGGTCAATTTCGTTGTGTATCCAGACTCCGGTTATTACGTTGAGCGTTCAGGCTCCGGTCAGTTTCCTTGGGTATCCAGACTCCGGTTATTACGTTGATCGTTCAGGCTCCAGTCAGTTTTGTTTGGTATCCAGACTTCGGTTTTTACGTTGAGGGTTCAGGCTCCGGTCAGTTTCGTTGGGTATCCAGACTCCGGTTATTTCGTTGACGTTCAGGCTCCGGTCAATTTCGTTGTGTATCCAGACTCCGGTTATTACGTTGATCGTTCAGGCTCCAGTCAATTTCGTTGGGTATCCAGACTCCGGTTATTACGTAGAGCGTTCAGGCTCCGGTCAGTTTCGTTTGGTATCCATACTTCGGTTATTACGTTGAGCGTTCAGGCTCCGGTCAATTTCGTTGGGTATCCAGACTCCGTTTATTACGTTGAACATTTAGGCTCCAGTCAGTTTCGTTGGGTATCCAGACTCCGGTTATTACGTTGAACATTCAGGCTCCGGTCAGTTTCGTTGGGTATTCAGACTCTGGTTTTTACGTTGAGCGTTTAGGCTCCGGTCAGTTTCGTTGGGTATCCAGACTCCGATTATTATGTTGAGGGTTCAGGCTCCGGTCAGTTTTGTTGGGTATCCAGACTCCGGTTATTACATTGAGTGTTCAGGCTCCGGTCAATTTCGTTGGGTATCCAGACTCAGGTTATTACGTTGAGCGTTCAGGCTCCGGTCAGTTTCTTTGGGTATCCAGACTCCGGTTATTACGTTGAGCGTTCAGGCACCGGTCAGTTTCGTTGTGTATCCAGACTTCGGTTATTACGTTGAGCGTTCAGGCTCCGGTAAGTTTCGTTGGGTATCCAGACTCCGGTTTTTTACGTTGAGCGTTCAGGCTCTGGTCAGTTTCGTTGGGTATCCAGACTCCGGTTATTACGTTGAGCGTTCAGGCTCCGGTCAGTTTCGTTGGGTATCCAGACTCCGGTTATTACGTTGAGCGTTCAGGCTCTGATCAGTTTCGTTGGGTATCCAGACTCAGGTTATTACGTTGAGCGTTCAGGCACCGGTCAGTTTCGTTGTGTATCCAGACTCCGGTTATTACGTTGAGCGTTCAGGCTCTAGTCAGTTTTGTTGGGTATCCAGACTCCGGTTTTTACGTTAAGGGTTTAGGCTCTGGTCAGATTCGTTGGGTATCCAGACTCCGGTTATTACGTTAAGCGTTCAGGCTCCGGTCAGTTTCGTTGGGTATCCAGACTCCGGTTATTACGTTGAGCGTTCAGGCTCCGGTCAGTTTCTTTGGGTATCCAGACTCCGGTTATTACGTTGAGCGTTCATCCTCCTGTCAGTTTCGTTGGGTATCCAGACTCCGGTTATTTTGTTGAGCGTTCAGGCTCCGGTCAATTTTGTTGTGTATCCAGACTCCGGTTATTACGTTGATCGTTCAGGCTCCAGTCAATTTCGTTGGGTATCCAGACTCCGGTTATTATGTAGAGCGTTCAGGCTCCGGTCAGTTTCGTTTGGTATCGAGACTTCGGTTATTACGTTGAGCGTTCAGGCTCCGGTCAGTTTCGTTGGGTATCCAGACTCCGTTTATTACGTTGAACGTTCAGGCTCCGGTCAGTTTCGTTGGGTATCCAGACTCCGGTTATTACGTTGAGCATTCAGGCTCCGGTCAGTTTCGTTGGGTATCCAGACTCTGGTTTTTACATTGAGCGTTTAGGCTCCGGTCAGTTTTTTTGGGTATCCAGACTCCGGTTATTATGTTGAGGGTTCAGGCTCCGGTCAGTTTCGTTGGGTATCCAGACTCCGGTTATTACGTTGAGCGTTCAGGCTCCGGTCAGTTTCTTTGTGTATCTAGACTCCGGTTATTACGTTGAGCGTTCAGGCTCCGATCAGTTTCGTTGGGTATCCAGACTCCGGTTATTAAGTTGAGCGTTCAGGCTCCGGTCAGTTTCTTTTGGTATCCAGACTCCGGTTATTACGTTGAGCGTTTAGGCTCCGGTCAGTTTCGTTGGGTATCCAGACTCCGGTTATTTTGTTGAGCGTTCAGGCTCCGGTCAATTTCGTTGTGTATCCAGACTCCGGTTGTTACGTTGAACGTTCAGGCTCCGGTCAGTTTCGTTGGGTATCCAGACTCCGGTTATTACGTTGAGCGTTCAAGCTCCGGTCAGTTTCTTTGGGTATCCAGACTCCGGTTATTACGTTGAGCGTTCAGGCTCCGGTCAGTTTTGTTGGGTATCCAGACTCCGGTTATTACGTTGAGCGTTCAGGCTCTGATCAGTTTCGTTGGGTATCCAGACTCAGGTTATTACGTTGAGCGTTCAGGCACCGGTCAGTTTCGTTGTGTATCCAGACTCCGGTTATTACGTTGAGCGTTCAGGCTCTAGTCAGTTTTGTTGGGTATCCAGACTCCGGTTTTTACGTTAAGGGTTTAGACTCTGGTCAGATTCGTTGGGTATCCAGACTCCGGTTATTACGTTAAGCGTTCAGGCTCCGGTCAGTTTCGTTGGGTATCCAGACTCCGGTTATTACGTTGAGCGTTCAGGCTCCGGTCAGTTTCTTTGGGTATCCAGACTCCGGTTATTACGTTGAGCGTTCATCCTCCTGTCAGTTTCGTTGGGTATCCAGACTCCGGTTATTTTGTTGAGCGTTCAGGCTCCGGTCAATTTTGTTGTGTATCCAGACTCCGGTTATTACGTTGATCGTTCAGGCTCCAGTCAATTTCGTTGGGTATCCAGACTCCGGTTATTATGTAGAGCGTTCAGGCTCCGGTCAGTTTCGTTTGGTATCGAGACTTCGGTTATTACGTTGAGCGTTCAGGCTCCGGTCAGTTTCGTTGGGTATCCAGACTCCGTTTATTACGTTGAACGTTCAGGCTCCGGTCAGTTTCGTTGGGTATCCAAACTCCGGTTATTACGTTGAGCATTCAGGCTCCGGTCAGTTTCGTTGGGTATCCAGACTCTGGTTTTTACATTGAGCGTTTAGGCTCCGGTCAGTTTTGTTGGGTATCCAGACTCCGGTTATTATGTTGAGGGTTCAGGCTCCGGTCAGTTTCGTTGGGTATCCAGACTCCGGTTATTACGTTGAGCGTTCAGGCTCCGGTCAGTTTCGTTGTGTATCCAGACTTCGGTTATTACGTTGAGCGTTCAGGCTCCGGTAAGTTTCGTTGGGTATCCAGACTCCGGTTTTTTACGTTGAGCGTTCAGGCTCTGGTCAGTTTCGTTGGGTATCCAGACTCCGGTTATTACGTTGAGCGTTCAGGCTCCGGTCAGTTTCGTTGGGTATCCAGACTCCGGTTATTACGTTGAGCGTTCAGGCTCTGATCAGTTTCGTTGGGTATCCAGACTCAGGTTATTACGTTGAGCGTTCAGGCACCGGTCAGTTTCGTTGTGTATCCAGACTCCGGTTATTACGTTGAGCGTTCAGGCTCTAGTCAGTTTTGTTGGGTATCCAGACTCCGGTTTTTACGTTAAGGGTTTAGGCTCTGGTCAGATTCGTTGGGTATCCAGACTCCGGTTATTACGTTAAGCGTTCAGGCTCCGGTCAGTTTCGTTGGGTATCCAGACTCCGGTTATTACGTTGAGCGTTCAGGCTCCGGTCAGTTTCTTTGGGTATCCAGACTCCGGTTATTACGTTGAGCGTTCATCCTCCTGTCAGTTTCGTTGGGTATCCAGACTCCGGTTATTTTGTTGAGCGTTCAGGCTCCGGTCAATTTTGTTGTGTATCCAGACTCCGGTTATTACGTTGATCGTTCAGGCTCCAGTCAATTTCGTTGGGTATCCAGACTCCGGTTATTATGTAGAGCGTTCAGGCTCCGGTCAGTTTCGTTTGGTATCGAGACTTCGGTTATTACGTTGAGCGTTCAGGCTCCGGTCAGTTTCGTTGGGTATCCAGACTCCGTTTATTACGTTGAACGTTCAGGCTCCGGTCAGTTTCGTTGGGTATCCAGACTCCGGTTATTACGTTGAGCATTCAGGCTCCGGTCAGTTTCGTTGGGTATCCAGACTCTGGTTTTTACATTGAGCGTTTAGGCTCCGGTCAGTTTTTTTGGGTATCCAGACTCCGGTTATTATGTTGAGGGTTCAGGCTCCGGTCAGTTTCGTTGGGTATCCAGACTCCGGTTATTACGTTGAGCGTTCAGGCTCCGGTCAGTTTCTTTGTGTATCTAGACTCCGGTTATTACGTTGAGCGTTCAGGCTCCGATCAGTTTCGTTGGGTATCCAGACTCCGGTTATTAAGTTGAGCGTTCAGGCTCCGGTCAGTTTCTTTTGGTATCCAGACTCCGGTTATTACGTTGAGCGTTTAGGCTCCGGTCAGTTTCGTTGGGTATCCAGACTCCGGTTATTTTGTTGAGCGTTCAGGCTCCGGTCAATTTCGTTGTGTATCCAGACTCCGGTTGTTACGTTGAACGTTCAGGCTCCGGTCAGTTTCGTTGGGTATCCAGACTCCGGTTATTACGTTGAGCGTTCAAGCTCCGGTCAGTTTCTTTGGGTATCCAGACTCCGGTTATTACGTTGAGCGTTCAGGCTCCGGTCAGTTTTGTTGGGTATCCAGACTCCGGTTATTACGTTGAGCGTTCAGGCTCTGATCAGTTTCGTTGGGTATCCAGACTCAGGTTATTACGTTGAGCATTCAGGCACCGGTCAGTTTCGTTGTGTATCCAGACTCCGGTTATTACGTTGAGCGTTCAGGCTCTAGTCAGTTTTGTTGGGTATCCAGACTCCGGTTTTTACGTTAAGGGTTTAGACTCTGGTCAGATTCGTTGGGTATCCAGACTCCGGTTATTACGTTAAGCGTTCAGGCTCCGGTCAGTTTCGTTGGGTATCCAGACTCCGGTTATTACGTTGAGCGTTCAGGCTCCGGTCAGTTTCTTTGGGTATCCAGACTCCGGTTATTACGTTGAGCGTTCATCCTCCTGTGAGTTTCGTTGGGTATCCAGACTCCGGTTATTTTGTTGAGCGTACAGGCTCCGGTCAATTTTGTTGTGTATCCAGACTCCGGTTATTACGTTGATCGTTCAGGCTCCAGTCAATTTCGTTGGGTATCCAGACTCCGGTTATTATGTAGAGCGTTCAGGCTCCGGTCAGTTTCGTTTGGTATCGAGACTTCGGTTATTACGTTGAGCGTTCAGGCTCCGGTCAGTTTCGTTGGGTATCCAGACTCCGTTTATTACGTTGAACGTTCAGGCTCCGGTCAGTTTCGTTGGGTATCCAAACTCCGGTTATTACGTTGAGCATTCAGGCTCCGGTCAGTTTCGTTGGGTATCCAGACTCTGGTTTTTACATTGAGCGTTTAGGCTCCGGTCAGTTTTGTTGGGTATCCAGACTCCGGTTATTATGTTGAGGGTTCAGGCTCCGGTCAGTTTCGTTGGGTATCCAGACTCCGGTTATTACGTTGAGCGTTCAGGCTCCGGTCAGTTTCTTTGTGTATCTAGACTCCGGTAATTACGTTGAGCGTTCAGGCTCCGATCAGTTTCGTTGGGTATCCAGACTCCGGTTATTAAGTTGAGCGTTCAGGCTCCGGTCAGTTTCTTTTGGTATCCAGACTCCGGTTATTACGTTGAGCGTTTAGGCTCCGGTCAGTTTCGTTGGGTATCCAGACTCCGGTTATTTTGTTGAGCGTTCAGGCTCCGGTCAATTTCGTTGTGTATCCAGACTCCGGTTGTTACGTTGAGGGTTCAGGCTCCGGTCAGTTTCGTTGGGTATCCAGACTCCGGTTATTACGTTGAGCGTTCAAGCTCCGGTCAGTTTCTTTGGGTATCCAGACTCCGGTTATTACGTTGAGCGTTCAGCCTCCGGTTATTACGTTGAGCGTTCAGGCTCCGGTCAGTTTCGTTGGATATCCGGACTTCGGTTATTACATTGAGCGTTCAGGCTCCGGTCAGTTTCGTTGGGTATCCAGACTCCGGTTATTACGTTGAGCGTTCAGGCTCCGGTCAGTTTCGTTGGGTATCCAGACTCCGGTTATTACGTTGAGCGTTCAGGCTCCGGTCAGTTTCGTTGGGTATCCAGACTCCGTTTATTACGTTGAACGTTCAGGCTCCGGTCAGTTTCGTTGGTTATCCAGACTCCGGTTATTATGTTGAGCATTCAGGCTCCGGTCAGTTTTGTTGGGTATCCAGACTCTGGTTTTTACAATGAGCGTTTAGGCTCCGGTCAGTTTTGTTGGGTATCCAGACTCCGGTTATTATGTTGTGGGTTCAGGCTCTTGTCAGTTTCGTTGGGTATCCAAACTCAGGTTATTACATTGAGCGTTCAGGCTCCGGTCAGTTTCGTTGGGTATCCAGACTCCGGTTATTACGTTGAGCGTTCAGGCTCCGGTCAGTTTCTTTGGGTATCCAGACTCCGGTTATTACGTTGAACGTTCAGGCTCCGATCAGTTTCGTTGGGTATCCAGACTTCGGTTATTAAGTTGATCGTTCAGGCTCCGGTCAGTTTCTTTTGGTATCCAGACTCCGGTTATTACGTTGAGCGTTCAGGCTCCGGTCAGTTTCGTTGGGTATCCAGACTCCGGTTATTTTGTTGAGCGTTCAGGCTCCGGTCAATTTCGTTGTGTATCCAGACTCCGGTTATTACGTTGAGCGTTCAGGCTCCGGTCAGTTTCCTTGGGTATCCAGACTCCGGTTATTACGTTGATCGTTCAGGCTCCAGTCAGTTTTGTTGGGTATCCAGACTTCGGTTTTTACGTTGAGGGTTCAGGCTCCGGTCAGTTTCGTTGGGTATCCAGACTCCGGTTATTTCGTTGACGTTCAGGCTCCGGTCAATTTCGTTGTGTATCCAGACTCCGGTTATTACGTTGATCGTTCAGGCTCCAGTCAATTTCGTTGCGTATCCAGACTCCGGTTATTACGTAGAGCGTTCAGGCTCCGGTCAGTTTCGTTTGGTATCCAGACTTCGGTTATTACGTTGAGCGTTCAGGCTCCGGTCAATTTCGTTGGGTATCCAGACTCCGTTTATTACGTTGAACATTCAGGCTCCGGTCAGTTTCGTTGGGTATCCAGACTCCGGTTATTACGTTGAACATTCAGGCTCCGGTCAGTTTCGTTGGGTATTCAGACTCTGGTTTTTACGTTGAGCGTTTAGGCTCCGGTCAGTTTCGTTGGGTATCCAGACTCCGATTATTATGTTGAGGGTTCAGGCTCCGGTCAGTTTTGTTGGGTATCCAGACTCCGGTTATTACATTGACTGTTCAGGCTCCGGTCAATTTCGTTGGGTATCCAGACTCAGGTTATTACGTTGAGCGTTCAGGCTCCGGTCAGTTTCGTTGTGTATCCAGACTTCGGTTATTACGTTGAGCGTTCAGGCTCCGGTAAGTTTCGTTGGGTATCCAGACTCCGGTTTTTTACGTTGAGCGTTCAGGCTCTGGTCAGTTTCGTTGGGTATCCAGACTCCGGTTATTACGTTGAGCGTTCAGGCTCCGGTCAGTTTCGTTGGGTATCCAGACTCCGGTTATTACGTTGAGCGTTCAGGCTCTGATCAGTTTCGTTGGGTATCCAGACTCAGGTTATTACCTTGAGCGTTCAGGCACCGGTCAATTTCGTTGTGTATCCAGACTCCGGTTATTACGTTGAGCGTTCAGGCTCTAGTCAGTTTTGTTGGGTATCCAGACTCCGGTTTTTACGTTAAGGGTTTAGGCTTTGGTCAGATTCGTTGGGTATCCAGACTCCGGTTATTACATTAAGCGTTCAGGCTCCGGTCAGTTTCGTTGGGTATCCAGACTCCGGTTATTACGTTGAGCGTTCAGGCTCTGGTCAGTTTCTTTGGGTATCCAGACTCCGGTTATTACGTTGAGCGTTCATCCTCCTGTCAGTTTCGTTGGGTATCCAGACTCCGGTTATTTTGTTGAGCGTTCAGGCTCCGGTCAATTTTGTTGTGTATCCAGACTCCGGTTATTACGTTGATCGTTCAGGCTCCAGTCAATTTCGTTGGGTATCCAGACTCCGGTTATTATGTAGAGCGTTCAGGCTCCGGTCAGTTTCGTTTGGTATCGAGACTTCGGTTATTACGTTGAGCGTTCAGGCTCCGGTCAGTTTCGTTGGGTATCCAGTCTCCGTTTATTACGTTGAACGTTCAGGCTCCGGTCAGTTTCGTTGGGTATCCAGACTCCGGTTATTACGTTGAGCATTCAGGCTCCGGTCAGTTTCGTTGGGTATCCAGACTCTGGTTTTTACATTGAGCGTTTAGGCTCCGGTCAGTTTTTTTGGGTATCCAGACTCTGGTTATTATGTTGAGGGTTCAGGCTCCGGTCAGTTTCGTTGGGTATCCAGACTCCGGTTATTACGTTGAGCGTTCAGGCTTCGGTCAGTTTCTTTGTGTATCTAGACTCCGGTTATTACGTTGAGCGTTCAGGCTCCGATCAGTTTCGTTGGGTATCCAGACTCCAGTTATTAAGTTGAGCGTTCAGGCTCCGGTCAGTTTCTTTTGGTATCCAGACTCCGGTTATTACGTTGAGCGTTTAGGCTCCGGTCAGTTTCGTTGGGTATCCAGACTCCGGTTATTTTGTTGAGCGTTCAGGCTCCGGTCAATTTCGTTGTGTATCCAGACTCCGGTTGTTACGTTGAGCGTTCAGGCTCCGGTCAGTTTCGTTGGGTATCCAGACTCCGGTTATTACGTTGAGCGTTCAAGCTCCGGTCAGTTTCTTTGGGTATCCAGACTCCGGTTATTACGTTGAGCGTTCAGGCTCCGGTCAGTTTTGTTGGGTATCCAGACTCCGGTTATTACGTTGAGCGTTCAGGCTCTGATCAGTTTCGTTGGGTATCCAGACTCAGGTTATTACGTTGAGCGTTCAGGCACCGGTCAGTTTCGTTGTGTATCCAGACTCCGGTTATTACGTTGAGCGTTCAGGCTCTAGTCAGTTTTGTTGGGTATCTAGACTCCGGTTTTTACGTTAAGGGTTTAGACTCTGGTCAGATTCGTTGGGTATCCAGACTCCGGTTATTACGTTAAGCGTTCATGCTCCGGTCAGTTTCGTTGGGTATCCAGACTCCGGTTATTACGTTGAGCGTTCAGGCTCCGGTCAGTTTCTTTGGGTATCCAGACTCTGGTTATTACGTTGAGCGTTCATCCTCCGGTCAGTTTCGTTGGGTATCCAGACTCCGGTTATTACGTTGAGCATTCAGGCTCCGGTCAGTTTCGTTGGGTATCCAGACTCTGGTTTTTACATTGAGCGTTTAGGTTCCGGTCAGTTTTGTTGGGTATCCAGACTCCGGTTATTATGTTGAGGGTTCAGGCTCCGGTCAGTTTCGTTGGGTATCCAGACTCCGGTTATTACGTTGAGCGTTCAGGCTCCGGTCAGTTTCTTTGTGTATCTAGACTCCGGTAATTACAATGAGCGTTCAGGCTCCGATCAGTTTCGTTGGGTATCCAGACTCCGGTTATTAAGTTGAGCGTTCAGGCTCCGGTCAGTTTCTTTTGGTATCCAGACTCCGGTTATTACGTTGAGCGTTTAGGCTCCGGTCAGTTTCATTGGGTATCCAGACTCCGGTTATTTTGTTGAGCGTTCAGGCTCCGGTCAATTTCGTTGTGTATCCAGACTCCGGTTGTTACGTTGAGGGTTCAGGCTCCGGTCAGTTTCGTTGGGTATCCAGACTCCGGTTATTACGTTGAGCGTTCAAGCTCCGGTCAGTTTCTTTGGGTATCCAGACTCCGGTTATTACGTTGAGCGTTCAGCCTCCGGTCAGTTTCGTTGGGTATCCAGACTCCGGTTATTTTGTTGAGCGTTCAGGCTCCGGTCAATTTCGTTGTGTATCCAGACTCCGGTTATTACGTTGATCGTTCAGGCTCCAGTCAATTTCGTTGGGTATCCAGACTCCGGTTATTACGTAGAGCGTTCAGGCTCCGGTCAGTTTCGTTGGGTATCCAGACTCCGTTTATTACGTTGAACGTTCAGGCTCCGGTCAGTTTCGTTGGGTATCCAGACTCCGGTTATTACGTTGAGCATTCAGGCTCCGGTCAATTTCGTTGGGTATCCAGACTCTGGTTTTTACATTGAGCGTTTAGGCTCCGGTCAGTTTTGTTGGGTATCCAGACTCCGGTTATTATGTTGAGGGTTCAGGCTCCGGTCAGTTTCGTTGGGTATCCAGACTCCGGTTATCACGTTGAGCGTTCAGGCTCCGGTCAGTTTCTTTGGGTATCCAGACTCCGGTTATTATGTTGAGTGTTCAGGCTCCGATCAGTTTCGTAGGGTATCCAGACTCCGGTTATTAAGTTGAGCGTTCAGGCTCCGGTCAGTTTCTTTTGGTATCCAGACTCCGGTTATTACGTTGAGCGTTTAGGCTCCGGTCAGTTTCGTTGGGTATCCAGACTCCGGTTATTTTGTTGAACGTTCAGGCTCCGGTCAATTTCGTTGTGTATCCAGACTCCGGTTGTTACGTTGAGCGTTCAGGCTCCGGTCAGTTTCGTTGGGTATCCAGACTCCGGTTATTACGTTGAGCGTTCAAGTTCCGGTCAGTTTCTTTGGGTATCCAGACTCCGGTTATTGCGTTGAGCGTTCAGGCTCCGGTCAATTTCGTTTGGTATCCAGACTTCGGTTATTACGTTGAGCGTTCAGGCTCCGGTCAGTTTCGTTGGGTATCTAGACTCCGTTTATTACGTTGAACGTTCAGGCTCCGGTCAGTTTCGTTGGTTATCCAGACTCCGGTTATTACGTTGAGCATTCAGGCTCCGATCAGTTTCGTTGGGTATCCAGACTCTGGTTTTTACATTGAGCGTTCAGGCTCCGGTCAGTTTTGTTGGGTATCCAGACTCCGGTCAGTTTCTTTTGGTATCCAGACTCCGGTTATTACGTTGAGCGTTTAGGCTCCGGTCAGTTTCGTTGGGTATCCAGACTCCGGTTATTTTGTTGAGCGTTCAGGCTCCGGTCAATTTCGTTGGGTATCCAGACTCCGGTTGTTACGTTGAGCGTTCAGGCTCCGGTCAGTTTCGTCGGGTATCCAGACTCCGGTTATTACGTTGAGCGTTCAAGCTCCGGTCAGTTTCTTTGGGTATCCAGACTCCGGTTATTGCGTTGAGCGTTCAGGCTCCGGACATATTCGTTTGGTATCCAGACTTCGGTTATTACGTTGAGTGTTCAGGCTCCGGTCAGATTCGTTGGGTATCCAGACTCCGTTTATTACGTTGAACGTTCAGGCTCCGGTCAGTTTCGTTGGTTATCCAGACTCCGGTTATTATGTTGAGCATTCAGGCTCCGGTCAGTTTCGTTGGGTATCCAGACTCTGGTTTTTACAATGAGCGTTTAGGCTCCGGTCAGTTTTGTTGGGTATCCAGACTCCGGTTATTATGTTGTGGGTTCAGGCTCTTGTCAGTTTCGTTGGGTATCCAAACTCAGGTTATTACATTGAGCGTTCAGGCTTCGGTCAGTTTCGTTGGGTATCCAGACTCCGGTTATTACGTTGAGCGTTCAGGCTCCGGTCAGTTTCTTTGGGTATCCAGACTCCGGTTATTATGTTGAGTGTTCAGGCTCCGATCAGTTTCGTAGGGTATCCAGACTCCGGTTATTAAGTTGAGCGTTCAGGCTCCGGTCAGTTTCTTTTGGTATCCAGACTCCGGTTATTACGTTGAGCGTTTAGGCTCCGGTCAGTTTCGTTGGGTATCCAGACTCCGGTTATTTTGTTTAACGTTCAGGCTCCGGTCAATTTCGTTGTGTATCCAGACTCCGGTTGTTACGTTGAGCGTTCAGGCTCCGGTCAGTTTCGTTGGGTATCCAGACTCCGGTTATTACGTTGAGCGTTCAAGTTCCGGTCAGTTTCTTTGGGTATCCAGACTCCGGTTATTGCGTTGAGCGTTCAGGCTCCGGTCAATTTCGTTTGGTATCCAGACTTCGGTTATTACGTTGAGCGTTCAGGCTCCGGTCAGTTTCGTTGGGTATCTAGACTCCGTTTATTACGTTGAACGTTCAGGCTCCGGTCAGTTTCGTTGGTTATCCAGACTCCGGTTATTACGTTGAGCATTCAGGCTCCGATCAGTTTCGTTGGGTATCCAGACTCTGGTTTTTACATTGAGCGTTCAGTCTCCGGTCAGTTTTGTTGGGTATCCAGACTCCGGTCAGTTTCTTTTGGTATCCAGACTCCGGTTATTACGTTGAGCGTTTAGGCTCCGGTCAGTTTCGTTGGGTATCCAGACTCCGGTTATTTTGTTGAGCGTTCAGGCTCCGGTCAATTTCGTTGGGTATCCAGACTCCGGTTGTTACGTTGAGCGTTCAGGCTCCGGTCAGTTTCGTCGGGTATCCAGACTCCGGTTATTACGTTGAGCGTTCAAGCTCCGGTCAGTTTCTTTGGGTATCCAGACTCCGGTTATTGCGTTGAGCGTTCAGGCTCCGGACATATTCGTTTGGTATCCAGACTTCGGTTATTACGTTGAGCGTTCAGGCTCCGGTCAGATTCGTTGGGTATCCAGACTCCGTTTATTACGTTGAACGTTCAGGCTCCGGTCAGTTTCGTTGGTTATCCAGACTCCGGTTATTATGTTGAGCATTCAGGCTCCGGTCAGTTTCGTTGGGTATCCAGACTCTGGTTTTTACAATGAGCGTTTAGGCTCCGGTCAGTTTTGTTGGGTATCCAGACTCCGGTTATTATGTTGTGGGTTCAGGCTCTTGTCAGTTTCGTTGGGTATCCAAACTCAGGTTATTACATTGAGCGTTCAGGCTTCGGTCAGTTTCGTTGGGTATCCAGACTCCGGTTATTACGTTGAGCGTTCAGGCTCCGGTCAGTTTCTTTGGGTATCCAGACTCCGGTTATTACGTTGAACGTTCAGGCTCCGATCAGTTTCGTTGGGTATCCAGACTCCGGTTATTAAGTTGAGCGTTCAAGCTCCGGTCAGTTTCTTTTGGTATCCAGACTCCAGTTATTACGTTGAGCGTTCAGGCTCCGGTCAGTTTCGTTGGGTATCCAGACTCCGGTTATTTTGTTGAGCGTTCAGGCTCCGGTCAATTTCGTTGTGTATCCAGACTCCGGTTATTACGTTGATCGTTCAGGCTCCAGTCAATTTCGTTGGGTATCCAGACTCCGGTTATTACGTAGAGCATTCAGGCTCCGGTCAGTTTCGTTTGGTATCCAGACTTCGGTTATTACGTTGAGCGTTCAGGCTCCGGTCAGTTTCGTTTGGTATCCAGACTCCGTTTATTACGTTAAACGTTCAGGCTCCGGTCAGTTTCGTTGTGTATCCAGACTCCGGTTACTACGTTGATCATTCAGGCTCCGGTCAGTTTCGTTGGGTATCCAGACTCCTGTTATTACGTAGATCATTCAGGCTCCGGTCAGTTTCATTTGGTATCCAGACTTCGGTTATTACGTTGAGCGTTCAGGCTCCGGTCAGTTTCGTTGGGTATCCAGACTCCGTTTATTACGTTAAACATTCAGGCTCTGGTCAGTTTCTTTGGTTATCCAGACTCCGGTTATTACGTTGAGCGTTCAGGCTCCTGTCAGTTTCATTGGGTATCCAGACTCCGGTTATTACGTTGAGCGTTCAGGCTCCGGTCAGTTTCATTGGGTATCCAGACTCCGGTTATTACGTTGAGCGTTTAGGCTCCGGTCAGTTTCTTTGGGTATCCAGACTCCGGTTATTACGTTGAGCGTTCAGGCTCCGGTCAGTTTCTTTGGGTATCCAGACTCCGGTTATTACGTTGAGCGTTCAGGCTCCGGTCAGTTTCGTTTGGTATCCAGACTTTGGTTATTACGTTGAGCGTTCAGGCTCCGGTCAGTTTCGTTGGGTATCCAGACTCCGTTTATTACGTTGAACGTTCAGGCTCCGGTCAGTTTCGTTGGGTATCCAGACTCCGGTTATTACGTTGAGCATTCAGGCTCCGGTCAGTTTCGTTGGGTATCCAGACTCTGGTTTTTACGTTGAGCGTTTAGGCTCCGGTCAGTTTTGTTGGGTATCCAGACTCCGGTTATTATGTTGAGGGTTCAGGCTCCGGTCAGTTTCGTTGGGTATCCAGACTCCGGTTCTTACTTGAGTGTTCAGGCTCCGGTCAGTTTTGTTGGGTATCCAGACTCAGGTTATTACGTTGAGCGTTTTGGCTCCGGTCAGTTTCTTTGGGTATCCATACTCCGGTTATTACGTTGGGCTTTCAGGCACCGGTCAGTTTCGTTGTGTATCCAGACTCTGGTTATTACGTTGAGCGTCCAGGCTCCGGTCAGTTTCGTTGGGTATCCAGACTCCGGTTTTTTACGTTGAGCGTTCAGGTTCCGGTAAGTTTTGTTGGGTATCCAGACTCCTGTTATTACGTTGAATGTTGAGGCTTCGGACAGTTTCGTTGGGTATCAAGACTCAGGTTATTACGTTGAGCGTTCAGGCTCTGATCAGTTTCGTTGGGTATCCAGACTCAGGTTATTACGTTGAGCGTTCAGGCACCGGTCAGTTTCGTTGTGTATCCAGACTCCGATTATTACTTCGAGCGTTCAGGCTCCAGTCAGATTCGTTGGGTATCCAGACTCTGGTTTTTACGTTGAGCATTTAGGCTCCGGTCAGTTTTGTTGGGTATCCAGACTCCGATTTTTACGTTGAGCGTTCAGGCTCCGGTCAGTTTCGTTGGGTATCCAGACTCCGGTTATTACGTTGAGCGTTCAGGCTCATGTCAGTTTTGTTGGGTATCCAGACTCCGGTTATTACGTTGAGCGTTCAGGCTCCGGTCAGTTTCGTTGTGTATCCAGACTCCGGTTATTACGTTGATCATTCAGGCTCCGGTCAGTTTCGTTGGGTATCGAGACTCCGGTTATTACGTAGATCATTCAGGCTCCGGTCAGTTTCGTTTGGTATCCAGACTTCGGTTATTACGTTGAGCGTTCAGGCTCCGGTCAGTTTCGTTGGGTATCCAGACTCCGTTTATTACGTTGAACATTCAGGCTCCGGTCAGTTTCGTTGGGTATCCAGACTCCGGTTATTACGTTGAGCGTTCAGGCTCCTGTCAGGTTCTTTGGGTATCCAGACTCCAGTTATTACGTTGAGCGTTCAGGCTCCGGTCAGTTTCGTTGGGTATCCAGACTCCGGTTATTACGTTGAGCGTTCAGGCTCCGGTCAGTTTCTTTGGGTATCCAGACTCCGGTTATTACGTTGAGCGTTCAGGCTCCGGTCAGTTTCTTTGGGTATCCAGACTCCGGTTATTATGTTGAGCGTTCAGGCTCCGGTCAGTTTCTTTGAGTATCCAGACTCCGGTTATTACGTTGAGCGTTCAGGCTCCGGTCAGTTTCGTTGGGTATCCAGACTCTGGTTATTACGTTGAGCGTTCAAGCTCCGGTTAGTTTCTTTGGGTATCCAGACTCCGGTTATTACGTTGAGCGTTCAGCCTCCGGTCAGTTTTGTTGGGTATCCAGACTCCGGTTATTTTGTTGAGCGTTCAGGCTCAGGTCAGTTTCGTTTGGTATCCAGACTTCGGTTATTACGTTAAGCGTTCAGGCTCCGGTCAGTTTCGTTGGGTATCCAGACTCCGGTTATTACGTTGAGCATTCAGGCTCCGGTCAGTTTCGTTGGGTATTCAGACTCTGGTTTTTACATTGAGCGTTTAGGCTCCGGTCAGTTTTGTTCGGTATCCAGACTCAGGTTATTATGTTGAGGGTTCAGGCTCCGGTCAGTTTTGTTGGGTATCCAGACTCCGGTTATTACGTTGAGTGTTCAGGCTCCGGTCAGTTTCGTTGGGTATCCAGGCTAAGGTTATTACGTTGAGCGTTCAGGCTCCGGTCAGTTTCTTTGGGTATCCAGACTCCGGTTATTACGTTGAGCTTTCAGGCACCGGTCAATTTCGTTGTGTATCCAGACTCTGGTTATTACGTTGAGCGTTCAGGCTCCAGTCAATTTCTTTGGGTATACAGACTCCGGTTATTACGTAGAGCGTTCAGGCAACGGTTAGTTTCGTTTGGTATCCGGACTTCGGTTATTACGTTGAGCGTTCAGGCTCCGGTCAGTTTTGTTGGGTATCTAGACTCCGTTTATTACGTTGAACGTTCAGGCTCCGGTCAGTTTCATTGTGTATCCAGACTCCGGTTATTACGTTGAGCATTCAGGCTCCAGTCAGTTTCGTTGGGTATCCAGACTCTGGTTTTTACGTTGAGCGTTTAGGCTCCGGTCAGTTTTGTTGGGTATCCAGACTCCGGTTATTATGTTGAGGGTTCAGGCTCCGGTCAGTTTCGTTGGGTATCCAGACTCCGGTTCTTACGTTGAGTGTTCAGGCTCCGGTCAGTTTCGTTGGGTATCCAGACTCAGGTTATTACGTTGAGCGTTTTGGCTCCGGTCAGTTTCTTTGGGTATCCAGACTCCGGTTATTACGTTGAGCTTTCAGGCACCGGTCAGTTTCGTTGTGTATCCAGACTCCGGTTATTACGTTGAGCGTCCAGGCTCCGGTCAGTTTCGTTGGGTATCTAGACTCCGGTTTTTTACGTTGAGCGTTCAGGTTCCGGTAAGTTTTGTTGGGTATCCAGACTCCTGTTATTACGTTGAATGTTGAGGCTTCGGTCAGTTTCGTTGGGTATTAAGACTCAGGTTATTACATTGAGCGTTCAGGCTCTGATCAGTATTGTTGGGTATCCAGACTCAGGTTATTACGTTGAGCGTTCAGGCACCGGTCAGTTTCGTTGTGTATCCAGACTCCGGTTATTACTTCGAGCGTTCAGGCTCCAGTCAGATTCGTTGGGTATCCAGACTCTGGTTTTTACGTTGAGCTTTTAGGCTCCGGTCAGTTTTGTTGGGTATCCAGACTCCGGTTTTTACGTTGAGCGTTCAGGCTCCGGTCAGTTTCGTTGGGTATCCAGACTCCGGTTATTACGTTGAGCGTTCAGGCTCATGTCAGTTTCGTTGGGTATCCAGACTCCGGTTATTACGTTGAGCGTTCAGGCTCCGGTCAGTTTCGTTGTGTATCCAGACTCCGGTTATTACGTTGATCATTAAGGCTCCGGTCAGTTTCGTTGGGTATCGAGACTCCGGTTATTACGTAGATCATTCAGGCTCTGGTCAGTTTCGTTTGGTATCCAGACTTCGATTATTACGTTGAGCGTTCCGGCTCCGGTCAGTTTCGTTGGGTATCCAGACTCCGGTTATTACGTTGAGCGTTCAGGCTCCTGTCAGTTTCTTTGGGTATCCAGACTCCGGTTATTACGTTGAGCGTTCAGGCTCCGGTCAGTTTCGTTGGGTATCTAGACTCCGGTTATTACGTTGAGCGTTCAGGCTCCGGTCAGTTTCTTTGGGTATCCAGAGTCCGGTTATTACGTTGAGCGTTCAGGCTCCGGTCAGTTTCTTTGGGTATCCAGACTCCGGTTATTACGTTGAGCGTTCAGGCTCCTGTCAGTTTCTTTGGGTATCCAGACTCCGTTTATTACGTTGAACGTTCAGGCTCCGGTCAGTTTTGTTGTGTATCCAGACTCCGGTTACTACGTTGATCATTCAGGCTCCGGTCAGTTTCGTTGGGTATCTAGACTCCGGTTATTACTTAGATCATTCAGGCTCCGGTCAGTTTCGTTTGGTATCCAGACTTCGGTTATTACGTTGAGCGTTCAGGCTCTGGTCAGTTTCGTTGGGTATCCAGACTCCGTTTATTACATTAAACATTCAGGCTCCGGTCAGTTTCTTTGGTTATCCAGACTCCGGTTATTACGTTGAATGTTGAGGCTTCGGTCAGTTTCGTTGGGTGTCAAGACTCAGGTTATTACGTTGAGCGTTCAGGCTCTGATCAGTTTTGTTGGGTATCCAGACTCAGGTTATTACGTTGAGCGTTCAGGCACCGGTCAGTTTTGTTGTGTATCCAGACTCCGGTTATTACTTCGAGCGTTCAGGCTCCAGTCAGATTCGTTGGGTATCCAGACTCTGGTTTTTACGTTGAGCTTTTAGGCTCCGGTCAGTTTTGTTTGGTATCCAGACTCCGGTTTTTACGTTGAGCGTTCAGGCTCCGGTCAGTTTCGTTGGGTATCGAGACTCCGGTTATTACGTAGATCATTCAGGCTCTGGTCAGTTTCGTTTGGTATCCAGACTTCGGTTATTACCTTGAGCGTTCAGGCTCCGGTCAGTTTCGTTGGGTATCCAGACTCCGGTTATTACGTTGAGCGTTCAGGCTCCTGTCAGTTTCTTTGGGTATCCAGACTCCGGTTATTACGTTGAGCGTTCAGGCTCCGGTCAGTTTCGTTGGGTATCTAGACTCCGGTTATTACGTTGAGCGTTCAGGCTCCCGTCAGTTTCTTTGGGTATCCAGAGTCCGGTTATTACGTTGAGCGTTCAGGCTCCGGTCAGTTTCTTTGGGTATCCAGACTCCGGTTATTACGTTGAGCGTTCAGGCTCCTGTCAGTTTCTTTGGGTATCCAGACTCCGTTTATTACGTTGAACGTTCAGGCTCCGGTCAGTTTCGTTGTGTATCCAGACTCCGGTTACTACGTTGATCATTCAGGCTCCGGTCAGTTTCGTTGGGTATCTAGACTCCGGTTATTACTTAGATCATTCAGGCTCCGGTCAGTTTCGTTTGGTATCCAGACTTCGGTTATTACGTTGAGCGTTCAGGCTCTGGTCAGTTTCGTTGGGTATCCAGACTCCGTTTATTACATTAAACATTCAGGTTCCGGTCAGTTTCTTTGGTTATCCAGACTCCGGTTATTACGTTGAGCGTTCAGGCTCCTGTCAGTTTCTTTGGGTATCCAGACTCCGGTTATTACGTTGAGCGTTCAGGCTCCGGTCAGTTTCGTTGGGTATCCAGACTCCGGTTATTACGTTGAGCGTTCAGGCTCCGGTCAGTTTCTTTGGGTATCCAGACTTCGGTAATTACGTTGAGCGTTCAGGCTCCGGTCAGTTTCTTTGGGTATCCAGACTCCAGTTATTACGTTGAGCGTTCAGGCTCCGGTCAGTTTCGTTTGGTATCCAGACTTTGGTTATTACGTTGAGCGTTCAGGCTCCGGTCAGTTTCGTTGGGTATCCAGACTCCGTTTATTACGTTGAACGTTCAGGCTCCGGTCAGTTTCGTTGGGTATCCAGACTCCGGTTATTACGTTGAGCATTCAGGCTCCGGTCAGTTTCGTTGGGTATCCAGACTCTGGTTTTTACGTTGAGCGTTTAGGCTCCGGTCAGTTTTGTTGGGTATCCAGACTCCGGTTATTATGTTGAGGGTTCAGGCTCCGGTCAGTTTCGTTGGGTATCCAGACTCCGGTTCTTACTTGAGTGTTCAGGCTCCGGTCAGTTTCGTTGGGTATCCAGACTCAGGTTATTACGTTGAGTGTTTTGGCTCCGGTCAGTTTCTTTGGGTATCCAGACTCCGGTTATTACGTTGGGCTTTCAGGCACCGGTCAGTTTCGTTGTGTATCCAGACTCTGGTTATTACGTTGAGCGTCCAGGCTCCGGTCAGTTTCGTTGGGTATCCAGACTCCGGTTTTTTACGTTGAGCGTTCAGGTTCCGGTAAGTTTTGTTGGGTATCCAGACTCCTGTTATTACGTTGAATGTTGAGGCTTCGGTCAGTTTCGTTGGGTATCAAGACTCAGGTTATTACGTTGAGCGTTCAGGCTCTGATCAATTTTGTTGGGTATCCAGACTCAGGTTATTACGTTGAGCGTTCAGGCACCGGTCAGTTTTGTTGTGTATCCAGACTCCGGTTATTACTTCGAGCGTTCAGGCTCCAGTCAGATTCGTTGGGTATCCAGACTCTGGTTTTTACGTTGAGCTTTTAGGCTCCGGTCAGTTTTGTTTGGTATCCAGACTCCGGTTTTTACGTTGAGCGTTCAGGCTCCGGTCAGTTTCGTTGGGTATCCAGACTCCGGTTATTACGTTGAGCGTTCAGGCTCATGTCAGTTTCGTTGGGTATCCAGACTCCGGTTATTACGTTGAGCGTTCAGGCTCCGGTCAGTTTCGTTGTGTATCCAGACTCCGGTTATTACGTTAATCATTCAGGCTCCGGTCAGTTTCGTTGGGTATCGAGACTCCGGTTATTACGTAGATCATTCAGGCTCTGGTCAGTTTCGTTTGGTATCCAGACTTCGGTTATTACGTTGAGCGTTCAGGCTCCGATCAGTTTCGTTTGGTATCCAGACTCCGGTTATTACGTTGAGCGTTCAGGCTCCTGTCAGTTTCTTTGGGTATCCAGACTCCGGTTATTACGTTGAGCGTTCAGGCTCCGGTCAGTTTCGTTGGGTATCTAGACTCCGGTTATTACGTTGAGCGTTCAGGCTCCGGTCAGTTTCTTTGGGTATCCAGACTCCGGTTATTACGTTGAGCGTTCAGGCTCCGGTCAGTTTCTTTGGGTATCCAGACTCCGGTTATTACGTTGAGCGTTCAGGCTCCTGTCAGTTTCTTTGGGTATCCAGACTCCGTTTATTATGTTGAACGTTCAGGCTCCGGTCAGTTTCGTTGTGTATCCAGACTCCGGTTACTACGTTGATCATTCAGGCTCCGGTCAGTTTCGTTGGGTATCTAGACTCCGGTTATTACGTAGATCATTCAGGCTCCGGTCAGTTTCGTTTGGTATCCAGACTTCGGTTATTACGTTGAGCGTTCAGGCTCTGGTCAGTTTCGTTGGGTATCCAGACTCCGTTTATTACGTTAAACATTCAGGCTCCGGTCAGTTTCTTTGGTTATCCAGACTCCGGTTATTACGTTGAGCGTTCAGGCTCCTGTCAGTTTCTTTGGGTATCCAGACTCCGGTTATTACGTTGAGCGTTCAGGCTCCGGTCAGTTTCGTTGGGTATCCAGACTCCGGTTATTACGTTGAGCGTTCAGGCTCCGGTCAGTTTCTTTGGGTATCCAGACTTTGGTTATTACGTTGAGCGTTCAGGCTCCGGTCAGTTTCTTTGGGTATCCAGACTCCGGTTATTACGTTGAGCGTTCAGGCTCCGGTCAGTTTCGTTTGGTATCCAGACTTTGGTTATTACGTTGAGCGTTCAGGCTCCGGTCAGTTTCGTTGGGTATCCAGACTCCGTTTATTACGTTGAACGTTCAGGCTCCGGTCAGTTTCGTTGGGTATCCAGACTCCGGTTATTACGTTGAGCATTCAGGCTCCGGTCAGTTTCGTTGGGTATCCAGACTCCGGTTTTTACGTTGAGCGTTTAGGCTCCGGTCAATTTTGTTGGGTATCCAGACTCCGGTTATTATGTTGAGGGTTCAGGCTCCGTCAGTTTCGTTGGGTATCCAGACTCCGGTTCTTACTTGAGTGTTCAGGCTCCGGTCAGTTTCGTTGGGTATCCAGACTCAGGTTATTACGTTGAGCGTTTTGGCTTCGGTCAGTTTCTTTGGGTATCCAGACTCCGGTTATTACGTTGGGCTTTCAGGCACCGGTCAGTTTCGTTGTGTATCCAGACTCTGGTTATTACGTTGAGCGTCCAGGCTCCGGTCAGTTTCGTTGGGTATCCAGACTCCGGTTTTTTACGTTGAGCGTTCAGGTTCCGGTAAGTTTTGTTGGGTATCCAGACTCCTGTTATTACGTTGAATGTTGAGGCTTCGGTCAGTTTCGTTGGGTATCAAGATTCAGGTTATTACGTTGAGCGTTCAGGCTCTGATCAGTTTTGTTGGGTATCCAGACTCAGGTTATTACGTTGAGCGTTCAGGCACCGGTCAGTTTTGTTGTGTATCCAGACTCCGGTTATTACTTCGAGCGTTCAGGCTCCAGTCAGATTCGTTGGGTATCCAGACTCTGGTTTTTACGTTGAGCTTTTAGGCTCCGGTCAGTTTTGTTTGGTATCCAGACTCCGGTTTTTACGTTGAGCGTTCAGGCTCCGGTCAGTTTCGTTGGGTATCCAGACTCCGGTTATTACGTTGAGCGTTCAGGCTCATGTCAGTTTCGTTGGGTATCCAGACTCCGGTTATTACGTTGAGCGTTCAGGCTCCGGTCAGTTTCGTTGTGTATCCAGACTCCGGTTATTACGTTGATCATTCAGGCTCCGGTCAGTTTCGTTGGGTATCGAGACTCCGGTTATTACGTAGATCTTTCAGGCTCTGGTCAGTTTCGTTTGGTATCCAGACTTCGGTTATTACGTTGAGCGTTCAGGCTCCGATCAGTTTCGTTTGGTATCCAGACTCCGGTTATTACGTTGAGCGTTCAGGCTCCTGTCAGTTTCTTTGGGTATCCAGACTCCGGTTATTACGTTGAGCGTTCAGGCTCCGGTCAGTTTCGTTGGGTATCTAGACTCCGGTTATTACGTTGAGCGTTCAGGCTCCGGTCAGTTTCTTTGGGTATCCAGACTCCGGTTATTACGTTGAGCGTTCAGGCTCCGGTCAGTTTCTTTGGGTATCCAGACTCCGGTTATTACGTTGAGCGTTCAGGCTCCTGTCAGTTTCTTTGGGTATCCAGACTCCGTTTATTATGTTGAACGTTCAGGCTCCGGTCAGTTTCGTTGTGTATCCAGACTCCGGTTACTACGTTGATCATTCAGGCTCCGGTCAGTTTCGTTGGGTATCTAGACTCCGGTTATTACGTAGATCATTCAGGCTCCGGTCAGTTTCGTTTGGTATCCAGACTTCGGTTATTACATTGAGCGTTCAGGCTCTGGTCAATTTCGTTGGGTATCCAGACTCCGTTTATTACGTTAAACATTCAGGCTCCGGTCAGTTTCTTTGGTTATCCAGACTCCGGTTATTACGTTGAGCGTTCAGGCTCCTGTCAGTTTCTTTGGGTATCCAGACTCCGGTTATTACGTTGAGCGTTCAGGCTCCGGTCAGTTTCATTGGGTATCCAGACTCCGGTTATTACGTTGAGCGTTCAGGCTCCGGTCAGTTTCTTTGGGTATCCAGACTTCGGTTATTACGTTGAGCGTTCAGGCTCCGGTCAGTTTCTTTGGGTATCCAGACTCCGGTTATTACATTGAGCATTCAGGCTCCGGTCAGTTTCGTTTGGTATCCAGACTTTGGTTATTACGTTGAGCGTTCAGGCTCCGGTCAGTTTCGTTGGGTATCCAGACTCCGTTTATTACGTTGAACGTTCAGGCTCCGGTCAGTTTCGTTGGGTATCCAGACTCCGGTTATTACGTTGAGCATTTAGGCTCCGGTCAGTTTCGTTGGGTATCCAGACTCTGGTTTTTACGTTGAGCGTTTAGGCTCCGGTCAATTTTGTTGGGTATCCAGACTCCGGTTATTATGTTGAGGGTTCAGGCTCCGTCAGTTTCGTTGGGTATCCAGACTCCGGTTCTTACTTGAGTGTTCAGGCTCCGGTCAGTTTTGTTGGGTATCCAGACTCAGGTTATTACGTTGAGCGTTTTGGCTTCGGACAGTTTCTTTGGGTATCCAGACTCCGGTTATTACGTTGGGCTTTCAGGCACCGGTCAGTTTCGTTGTGTATCCAGACTCTGGTTATTACGTTGAGCGTCCAGGCTCCGTTCAGTTTCGTTGGGTATCCAGACTCCGGTTTTTTACGTTGAGCGTTCAGGTTCCGGTAAGTTTTGTTGGGTATCCAGACTCCTGTTATTACGTTGAATGTTGAGGCTTCGGTCAGTTTCGTTGGGTATCAAGATTCAGGTTATTACGTTGAGCGTTCAGGCTCTGATCAGTTTTGTTGGGTATCCAGACTCAGGTTATTACGTTGAGCGTTCAGGCACCGGTCAGTTTTGTTGTGTATCCAGACTCCGGTTATTACTTCGAGCGTTCAGGCTCCAGTCAGATTCGTTGGGTATCCAGACTCTGGTTTTTACGTTGAGCTTTTAGGCTCCGGTCAGTTTTGTTTGGTATCCAGACTCCGGTTTTTACGTTGAGCGTTCAGGCTCCGGTCAGTTTCGTTGGGTATCCAGACTCCGGTTATTACGTTGAGCGTTCAGGCTCATGTCAGTTTCGTTGGGTATCCAGACTCCGGTTATTACGTTGAGCGTTCAGGCTCCGGTCAGTTTCGTTGTGTATCCAGACTCCGGTTATTACGTTGATCATTCAGGCTCCGGTCAGTTTCGTTGGGTATCGAGACTCCGGTTATTACGTAGATCATTCAGCCTCTGGTCAGTTTCGTTTGGTATCCAGACTTCGGTTATTACGTTGAGCGTTCAGGCTCCGATCAGTTTCGTTTGGTATCCAGACTCCGGTTATTACGTTGAGCGTTCAGGCTCCTGTCAGTTTCTTTGGGTATCCAGACTCCGGTTATTACGTTGAGCGTTCAGGCTCCGGTCAGTTTCGTTGGGTATCTAGACTCCGGTTATTACGTTGAGCGTTCAGGCTCCGGTCAGTTTCTTTGGGTATCCAGACTCCGGTTATTACGTTGAGCGTTCAGGCTCCGGTCAGTTTCTTTGGGTATCCAGACTCCGGTTATTACGTTGAGCGTTCAGGCTCCTGTCAGTTTCTTTGGGTATCCATACTCCGTTTATTATGTTGAACGTTCAGGCTCCGGTCAGTTTCGTTGTGTATCCAGACTCCGGTTACTACGTTGATCATTAAGGCTCCGGTCAGTTTCGTTGGGTATCTAGACTCCGGTTATTACGTAGATCATTCAGGCTCCGGTCAGTTTCGTTTGGTATCCAGACTTCGGTTATTACATTGAGCGTTCAGGCTCTGGTCAATTTCGTTGGGTATCCAGACTCCGTTTATTACGTTAAACATTCAGGCTCCGGTCAGTTTCTTTGGTTATCCAGACTCCGGTTATTACGTTGAGCGTTCAGGCTCCTGTCAGTTTCTTTGGGTATCCAGACTCCGGTTATTACGTTGAGCGTTCAGGCTCCGGTCAGTTTCATTGGGTATCCAGACTCCGGTTATTACGTTGAGCGTTCAGGCTCCGGTCAGTTTCTTTGGGTATCCAGACTTCGGTTATTACGTTGAGCGTTCAGGCTCCGGTCAGTTTCTTTGGGTATCCAGACTCCGGTTATTACATTGAGCGTTCAGGCTCCGGTCAGTTTCGTTTGGTATCCAGACTTTGGTTATTACGTTGAGCGTTCAGGCTCCGGTCAGTTTCGTTGGGTATCCAGACTCCGTTTATTACGTTGAACGTTCAGGCTCCGGTCAGTTTCGTTGGGTATCCAGACTCCGGTTATTACGTTGAGCATTTAGGCTCCGGTCAGTTTCGTTGGGTATCCAGACTCTGGTTTTTACGTTGAGCGTTTAGGCTCCGGTCAATTTTGTTGGGTATCCAGACTCCGGTTATTATGTTGAGGGTTCAGGCTCCGTCAGTTTCGTTGGGTATCCAGACTCCGGTTCTTACTTGAGTGTTCAGGCTCCGGTCAGTTTCGTTGGGTATCCAGACTCAGGTTATTACGTTGAGTGTTTTGGCTCCGGTCAGTTTCTTTGGGTATCCAGACTCCGGTTATTACGTTGGGCTTTCAGGCACCGGTCAGTTTCGTTGTGTATCCAGACTCTGGTTATTACGTTGAGCGTCCAGGCTCCGGTCAGTTTCGTTGGGTATCCAGACTCCGGTTTTTTACGTTGAGCGTTCAGGTTCCGGTAAGTTTTGTTGGGTATCCAGACTCCTGTTATTACGTTGAATGTTGAGGCTTCGGTCAGTTTCGTTGGGTATCAAGACTCAGGTTATTACGTTGAGCGTTCAGGCTCTGATCAATTTTGTTGGGTATCCAGACTCAGGTTATTACGTTGAGCGTTCAGGCACCGGTCAGTTTCGTTGTGTATCCAGACTCCGGTTATTACTTCGAGCGTTCAGGCTCCAGTCAGATTCGTTGGGTATCCAGACTCTGGTTTTTACGTTGAGCTTTTAGGCTCCGGTCAGTTTTGTTGGGTATCCAGACTCCGGTTTTTACGTTGAGCGTTCAGGCTCCGGTCAGTTTCGTTGGGTATCCAGACTCCGGTTATTACGTTGAGCGTTCAGGCTCATGTCAGTTTCGTTGGGTATCCAGACTCCGGTTATTACGTTGAGCGTTCAGGCTCCGGTCAGTTTCGTTGTGTATCCAGACTCCGGTTATTACGTTGATCATTCAGGCTCCGGTCAGTTTCGTTGGGTATCGAGACTCCGGTTATTACGTAGATCATTCAGGCTCTGGTCAGTTTCGTTTGGTATCCAGACTTCGGTTATTACGTTGAGCGTTCAGGCTCCGGTCAGTTTCGTTGGGTATCCAGACTCCGGTTATTACGTTGAGCGTTCAGGCTCCTGTCAGTTTCTTTGGGTATCCAGACTCCGGTTATTACGTTGAGCGTTCAGGCTCCAGTCAGTTTCGTTGGGTATCTAGACTCCGGTTATTACGTTGAGCGTTCAGGCTCCGGTCAGTTTCTTTGGGTATCCAGACTCCGGTTATTACGTTGAGCGTTCAGGCTCCGGTCAGTTTCTTTGGGTATCCAGACTCCGGTTATTACGTTGAGCGTTCAGGCTCCTGTCAGTTTCTTTGGGTATCCAGACTCCGTTTATTACGTTGAACGTTCAGGCTCCGGTCAGTTTCGTTGTGTATCCAGACTCCGGTTACTACGTTGATCATTCAGGCTCCGGTCAGTTTCGTTGGGTATCTAGACTCCGGTTATTACGTAGATCATTCAGGCTCCGGTCAGTTTCGTTTGGTATCCAGACTTCGGTTATTACATTGAGCGTTCAGGCTCTGGTCAATTTCGTTGGGTATCCAGACTCCGTTTATTACGTTAAACATTCAGGCTCCGGTCAGTTTCTTTGGTTATCCAGACTCCGGTTATTACGTTGAGTGTTCAGGCTCCTGTCAGTTTCTTTGGGTATCCAGACTCCGGTTATTACGTTGAGCGTTCAGGCTCCGGTCAGTTTCGTTGGGTATCCAGACTCCGGTTATTACGTTGAGCGTTCAGGCTCCGGTCAGTTTCTTTGGGTATCCAGACTTCGGTTATTACGTTGAGCGTTCAGGCTCCGGTCAGTTTCTTTGGGTATCCAGACTCCGGTTATTACATTGAGCGTTCAGGCTCCGGTCAGTTTCGTTTGGTATCCAGACTTTGGTTATTACGTTGAGCGTTCAGGCTCCGGTCAGTTTCGTTGGGTATCCAGACTCCGTTTATTACGTTGAACGTTCAGGATCCGGTCAGTTTCGTTGGGTATCCAGACTCCGGTTATTACGTTGAGCATTCAGGCTCCGGTCAGTTTCGTTGGGTATCCAGACTCTGGTTTTTACGTTGAGCGTTTAGGCTCCGGTCAGTTTTGTTGGGTATCCAGACTCCGGTTATTATGTTGAGGGTTCAGGATCCGGTCAGTTTCGTTGGGTATCCAGACTCCGGTTCTTACTTGAGTGTTCAGGCTCCGGTCAGTTTCGCTGGGTATCCAGACTCAGGTTATTACGTTGAGCGTTTTGGCTCCGGTCAGTTTCTTTGGGTATCCAGACTCCGGTTATTACGTTGGGCTTTCAGGAACCGGTCAGTTTCGTTGTGTATCCAGACTCTGGTTATTACGTTGAGCGTCCAGGCTCCGGTCAGTTTCGTTGGGTATCCAGACTCCGGTTTTTTACGTTGAGCGTTCAGGTTCCGGTAAGTTTTGTTGGGTATCCAGACTCCTGTTATTACGTTGAATGTTGAGGCTTCGGTCAGTTTCGTTGGGTATCAAGATTCAGGTTATTACGTTGAGCGTTCAGGCTCTGATCAGTTTTGTTGGGTATCCAGACTCAGGTTATTACGTTGAGCGTTCAGGCACCGGTCAGTTTCGTTGTGTATCCAGACTCCGGTTATTACTTCGAGCGTTCAGGCTCCAGTCAGATTCGTTGGGTATCCAGACTCTGGTTTTTACGTTGAGCTTTTAGGCTCCGGTCAGTTTTGTTGGGTATCCAGACTCCGGTTTTTACGTTGAGCGTTCAGGCTCCGGTCAGTTTCATTGGGTATCCAGACTCCGGTTATTACGTTGAGCGTTCAGGCTCATGTCAGTTTCGTTGGGTATCCAGACTCCGGTTATTACGTTGAGCGTTCAGGCTCCGGTCAGTTTCGTTGTGTATCCAGACTCCGGTTATTACGTTGATCATTCAGGCTCCGGTCAGTTTCGTTGGGTATCGAGACTCCGGTTATTACGTAGATCATTCAGGCTCTGGTCAGTTTCGTTTGGTATCCAGACTTCGGTTATTACGTTGAGCGTTCAGGCTCCGGTCAGCTTCGTTGGGTATCCAGACTCCGGTTATTACGTTGAGCGTTCAGGCTCCTGTCAGTTTCTTTGGGTATCCAGACTCCGGTTATTACGTTGAGCGTTCAGGCTCCGGTCAGTTTCGTTAGGTATCTAGACTCCGGTTATTACGTTGAGCGTTCAGGCTCCGGTCAGTTTCTTTGGGTATCCAGACTCCGGTTATTACGTTGAGCGTTCAGGCTCCGGTCAGTTTCTTTGGGTATCCAGACTCCGGTTATTACGTTGAGCGTTCAGGCTCCTGTCAGTTTCTTTGGGTATCCAGACTCCGTTTATTACGTTGAACGTTCAGGCTCCGGTCAGTTTCGTTGTGTATCCAGACTCCGGTTACTACGTTGATCATTCAGGCTCCGGTCAGTTTCGTTGGGTATCTAGACTCCGGTTATTACGTAGATCATTCAGGCTCCGGTCAGTTTCGTTTGGTATCCAGACTTCGGTTATTACATTGAGCGTTCAGGCTCTGGTCAATTTCGTTGGGTATCCAGACTCCGTTTATTACGTTAAACATTCAGGCTCCGGTCAGTTTCTTTGGTTATCCAGACTCCGGTTATTACGTTGAGTGTTCAGGCTCCTGTCAATTTCTTTGGGTATCCAGACTCCGGTTATTACGTTGAGCGTTCAGGCTCCGGTCAGTTTCGTTGGGTATCCAGACTCCGGTTATTACGTTGAGCGTTCAGGCTCCGGTCAGTTTCTTTGGGTATCCAGACTTTGGTTATTACGTTGAGCGTTCAGGCTCCGGTCAGTTTCTTTGGGTATCCAGACTTCGGTTATTACATTGAGCGTTCAGGCTCCGGTCAGTTTCGTTTGGTATCCAGACTTTGGTTATTACGTTGAGCGTTCAGGCTCCGGTCAGTTTCGTTGGGTATCCAGACTCCGTTTATTACGTTGAACGTTCAGGATCCGGTCAGTTTCGTTGGGTATCCAGACTCCGGTTATTACGTTGAGCATTCAGGCTCCGGTCAGTTTCGTTGGGTATCCAGACTCTGGTTTTTACGTTGAGCGTTTAGGCTCCGGTCAGTTTTGTTGGGTATCCAGACTCCGGTTATTATGTTGAGGGTTCAGGCTCCGGTCAGTTTCGTTGGGTATCCAGACTCCGGTTCTTACTTGAGTGTTCAGGCTCCGGTCAGTTTCGTTGGGTATCCAGACTCAGGTTATTACGTTGAGCGTTTTGGCTCCGGTCAGTTTCTTTGGGTATCCAGACTCCGATTATTACGTTGGGCTTTCAGGCACCGGTCAGTTTCGTTGTGTATCCAGACTCTGGTTATTACGTTGAGCGTCCAGGCTCCGTTCAGTTTCGTTGGGTATCCAGACTCCGGTTTTTTACGTTGAGCGTTCAGGTCCTGGTAAGTTTTGTTGGGTATCCAGACTCCTGTTATTACGTTGAATGTTGAGGCTTCGGTCAGTTTCGTTGGGTATCAAGACTCAGGTTATTACGTTGAGCGTTCAGGCTCTGATTAGTTTTGTTGGGTATCCAGACTCAGGTTATTACGTTAAGCGTTCAGGCACCGGTCAGTTTCGTTGTGTATCCAGACTCCGATTATTACTTCGAGCGTTCAGGCTCCAGTCAGATTCGTTGGGTATCCAGACTCTGGTTTTTACGTTGTGCATTTAGGCTCCGGTCAGTTTTGTTGGGTATCCAGACTCCGATTTTTACGTTGAGCATTCAGGCTCCGGTCAGTTTCGTTGGGTATCCAGACTCCGGTTATTACGTTGAGCGTTCAGGCTCATGTCAGTTTTGTTGGGTATCCAGACTCCGGTTATTACGTTGAGCGTTCAGGCTCCGGTCAGTTTCGTTGTGTATCCAGACTCCGGTTATTACGTTGATCATTCAGGCTCCGGTCAGTTTCGTTGGGTATCGAGACTCTGGTTATTACGTAGATCATTCAGGCTCCGGTCAGTTTCGTTTGGTATCCAGACTTCGGTTATTACGTTGAGCGTTCAGGCTCCGGTCAGTTTCGTTGGGTATCCAGACTCCGGTTATTACGTTGAGCGTTCAGGCTCCTGTCAGTTTCTTTGGGTATCCAGACTCCGGTTATTACGTTGAGCGTTCAGGCTCCAGTCAGTTTCGTTGGGTATCTAGACTCCGGTTATTACGTTGAGCGTTCAGGCTCCGGTCAGTTTCTTTGGGTATCCAGACTCCGGTTATTACGTTGAGCGTTCAGGCTCCGGTCAGTTTCTTTGGGTATCCAGACTCCGGTTATTACGTTGAGCGTTCAGGCTCCTGTCAGTTTCTTTGGGTATCCAGACTCCGTTTATTACGTTGAACGTTCAGGCTCCGGTCAGTTTCGTTGTGTATCCAGACTCCGGTTACTACGTTGATCATTCAGGCTCCGGTCAGTTTCGTTGGGTATCTAGACTCCGGTTATTACGTAGATCATTCAGGCTCCGGTCAGTTTCGTTTGGTATCCAGACTTCGGTTATTACATTGAGCGTTCAGGCTCTGGTCAATTTCGTTGGGTATCCAGACTCCGTTTATTACGTTAAACATTCAGGCTCCGGTCAGTTTCTTTGGTTATCCAGACTCCGGTTATTACGTTGAGTGTTCAGGCTCCTGTCAGTTTCTTTGGGTATCCAGACTACGGTTATTACGTTGAGCGTTCAGGCTCCGGTCAGTTTCGTTGGGTATCCAGACTCCGGTTATTACGTTGAGCGTTCAGGCTCCGGTCAGTTTCTTTGGGTATCCAGACTTCGGTTATTACGTTGAGCGTTCAGGCTCCGGTCAGTTTCTTTGGGTATCCAGACTCCGGTTATTACATTGAGCGTTCAGGCTCCGGTCAGTTTCGTTTGGTATCCAGACTTTGGTTATTACGTTGAGCGTTCAGGCTCCGGTCAGTTTCGTTGGGTATCCAGACTCCGTTTATTACGTTGAACGTTCAGGATCCGGTCAGTTTCGTTGGGTATCCAGACTCCGGTTATTACGTTGAGCATTCAGGCTCCGGTCAGTTTCGTTGGGTATCCAGACTCTGGTTTTTACGTTGAGCGTTTAGGCTCCGGTCAGTTTTGTTGGGTATCCAGACTCCGGTTATTATGTTGAGGGTTCAGGCTCCGGTCAGTTTCGTTGGGTATCCAGACTCCGGTTCTTACTTGAGTGCTCAGGCTCCGGTCAGTTTCGTTGGGTATCCAGACTCAGGTTATTACGTTGAGCGTTTTGGCTCCGGTCAGTTTCTTTGGGTATCCAGACTCCGGTTATTACGTTGGGCTTTCAGGAACCGGTCAGTTTCGTTGTGTATCCAGACTCTGGTTATTACGTTGAGCGTCCAGGCTCCGGTCAGTTTCGTTGGGTATCCAGACTCCGGTTTTTTACGTTGAGCGTTCAGGTTCCGGTAAGTTTTGTTGGGTATCCAGACTCCTGTTATTACGTTGAATGTTGAGGCTTCGGTCAGTTTCGTTGGGTATCAAGATTCAGGTTATTACGTTGAGCGTTCAGGCTCTGATCAGTTTTGTTGGGTATCCAGACTCAGGTTATTACGTTGAGCGTTCAGGCACCGGTCAGTTTCGTTGTGTATCCAGACTCCGGTTATTACTTCGAGCGTTCAGGCTCCAGTCAGATTCGTTGGGTATCCAGACTCTGGTTTTTACGTTGAGCTTTTAGGCTCCGGTCAGTTTTGTTGGGTATCCAGACTCCGGTTTTTACGTTGAGCGTTCAGGCTCCGGTCAGTTTCATTGGGTATCCAGACTCCGGTTATTACGTTGAGCGTTCAGGCTCATGTCAGTTTCGTTGGGTATCCAGACTCCGGTTATTACGTTGAGCGTTCAGGCTCCGGTCAGTTTCGTTGTGTATCCAGACTCCGGTTATTACGTTGATCATTCAGGCTCCGGTCAGTTTCGTTGGGTATCGAGACTCCGGTTATTACGTAGATCATTCAGGCTCTGGTCAGCTTCGTTTGGTATCCAGACTTCGATTATTACGTTGAGCGTTCAGGCTCCGGTCAGTTTCGTTGGGTATCCAGACTCCGGTTATTACGTTGAGCGTTCAGGCTCCGGTCAGTTTCTTTGGGTATCCAGACTTCGGTTATTACGTTGAGCGTTCAGGCTCCGGTCAGTTTCTTTGGGTATCCAGACTCCGGTTATTACATTGAGCGTTCAGGCTCCGGTCAGTTTCGTTTGGTATCCAGACTTTGGTTATTACGTTGAGCGTTCAGGCTCCGGTCAGTTTCGTTGGGTATCCAGACTCCGTTTATTACGTTGAACGTTCAGGATCCGGTCAGTTTCGTTGGGTATCCAGACTCCGGTTATTACGTTGAGCATTCAGGCTCCGGTCAGTTTCGTTGGGTATCCAGACTCTGGTTTTTACGTTGAGCGTTTAGGCTCCGGTCAGTTTTGTTGGGTATCCAGACTCCGGTTATTATGTTGAGGGTTCAGGCTCCGGTCAGTTTCGTTGGGTATCCAGACTCCGGTTCTTACTTGAGTGTTCAGGCTCCGGTCAGTTTCGTTGGGTATCCAGACTCAGGTTATTACGTTGAGCGTTTTGGCTCCGGTCAGTTTCTTTGGGTATCCAGACTCCGGTTATTACGTTGGGCTTTCAGGAACCGGTCAGTTTCGTTGTGTATCCAGACTCTGGTTATTACGTTGAGCGTCCAGGCTCCGGTCAGTTTCGTTGGGTATCCAGACTCCGGTTTTTTACGTTGAGCGTTCAGGTTCCGGTAAGTTTTGTTGGGTATCCAGACTCCTGTTATTACGTTGAATGTTGAGGCTTCGGTCAGTTTCGTTGGGTATCAAGATTCAGGTTATTACGTTGAGCGTTCAGGC
This sequence comes from Lathyrus sativus, assembly GCA_963859935.3. Taxonomy (NCBI): domain Eukaryota; kingdom Viridiplantae; phylum Streptophyta; class Magnoliopsida; order Fabales; family Fabaceae; genus Lathyrus; species Lathyrus sativus. Next base: position 265,640 of record CAWUDS030000647.1, read on the forward strand.
TCTGATCAGTTTTGTTGGGTATCCAGACTCAGGTTATTACGTTGAGCGTTCAGGCACCGGTCAGTTTCGTTGTGTATCCAGACTCCGGTTATTACTTCGAGCGTTCAGGCTCCAGTCAGATTCGTTGGGTATCCAGACTCTGGTTTTTACGTTGAGCTTTTAGGCTCCGGTCAGTTTTGTTGGGTATCCAGACTCCGGTTTTTACGTTGAGCGTTCAGGCTCCGGTCAGTTTCATTGGGTATCCAGACTCCGGTTATTACGTTGAGCGTTCAGGCTCATGTCAGTTTCGTTGGGTATCCAGACTCCGGTTATTACGTTGAGCGTTCAGGCTCCGGTCAGTTTCGTTGTGTATCCAGACTCCGGTTATTACGTTGATCATTCAGGCTCCGGTCAGTTTCGTTGGGTATCGAGACTCCGGTTATTACGTAGATCATTCAGGCTCTGGTCAGCTTCGTTTGGTATCCAGACTTCGATTATTACGTTGAGCGTTCAGGCTCCGGTCAGTTTCGTTGGGTATCCAGACTCCGGTTATTACGTTGAGCGTTCAGGCTCCTGTCAGTTTCTTTGGGTATCCAGACTCCGGTTATTACGTTGAGCGTTCAGGCTCCGGTCAGTTTCGTTGGGTATCTAGACTCCGGTTATTACGTTGAGCGTTCAGGCTCCGGTCAGTTTCTTTGGGTATCCAGACTCCGGTTATTACGTTGAGCGTTCATGCTCCGGTCAGTTTCTTTGGGTATCCAGACTCCTGTTATTACGTTGAGCGTTCAGGCTCCTGTCAGTTTCTTTGGGTATCCAGACTCCGTTTATTACGTTGAACGTTCAGGCTCCGGTCAGTTTCGTTGTGTATCCAGACTCCGGTTACTACGTTGATCATTCAGGCTCCGGTCAGTTTCGTTGGGTATCTAGACTCCGGTTATTACGTAGATCATTCAGGCTCCGGTCAGTTTCGTTTGGTATCCAGACTTCGGTTATTACATTGAGCGTTCAGGCTCTGGTCAATTTCGTTGGGTATCCAGACTCCGTTTATTACGTTAAACATTCAGGCTCCGGTCAGTTTCTTTGGTTATCCAGACTCCGGTTATTACGTTGAGTGTTCAGGCTCCTGTCAGTTTCTTTGGGTATCCAGACTCCGGTTATTACGTTGAGCGTTCAGGCTCCGGTCAGTTTCGTTGGGTATCCAGACTCCGGTTATTACGTTGAGCGTTCAGGCTCCGGTCAGTTTCTTTGGGTATCCAGACTTCGGTTATTACGTTGAGCGTTCAGGCTCCGGTCAGTTTCTTTGGGTATCCAGACTTCGGTTATTACATTGAGCGTTCAGGCTCCGGTCAGTTTCGTTTGGTATCCAGACTTTGGTTATTACGTTGAGCATTCAGGCTCCGGTCAGTTTCGTTGGGTATCCAGACTCCGTTTATTACGTTGAACGTTCAGGATCCGGTCAGTTTCGTTGGGTATCCAGACTCCGGTTATTACGTTGAGCATTCAGGCTCCGGTCAGTTTCGTTGGGTATCCAGACTCTGGTTTTTACGTTGAGCGTTTAGGCTCCGGTCAGTTTTGTTGGGTATCCAGACTCCGGTTATTATGTTGAGGGTTCAGGCTCCGGTCAGTTTCGTTGGGTATCCAGACTCCGGTTCTTACTTGAGTGTTCAGGCTCCGGTCAGTTTCGTTGGGTATCCAGACTCAGGTTATTACGTTGAGCGTTTTGGCTCCGGTCAGTTTCTTTGGGTATCCAGACTCCGGTTATTACGTTGGGCTTTCAGGCACCGGTCAGTTTCGTTGTGTATCCAGACTCTGGTTATTACGTTGAGCGTCCAGGCTCCGTTCAGTTTCGTTGGGTATCCAGACTCCGGTTTTTTACGTTGAGCGTTCAGGTCCTGGTAAGTTTTGTTGGGTATCCAGACTCCTGTTATTACGTTGAATGTTGAGGCTTCGGTCAGTTTCGTTGGGTATCAAGACTCAGGTTATTACGTTGAGCGTTCAGGCTCTGATCAGTTTTGTTGGGTATCCAGACTCAGGTTATTACGTTAAGCGTTCAGGCACCGGTCAGTTTCGTTGTGTATCCAGACTCCGATTATTACTTCGAGCGTTCAGGCTCCAGTCAGATTCGTTGGGTATCCAGACTCTGGTTTTTACGTTGAGCATTTAGGCTCCGGTCAGTTTTGTTGGGTATCCAGACTCCGATTTTTACGTTGAGCATTCAGGCTCCGGTCAGTTTCGTTGGGTATCCAGACTCCGGTTATTACGTTGAGCGTTCAGGCTCATGTCAGTTTTGTTGGGTATCCAGACTCCGGTTATTACGTTGAGCGTTCAGGCTCCGGTCAGTTTCGTTGTGTATCCAGACTCCGGTTATTACGTTGATCATTCAGGCTCCGGTCAGTTTCGTTGGGTATCGAGACTCTGGTTATTACGTAGATCATTCAGGCTCCGGTCAGTTTCGTTTGGTATCCAGACTTCGGTTATTACGTTGAGCGTTCAGGCTCCGGTCAGTTTCGTTGGGTATCCAGACTCCGTTTATTACGTTGAACATTCAGGCTCCGGTCAGTTTCGTTGGGTATCCAGACTCCGGTTATTACGTTGAGCGTTCAGGCTCCTGTCAGTTTCTTTGGGTATCCAGACTCCGGTTATTACGTTGAGCGTTCAGGCTCCGGTCAGTTTCGTTGGGTATCCAGACTCCGGTTATTACGTTGAGCGTTCAGGCTCCGGTCAGTTTCTTTGGGTATCCAGACTCCGGTTTTTACGTTGAGCGTTCAGGCTCCGGTCAGTTTCTTTGGGTATCCAGACTCCGGTTATTACGTTGAGCGTTCAGGCTCCGGTCAGTTTCTTTGAGTATCCAGACTCCGGTTATTACGTTGAGCGTTCAGGCTCCGGTCAGTTTCGTTGGGTATCCAGACTCTAGTTATTACGTTGAGCGTTCAAGCTCCGGTCAGTTTCTATGGGTATCCAGACTCCGGTTATTACGTTGAGCGTTCAGCCTCCGGTCAGTTTTGTTGGGTATCTAGATTCCGGTTATTTTGTTGAGCGTTCAGGCTCAGGTCAGTTTCGTTTGGTATCCAGACTTCGGTTATTACGTTAAGCGTTCAGGCTCCGGTCAGTTTCGTTGGGTATCCAGACTCCGTTTATTACGTTGAACATTCAGGCTCCGGTCAGTTTCGTTGGGTATTCAGACTCTGGTTTTTACATTGAGCGTTTAGGCTCCGGTCAGTTTTGTTCGGTATCCAGACTCCGGTTATTATGTTGAGGGTTCAGGCTCCGGTCAGTTTTGTTGGGTATCCAGACTCCGGTTATTACGTTGAGTGTTCAGGCTCCGGTCAGTTTCGTTGGGTATCCAGACTCAGGTTATTACGTTGAACGTTCAGGCTCCGGTCAGTTTCTTTGGGTATCCAGACTCCGGTTATTACGTTGAGCGTTCAGGCACCGGTCAGTTTCATTGTGTATCCAGACTCCGGTTATTACGTTGAGCGTTCAGGCTCCAGTCAATTTCCTTGGGTATCCAGACTCCGGTTATTATGTAGAGCGTTCAGGCAACGGTCAGTTTCGTTTGGTATCCAGACTTCGGTTATTACGTTGAGCGTTCAGGGTCCGGTCAGTTTTGTTGGGTATCCAGACTCCGTTTATTACGTTGAACGTTCAGGCTCCGGTCAGTTTCATTGTGTATCCAGACTCCGGTTATTACGTTGAGCATTCAGGCTCCGGTCAGTTTCGTTAGGTATCCAGACTCTGGTTTTTACGTTGAGCGTTTAGGCTCCGGTCAGTTTTGTTGGGTATCCAGACTCCGGTTATTATGTTGAGGGTTCAGGCTCCGGTCAGTTTCGTTGGGTATCCAGACTCTGGTTCTTACATTGAGTGTTCAGGCTCCGGTCAGTTTCGTTGGGTATCCAGACTCAGGTTATTACGTTGAGCGTTTTGGCTCCGGTCAGTTTCTTTGGGTATCCAGACTCCGGTTATTACGTTGAGCTTTCAGGCACCGGTCAGTTTCGTTGTGTATCCAGACTCTGGTTATTACGTTGAGCGTCCAGGCTCCGGTCAGTTTCGTTGGGTATCCAGACTCCGGTTTTTTACGTTGAGCGTTCAGGTTCCGGTAAGTTTTGTTGGGTATCCAGACTCCTGTTATTACGTTGAATGTTGAGGCTTCGGTCAGTTTCGTTGGGTATTAAGACTCAGGTTATTACGTTGAGCGTTCAGGCTCTGATCAGTATTGTTGGGTATCCAGACTCAGGTTATTACGTTGAGCGTTCAGGCACCGGTCAGTTTCGTTGTGTATCCAGACTCCGGTTATTACGTTGAGCGTTCAAGCTCCGGTCAGTTTCTTTGGATATCCAGACTCCGGTTATTACGTTGAGCGTTCAGGCTCCGGTCAGTTTCTTTGGGTATCCAGACTCCGGTTATTACGTTGAGCGTTCCGGCTCCGGTCAGTTTCTTTGAGTATCCAGACTCCGGTTATTACGTTGAGCGTTCAGGCTCCGGTCAGTTTCGTTGTGTATCCAGACTCTGGTTATTACGTTGAGCGTTCAAGCTCCAGTCAGTTTCTTTGGGTATCCAGACTCCGGTTATTATGTTGAGGGTTCAGGCTCCGGTCAGTTTCGTTGGGTATCCAGACTCCGGTTCTTACGTTGAGTGTTCAGGCTCCGGTCAGTTTCGTTGGGTATCCAGACTCAGGTTATTACGTTGAGCGTTTTGGCTCCGGTCAGTTTCTTTGGGTATCCAGACTCCGGTTATTACGTTGAGCTTTCAGGCACCGGTCAGTTTCGTTGTGTATCCAGACTCTGGTTATTACGTTGAGCGTCCAGGCTCCGGTCAGTTTCGTTGGGTATCCAGACTCCGGTTTTTTACGTTGAGCGTTCAGGTTCCGGTAAGTTTTGTTGGGTATCCAGACTCCTGTTATTACTTTGAATGTTGAGGCTTCGGTCCGTTTCGTTGGGTATTAAGACTCAGGTTATTACGTTGAGCGTTCAGGCTATGATCAGTATTGTTGGGTGTCCAGACTCAGGTTATTACGTTGAGCGTTCAGGCACCGGTCAGTTTCGTTGTGTATCCAGACTCCGGTTATTACTTCGAGCGTTCAGGCTCCAGTCAGATTCGTTGGGTATCCAGACTCTGGTTTTTACGTTGAGCTTTTAGGCTCCGGTCAGTTTTGTTGGGTATCCAGACTCCGGTTTTTACGTTGAGCGTTCAGGCTCCGGTCAGTTTCGTTGGGTATCCAGACTCCGGTTATTACGTTGAGCGTTCAGGCTCATGTCAGTTTCGTTGGGTATCCAGACTCCGGTTATTACGTTGAGCGTTCAGGCTCCGGTCAGTTTCGTTGTGTATCCAGACTCCGGTTATTACGTTGATCATTCAGGCTCCGGTCAGTTTCGTTGGGTATCGAGACTCCGGTTATTACATAGATCATTCAGGCTCCAGTCAGTTTCGTTTGGTATCCAGACTTTGGTTATTACGTTGAGCGTTCAGGCTCCGGTCAGTTTCGTTGGGTATCCAGACTCCGGTTATTACGTTGAGCGTTCAGGCTCTTGTCAGTTTCTTTGGGTATCCAGACTCCGGTTATTACGTTGAGCGTTCAGGCACCGGTCAGTTTCGTTGTGTATCCAGACTCCGGTTATTACGTTGAGCGTTCAGGCTCCAGTCAATTTCCTTGGGTATCCAGACTCCGGTTATTACGTAGAGCGTTCAGGCAACGGTCAGTTTCGTTTGGTATCCAGACTTCGGTTATTACGTTGAGCGTTCAGGGTCCAGTCAGTTTTGTTGGGTATCCAGACTCCGTTTATTACGTTGAACGTTCAGGCTCCGGTCAGTTTCATTGTTTATCCAGACTCCGGTTATTACGTTGAGCATTCAGGCTCCGGTCAGTTTCGTTAGGTATCCAGACTCTGGTTTTTACGTAGAGCGTTTAGGCTCCGGTCAGTTTTGTTGGGTATCCAGACTCCGGTTATTATGTTGAGGGTTCAGGCTCCGGTCAGTTTCGTTGGGTATCCAGACTCCGGTTCTTACGTTGAGTGTTCAGGCTCCGGTCAGTTTCGTTGGGTATCCAGACTCAGGTTATTACGTTGAGCGTTTTGGCTCCGGTCAGTTTCTTTGGGTATCCAGACTCCGGTTATTACGTTGAGCTTTCAGGCACCGGTCAGTTTCGTTGTGTATCCAGACTCTGGTTATTACGTTGAGCGTCCAGGCTCCGGTCAGTTTCGTTGGGTATCCAGACTCCGGTTTTTTACGTTGAGCGTTCAGGTTCCGGTAAGTTTTGTTGGGTATCCAGACTCCTGTTATTACGTTGAATGTTGAGGCTTCGGTCAGTTTCGTTGGGTATTAAGACTCAGGTTATTACGTTGAGCGTTCAGGCTCTGATCAGTATTGTTGGGTATCCAGACTCAGGTTATTACGTTGAGCGTTCAGGCACCGGTCAGTTTTGTTGTGTATCCAGACTCCGGTTATTACTTCGAGCGTTCAGGCTCCAGTCAGATTCGTTGGGTATCCAGACTCTGGTTTTTACGTTGAGCTTTTAGGCTCCGGTCAGTTTTGTTGGGTATCCAGACTCCGGTTTTTACGTTGAGCGTTCAGGCTCCGGTCAGTTTCGTTGGGTATCCAGACTCCGGTTATTACGTTGAGCGTTCAGGCTCATGTCAGTTTCGTTGGGTATCTAGACTCCGGTTATTACGTTGAACGTTCAGGCTCCGGTCAGTTTCGTTGTGTATCCAGACTCCGGTTATTACGTTGATCATTCAGGCTCCGGTCAGTTTCGTTGGGTATCGAGACTCCGGTTATTACATAGATCATTCAGGCTCCGGTCAGTTTCGTTTGGTATCCAGACTTCGGTTATTACGTTGAGCGTTCAGGCTCCGGTCAGTTTCGTTGGGTATCCAGACTCCGGTTATTACGTTGAGCGTTCAGGCTCTTGTCAGTTTCTTTGGGTATCCAGACTCCGGTTATTACGTTGAGCGTTCAGGCTCCGATCAGTTTCGTTGGATATCTAGACTCCGGTTATTACGTTGAGCGTTCAGGCTCCGGTCAGTTTCTTTGGGTATCCAGACTCTGGTTATTACGTTGAGCGTTCAGGCTCCGGTCAGTTTCTTTGGGTATCCAGACTCCGGTTATTACGTTGAGCGTTCAGGCTCCGGTCAGTTTCTTTGGGTATCCAGACTCCGGTTATTACGTTGAGCGTTCAGGCTCCGGTCAGTTTCGTTGGGTATCCAGACTCTGGTTATTACGTTGAGCGTTCAAGCTCCGGTCAGTTTCTTTGGGTATCCAGACTCCGGTTATTACGTTGAGCGTTCAGCCTCCGGTCAGTTTTGTTGGGTATCCAGACTCCGGTTATTTTGTTGAGCGTTCAGGCTCCGGTCAGTTTCGTTTGGTATCCAGACATCGGTTATTACGTTAAGCGTTCAGGCTCCGGTCAGTTTCGTTGGGTATCCAGACTCCGTTTATTACGTTGAACATTCAGGCTCCGGTCAGTTTCGTTGGGTATCCAGACTCCGGTTATTACGTTGAGCATTCAGGCTCCGGTCAGTTTCGTTGGGTATTCAGACTCTGGTTTTTACATTGAGCGTTTAGGCTCCGGTCAGTTTTGTTGGGTATCCAGACTCCGGTTATTATGTTGAGGGTTCAGGCTCCGGTCAGTTTTGTTGGGTATCCAGACTCCGGTTATTACGTTGAGTGTTCAGGCTCCGGTCAGTTTCGTTGGGTATCCAGACTCAAGTTATTACGTTGAGCGTTCAGGCTCCGGTCAGTTTCTTTGGGTATCCAGACTCCGGTTATTACGTTGAGCATTCAGGCACCGGTCAGTTTCGTTGTGTATCCAGACTCCGTTTATTACGTTGAGCGTTCAGGCTCCAGTCAATTTCCTTGGGTATCCAGACTCCGGTTATTACGTAGAGCGTTCAGGCAACGGTCAGTTTCGTTTGGTATCCAGACTTCGGTTATTACGTTGAGCGTTCAGGGTCCAGTCAGTTTTGTTGGGTATCCAGACTCCGTTTATTACGTTGAACGTTCAGGCTCCGGTCAGTTTCATTGTTTATCCAGACTCCGGTTATTACGTTGAGCTTTCAGGCTCCGGTCAGTTTCGTTAGGTATCCAGACTCTGGTTTTTACGTAGAGCGTTTAGGCTCCGGTCAGTTTTGTTGGGTATCCAGACTCCGGTTATTATGTTGAGGGTTCAGGCTCCGGTCAGTTTCGTTGGGTATCCAGACTCCGGTTCTTACGTTGAGTGTTCAGGCTCCGGTCAGTTTCGTTGGGTATCCAGACTCAGGTTATTACGTTGAGCGTTTTGGCTCCGGTCAGTTTCTTTGGGTATCCAGACTCCGGTTATTACGTTGAGCTTTCAGGCACCGGTCAGTTTCGTTGTGTATCCAGACTCTGGTTATTACGTTGAGCGTCCAGGCTCCGGTCAGTTTCGTTGGGTATCCAGACTCCGGTTTTTTACGTTGAGCGTTCAGGTTCCGGTAAGTTTTGTTGGGTATCCAGACTCCTCTTATTACGTTGAATGTTGAGGCTTCGGTCAGTTTCGTTGGGTATTAAGACTCAGGTTATTACGTTGAGCGTTCAGGCTCTGATCAGTATTGTTGGGTATCCAGACTCAGGTTATTACGTTGAGCGTTCAGGCACCGGTCAGTTTTGTTGTGTATCCAGACTCCGGTTATTACTTCGAGCGTTCAGGCTCCAGTCAGATTCGTTGGGTATCCAGACTCTGGTTTTTACATTGAGCTTTTAGGCTCCGGTCAGTTTTGTTGGGTATCCAGACTCCGGTTTTTACGTTGAGCGTTCAGGCTCCGGTCAGTTTCGTTGGGTATCCAGACTCCGGTTATTACGTTGAGCGTTCAGGCTCATGTCAGTTTCGTTGGGTATCTAGACTCCGGTTATTACGTTGAACGTTCAGGCTCCGGTCAGTTTCGTTGTGTATCCAGACTCCGGTTATTACGTTGATCATTCAGGCTCCGGTCAGTTTCGTTGGGTATCGAGACTCCGGTTATTACATAGATCATTCAGGCTCCGGTCAGTTTCGTTTGGTATCCAGACTTCGGTTATTACGTTGAGCGTTCAGGCTCCGGTCAGTTTCGTTGGGTATCCAGACTCCGGTTATTACGTTGAGCGTTCAGGCTCTTGTCAGTTTCTTTGGGTATCCAGACTCCGGTTATTACGTTGAGCGTTCAGGCTCCGATCAGTTTCGTTGGATATCTAGACTCCGGTTATTACGTTGAGCGTTCAGGCTCCGGTCAGTTTCTTTGGGTATCCAGACTCTGGTTATTACGTTGAGCGTTCAGGCTCCGGTCAGTTTCTTTGGGTATCCAGACTCCGGTTATTACGTTGAGCGTTCAGGCTCCGGTCAGTTTCTTTGGGTATCCAGACTCCGGTTATTACGTTGAGCGTTCAGGCTCCGGTCAGTTTCGTTGGGTATCCAGACTCTGGTTATTACGTTGAGCGTTCAAGCTCCGGTCAGTTTCTTTGGGTATCCAGACTCCGGTTATTACGTTGAGCGTTCAGCCTCCGGTCAGTTTTGTTGGGTATCCAGACTCCGGTTATTTTGTTGAGCGTTCAGGCTCCGGTCAGTTTCGTTTGGTATCCAGACATCGGTTATTACGTTAAGCGTTCAGGCTCCGGTCAGTTTCGTTGGGTATCCAGACTCCGTTTATTACGTTGAACATTCAGGCTCCGGTCAGTTTCGTTGGGTATCCAGACTCCGATTATTACGTTGAGCATTCAGGCTCCGGTCAGTTTCGTTGGGTATTCAGACTCTGGTTTTTACATTGAGCGTTTAGGCTCCGGTCAGTTTTGTTGGGTATCCAGACTCCGGTTATTATGTTGAGGGTTCAGGCTCCGGTCAGTTTTGTTGGGTATCCAGACTCCGGTTATTACGTTGAGTGTTCAGGCTCCGGTCAGTTTCGTTGGGTATCCAGACTCAAGTTATTACGTTGAGCGTTCAGGCTCCGGTCAGTTTCTTTGGGTATCCAGACTCCGGTTATTACGTTGAGCATTCAGGCACCGGTCAGTTTCGTTGTGTATCCAGACTCCGGTTATTACGTTGAGCGTTCAGGCTCCAGTCAATTTCTTTGGGTATCCAGACTCCGGTTATTACGTAGAGCGTTCAGGCAACGGTCAGTTTCGTTTGGTATCCAGACTTCGGTTATTACGTTGAGCGTTCAGGCTCCGGTCAGTTTTGTTGGGTATCCAGACTCCGTTTATTACGTTGAACGTTCAGGCTCCGGTCAGTTTCATTGTGTATCCAGACTCCAGTTATTACGTTGAGCATTCAGGCTCTGGTCAGTTTCGTTGGGTATCCAGACTCTGGATTTTACGTTGAGTGTTTAGGCTCCGGTCAGTTTTGTTGGGTATCCAGACTCCGGTTATTATGTTGAGGGTTCAGGCTCCGGTCAGTTTCGTTGGGTATCCAGACTCCGGTTCTTACGTTGAGTGTTCAGGCTCCGGTCAGTTTCGTTGGGTATCCAGACTCCGGTTATTACGTTCAGCGTTCAGCCTCCGGTCAGTTTTGTTGGGTATCCAGACTCCGGTTATTTTATTGAGCGTTCAGGCTCCGGTCAGTTTTGTTTGGTATCCAGACTTCGGTTATTACGTTAAGCGTTCAGGCTCCGGTCAGTTTCGTTGGGTATCTAGACTCCGTTTATTACGTTTAACATTCAGGCTCCGGTCTGTTTCGTTGGGTATCCAGACTCCGGTTATTAAGTTGAGCGTTCAGGCTCATGTCAGTTTCGTTGGGTATCCAGACTCCGGTTATTACGTTGAGCGTTCAGGCTCCGGTCAGTTTCGTTGTGTATCCAGACTCCGGTTATTACGTTGATCATTCAGGCTCCGGTCAGTTTCGTTGGGTATCAAGACTCCGGTTATTACATAGATCATTCAGGCTCCGGTCAGTTTCGTTTGGTATCCAGACTTCGGTTATTACGTTGAGCGTTCAGGCTCCGGTCAGTTTCGTTGGGTATCCAGACTCCGTTTATTACGTTGAACATTCAGGCTCCGGTCAGTTTCGTTGGGTATCCAAACTCCGGTTATTACGTTGAGCGTTCAGGCTCCTGTCAGTTTCTTTGGGTATCCAGACTCCGGTTATTACGTTGAGCGTTCAGGATCCGGTCAGTTTCGTTGGGTATCCAGACTCCGGTTATTACGTTGAGCATTCAGGCTCCGGTCAGTTTCTTTGGGTATCCAGACTCCGGTTATTACGTTGAGCGTTCAGGCTCCGGTCAGCTTCTTTGGGTATCCAGACTCCGGTTATTACGTTGAGCGTTCAGGCTCCGGTCAGTTTCTTTGGGTGTCCAGACTCCGGTTATTACGTTGAGCGTTCAGGCTCCGGTCAGTTTTGTTGGGTATCCAGACTCCGGTTATTACGTTGAGCGTTCAAGCTCCGGTCAGTTTCTTTGGGTATCCAGACTCCGGTTATTATGTTGAGCGTTCAGCCTCCGGTCAGTTTTGTTGGGTATCCAGACTCCGGTTATTTTGTTGAGCGTTCAGGCTCCGGTCAGTTTCGTTTGGTATCCAGACTTCGGTTATTATGTTAAGCGTTCAAGCTCCGGTCAGTTTCGTTGGGTATCCAGACTCCGTTTATTACGTTGAACATTCAGGCTCCGGTCAGTTTCGTTGGGTATCCAGACTCCGGTTATTACGTTGAGCATTCAGGCTCCGGTCAGTTTCGTTGGGTATTCAGACTCTGGTTTTTACATTGAGCGTTTAGGCTCCGGTCAGTTTTGTTCGGTATCCAGACTCCGGTTATTATGTTGAGGGTTCAGGCTCCGGTCAGTTTTGTTGGGTATCCAGACTCCGGTTATTACGTTGAGTGTTCAGGCTCCGGTCAGTTTCGTTGGGTATCCAGACTCAGGTTATTACGTTGAGCGTTCAGGCTCCGGTCAGTTTCTTTGGGTATCCAGACTCCGGTTATTACGTTGAGCGTTCAGGCACCGGTCAGTTTCGTTGTGTATCCAGACTCCGGTTATTATGTTGAGCGTTCAGGCTCCAGTCAATTTCTTTGGGTATCCAGACTCCGGTTATTACGTAGAGCGTTCAGGCAACGGTCAGTTTCGTTTGGTATCCAGACTTCGGTTATTACGTTGAGCGTTCAGGCTCCGGTCAGTTTTGTTGGGTATCCAGACTCCGTTTATTACGTTGAACGTTCAGGCTCCGGTCAGTTTCATTGTGTATCCAGACTCCGGTTATTACGTTGAGCATTCAGGCTCTGGTCAGTTTCGTTGGGTATCCAGACTCTGGTTTTTACGTTGAGTGTTTAGGCTCCGGTCAGTTTTGTTGGGTATCCAGACTCCGGTTATTATGTTGAGGGTTCAGGCTCCGGTCAGTTTCGTTGGGTATCCAGACTCCGGTTCTTACGTTGAGTGTTCAGGCTCCGGTCAGTTTCGTTGGGTATCCAGACTCCGGTTATTACGTTGAGCGTTCAGCCACCGGTCAGTTTTGTTGGGTATCCAGACTCCGGTTATTTTATTGAGCGTTCAGGCTCCGGTCAGTTTTGTTTGGTATCCAGACTTCGGTTATTACGTTAAGCGTTCAGGCTCCGGTCAGTTTCGTTGGGTATCTAGACTCCGTTTATTACGTTTAACATTCAGGCTCCGGTCAGTTTCGTTGGGTATCCAGACTCCGGTTATTAAGTTGAGCGTTCAGGCTCATGTCAGTTTCGTTGGGTATCCAGACTCCGGTTATTACGTTGAGCGTTCAGGCTCCGGTCAGTTTCGTTGTGTATCCAGACTCCGGTTATTACGTTGATCATTCAGGCTCCGGTCAGTTTCGTTGGGTATCAAGACTCCGGTTATTACATAGATCATTCAGGCTCCGGTCAGTTTCGTTTGGTATCCAGACTTCGGTTATTACGTTGAGCGTTCAGGCTCCGGTCAGTTTCGTTGGGTATCCAGACTCCGTTTATTACGTTGAACATTCAGGCTCCGGTCAGTTTCGTTGGGTATCCAAACTCCGGTTATTATGTTGAGCATTCAGGCTCCTGTCAGTTTCTTTGGGTATCCAGACTCCGGTTATTATGTTGAGCGTTCAGGCTCCGGTCAGTTTCGTTGGGTATCCAGACTCCGGTTATTACGTTGAGCATTCAGGCTCCGGTCAGTTTCTTTGGGTATCCAGACTCCGGTTATTACGTTGAGCGTTCAGGCTCCGGTCAGCTTCTTTGGGTATCCAGACTCCGGTTATTACGTTGAGCGTTCAAGCTCCGGTCAGTTTCTTTGGGTATCCAGACTCCGGTTATTATGTTGAGCGTTCAGCCTCCGGTCAGTTTTGTTGGGTATCCAGACTCCGGTTATTTTGTTGAGCGTTCTGGCTCCGGTCAGTTTCGTTTGGTATCCAGACTTCGGTTATTATGTTAAGCGTTCAAGCTCCGGTCAGTTTCGTTGGGTATCCAGACTCCGTTTATTACGTTGAACATTCAGGCTCCGGTCATTTTCGTTGGGTATCCAGACTCCGGTTATTACGTTGAGCATTCAGGCTCCGGTCAGTTTCGTTGGGTATTCAGACTCTGGTTTTTACATTGAGCGTTTAGGCTCCGGTCAGTTTTGTTCGGTATCCAGACTCCGGTTATTATGTTGAGGGTTCAGGCTTCGGTCAGTTGTGTCTGGTATCCAGACTCCGGTTATTACGTTGAGTGTTCAGGCTCCTGTCAGTTTTGTTGGGTATCCAGACTCAGGTTATTACGTTGAGCGTTCAGGCTCTGGTCAGTTTCTTTGTGTATCCAGACTCTGGTTATTTCGTTGAGCGTTCAGGCTCCGGTCAGTTTTGTTGGGTATCCAGACTCCGGTTATTACGTTGAGCGTTCAGGCTCCAGTCAATTTCTTTGGGTATCCAGACTCCGGTTATTACGTAGAGCGTTCAGGCAACAGTCAGTTTCGTTTGGTATCCAGACTTCGGTTATTACGTTGAGCGTTCAGGCTCCGGTCAGTTTTGTTGGGTATCCAGACTCCGTTTATTACGTTGAACGTTCAGGCTCCGGTCAGTTTCATTGTGTATCCAGACTCCGGTTATTACGTTGAGCATTCAGGCTCCGGTCAGTTTCGTTGGGTATCCAGACTCTGGTTTTTACGTTGAGCGTTTAGGCTCCGGTCAGTTTTGTTGGGTATCCAGACTCCGGTTATTATGTCGAGGGTTCAGGCTCCGGTCAGTTTCGTTGGGTATCCAGACTCCGGTTCTTACGTTGAGTGTTTAGGCTCCGGTCAGTTTCGTTGGGTACCAAGACTCAGGTTATTACGTTGAGCGTTCAGGCTATGATCAGTTTCGTTGGGTATCCAGACTCAGGTTATTACGTTGAGCGTTTTGGCTCCGGTCAGTTTCTTTGGGTATCCAGACTCCGGTTATTACGTTGAGCTTTCAGGAACCGGTCAGTTTCGTTGTGTATCCAGACTCTGGTTATTACGTTGAGCGTCCAGGCTCCGGTCAGTTTCGTTGGGTATCGAGACTCCGGTTTTTTACGTTGAGCGTTCAGGTTCCGGTCAGTTTTGTTGGGTATCCAGACTCCTGTTATTACGTTGAGTGTTCAGGCTCCGGTCAGTTTCGTTGGGTACCAAGACTCAGGTTATTACGTTGAGCGTTCAGGCTCTGATCAGTTTCGTTGGGTATCTAGACTCAGGTTATTACGTTGAGCGTTCAGGCACCGGTCAGTTTCGTTGTGTATCCAGACTACGGTTATTACTTCGAGCGTTTAGGCTCCAGTCAGATTCGTTGGGTATCCAGACTCTGGTTTTTACGTTGAGTGTTTAGGCTCCGGTCAGTTTTGTTGGGTATCCAGACTCCGGTTTTTACGTTGAGCGTTCAGGCTCCGGTCAGTTTCGTTGGGTATCCAGACTCTGGTTATTACGTTGAGCGTTCAGGCTCATGTCAGTTTTGTTGGGTATCCAGACTCCGGTTATTACGTTGAGCGTTTAGGCTCCGGTCAGTTTCGTTATGTATCCAGACTCCGGTTATTACGTTGATCATTCAGGCTCCGGTCAGTTTCGTTGGGTATCCAGACTCCGGTTATTACGTAGATCATTCAGGCTCCGGTCAGTTTCGTTTGGTATCCAGACTTCGGTTTTTACGTTGAGCGTTCAGGCTCCGGTCAGTTTCGTTGGGAATCCAGACTCTGTTTATTACGTTGAACATTCAGGCTCCGGTCAGTTTCGTTGGGTATCCAGACTCCGGTTATTACGTTGAGCGTTCAGGCTCCTGCCAGTTTCTTTGGGTATCCAGACTCCGGTTATTACGTTGAGTGTTCAGGCTCCAGTCAGTTTCGTTGGATATCCAGACTCCGGTTATTACGTTGAGCGTTCAGGCTCTGGTCAGTTTCTTTGGGTATCCAGACTCCGGTTATTACGTTGAGCGTTCAGGCTCCGGTCAGTTTCTTTGGGTATCCAGACTCCGGTTATTACGTTGAGAGTTCAGGCTCCGGTCAGTTTCGTTTGGTATCCAGACTTTGGTTATTACGTTGAGCGTTCAGGCTCCGGTCAGTTTCGTTGGGTATCCAGACTCCATTTATTACATTGAACGTTCAGGCTCCGGTCAGTTTTGTTGGGTATCCAGACTCCGGTTATTACGTTGAGCATTCAGGCTCCGGTCAGTTTCGTTGGGTATCCAGACTCTGGTTTTTACGTTGAGCGTTTAGGCTCCGGTCAGTTTTGTTGGGTATCCAGACTCCGGTTATTATGTTGAGGGTTCAGGCTCCGGTCAGTTTCGTTGGGTATCCAGACTCCGGTTCTTACGTTGAGTGTTCAGGCTCCGGTCAGTTTCGTTGGGTATCCAGACTCAGGTTATTACGTTGAGCGTTTTGGCTCCGGTCAGTTTCTTTGGGTATCCAGACTCCAGTTATTAGGTTGAGCTTTCAGGCACCGGTCAGTTTCGTTGTGTATCCAGACTCTGGTTATTACGTTGAGCGTCCAGTGTCCGGTCAGTTTCGTTGGGTATCCAGACTCCGGTTTTTTACGTTGAGCATTCAGGTTCCGGTCAGTTTTGTTGGGTATCCAGACTCCTGTTATTACATTGAGTGTTCAGGCTCCGGTCAGTTTCGTTGGGTACCAAGACTCAGGTTATTACGTTGAGCATTCAGGCTCTGATCAGTTTCGTTGGGTATCTAGACTCAGGTTATTACGTTGAGCGTTCAGGCACCGGTCAGTTTCGTTGTGTATCCAAACTACGGTTATTACTTCGAGCGTTTAGGCTCCAGTCAGATTCGTTGGGTATCCAGACTCTGGTTTTTACGTTGAGTGTTTAGGCTCCGGTCAGTTTTGTTGGGTATCCAGACTCCGGTTTTTACGTTGAGCGTTCAGGCTCCGGTCAGTTTCGTTGGGTATCCAGACTCTGGTTATTACGTTGAGCGTTCAGGCTCATGTCAGTTTTGTTGGGTATCCAGACTCCGGTTATTACGTTGAGCGTTTAGGCTCCGGTCAGTTTCGTTATGTATCCAGACTCCGGTTATTACGTTGATCATTCAGGCTCCGGTCAGTTTCGTTGGGTATCCAGACTCCGGTTATTACGTAGATCATTCAGGCTCCGGTCAGTTTCGTTTGGTATCCAGACTTCGGTTTTTACGTTGAGCGTTCAGGCTCCGGTCAGTTTCGTTGGGAATCCAGACTCTGTTTATTACGTTGAACATTCAGGCTCCGGTCAGTTTCGTTGGGTATCCAGACTCCGGTTATTACGTTGAGCGTTCAGGCTCCTGTCAGTTTCTTTGGGTATCCAGACTCCGGTTATTACGTTGAGTGTTCAGGCTCCAGTCAGTTTCGTTGGATATCCAGACTCCGGTTATTACGTTGAGCGTTCAGGCTCTGGTCAGTTTCTTTGGGTATCCAGACTCCGGTTATTACGTTGAGCGTTCAGGCTCCGGTCAGTTTCTTTGGGTATCCAGACTCCGGTTATTACGTTGAGCGTTCAGGCTCCGGTCAGTTTCGTTTGGTATCCAGACTTTGGTTATTACGTTGAGCGTTCAGGCTCCGGTCAGTTTCGTTGGGTATCCAGACTCCATTTATTACATTGAACGTTCAGGCTCCGGTCAGTTTTGTTGGGTATCCAGACTCCGGTTATTACGTTGAGCATTCAGGCTCCGGTCAGTTTCGTTGGGTATCCAGACTCTGGTTTTTACGTTGAGCGTTTAGGCTCCGGTCAGTTTTGTTGGGTATCCAGACTCCGGTTATTATGTTGAGGGTTCAGGCTCCGGTCAGTTTCGTTGGGTATCCAGACTCCGGTTCTTACGTTGAGTGTTCAGGCTCTGGTCAGTTTCGTTGGGTATCCAGACTCAGGTTATTACGTTGAGCGTTTTGGCTCCGGTCAGTTTCTTTGGGTATCCAGACTCCAGTTATTAGGTTGAGCTTTCAGGCACCGGTCAGTTTCGTTGTGTATCCAGACTCTGGTTATTACGTTGAGCGTCCAGGTTCCGGTCAGTTTCGTTGGGTATCCCGACTCCGGTTTTTTACGTTGAGCATTCAGGTTCCGGTCAGTTTTGTTGGCTATCCAGACTCCTGTTATTACATTGAGTGTTCAGGCTCCGGTCAGTTTCGTTGGGTATCAAGACTCAGTTTATTACGTTGAGCGTTCAGGCTCTTATCAGTTTCGTTGGGTATCCAGACTCAGGTAATTACGTTGGGCGTTCAGGCACCGGTCAGTTTCGTTGTGTATCCAGACTCCGGTTATTACTTCGAGCGTTCAGGCTCTAGTCAGATTCGTTCGGTATCCAGATTCTGGTTTTCACGTTGAGCGTTTAGGCTCCGGTCAGTTTTGTTGGGTATCCAGACTCCGGTTTTTACGTTGAGTGTTCAGGCTCCAGTCAGTTTCTTTGGGTATCCAGACTCCGGTTATTACGTTGAGCATTCATGCTCCGGTCAGTTTCGTTGGGTATCCAGACTCTGGTTATTTCGTTGAGCGTTCAGGCTCCGGTCATTTTTGTTGGGTATCCAGACTCCGGTTATTACGTTGAGCGTTCAGGCTCCGGTCAGTTTCTTTGGGTATCCAGACTCCGGTTATTACGTTGAGCATTCAGGCACCGGTCAGTTTCGTTTGGTATCCAGACTTCGGTTATTACGTTGAGCGTTCAGGCTCCGGTCAGTTTCGTTGGGTATCCAGACTCCGGTTATTACGTTGAGCGTTCAGGCTCCGGTCAGTTTCGTTGGGTATTCAGACTCTGGTTTTTACGTTGAGCGTTTAGGCTTTGGTCAGTTTTGTTCGGTATCCAGACTCCGGTTATTATGTTGAGGGTTCAGGGTCCGGTCAGTTTTGTTGGGTATCCAGACTCCGGTTATTACGTTGAGCGTTCAGGCTCCGGTCAGTTTCTTTGGGTATCCAGACTCCGGTTATTACGTTGAGCGTTCAGGCACCGGTCAGTTTCGTTGTGTATCCAGACTCCGGTTATTACGTTGATCGTTCAGGCTCCGGTCAGTTTTGTTGGGTATCCAGACTCTGGTTTTTACGTTGAGCGTTTAGGCTCCGGTCAGTTTTGTTGGGTATCCAGACTCCGGTTATTATGTTGAGGGTTCAGGCTCCGGTCAGTTTCGTTGGGTATCCAGACTCCGGTTATTACATTGAGCGTTCAGGCTCCGGTCAGTTTCGTTGGGTATCCAGACTCCGGTTATTACGTTGAGCGTTCAGGCTCCGGTCAGTTTCTTTGGGTATCCAGACTCCGGTTATTACTTTGAGCGTTCAGGCTCCGGTCAGTTTCGTTGGGTATCCAGACTCCGATTATTACGTTGAGCGTTCAGGCTCCGGTCAGTTTCTTTGGGTATCCAGACTCCGGTTATTACGTTGAGCGTTCAGGCTCCGATCAGTTTCGTTGGGTATCCAGACTCAGGTTATTACGTTGAGCGTTCAGGCTCCGGTCAGTTTCTTTGGGTATCCAGACTCTGTTTATTACGTTGAGCGTTCAGGCAGCGGTTAGTTTCGTTGTGTATCCAGACTCCGGTTATTAAGTTGAGCGTTCAGGCTCCGGTCAGTTTTGTTGGGTATCCAGACTTCGGTTATTACGTTGAGTGTTCATGCTCCGGTCAGTTTCGTTGGGTATCAAGACTCAGGTTATTACATTGAGCGTTCAGGCTTTGATCAGTTTCGTTGGGTATCCAGACTCAGGTTATTACGTTGAGCGTTCAGGCTCCGGTCAGTTTCTTTGGGTATCTAGACTCCGTTTATTACTTTGAGCGTTCAGGCACCGGTTAGTTTCGTTGTGTATCCAGACTCCGGTTATTACGTTGAGCGTTCAGGCTCCTGTCAGTTTTGTTGGGTATCCAGACTCCGCTTATTACGTTGAGTGTTCATGCTCTGGTCAGTTTCGTTGGGTATCAAGACTCAGGTTATTACATTGAGCGTTCAGGCTCTGATCAGTTTCGTTGGGTATCCAGACTCAGGTTATTACGTTGAGCGTTCAGGCTCTGGTCAGTTTCTTTGGGTATCCAGACTCCGGTTATTACGTTGAGCATTCAGGCTCCGGTCAGTTTCGTTGGGTATCCAGACTCCGGTTATTTTGTTGAGCGTTCAGGCTCCGGTCAATTTCGTTGTGTATCCAGACTCTGGTTATTACGTTGATCGTTCAGGCTCCAGTCAATTTCGTTGGGTATCCAGACTCCGGTTATTACGTAGAGCGTTCAGGCTCCGGTCAGTTTCGTTTGGTATCCAGACTTCAGTTATTACGTTGAGCGTTCAGGCTCCGGTCAGTTTCGTTGGGTATCCGGACTCCGTTTATTACGTTGAATGTTCAGGCTCCGGTCAGTTTCGTTGGGTATCCAGACTCCGGTTATTACGTTGAGCGTTCAGGCTCCGGTCAGTTTCGTTGGGTATTCAGACTCTGGTTTTTACGTTGAGCGTTTAGGCTTTGGTCAGTTTTGTTCGGTATCCAGACTCCGGTTATTATGTTGAGGGTTCAGGGTCCGGTCAGTTTTGTTGGGTATCCAGACTCCGGTTATTACGTTGAGCGTTCAGGCTCCGGTCAGTTTCTTTGGGTATCCAGACTCCGGTTATTACGTTGAGCGTTCAGGCACCGGTCAGTTTCGTTGTGTATCCAGACTCCGGTTATTACGTTGATCGTTCAGGCTCCGGTCAGTTTTGTTGGGTATCCAGACTCTGGTTTTTACGTTGAGCGTTTAGGCTCCGGTCAGTTTTGTTGGGTATCCAGACTCCGGTTATTATGTTGAGGGTTCAGGCTCCGGTCAGTTTCGTTGGGTATCCAGACTCCGGTTATTACATTGAGCGTTCAGGCTCCGGTCAGTTTCGTTGGGTATCCAGACTCCGGTTATTACGTTGAGCGTTCAGGCTCCGGTCAGTTTCTTTGGGTATCCAGACTCCGGTTATTACTTTGAGCGTTCAGGCTCCGGTCAGTTTCGTTGGGTATCCAGACTCCGATTATTACGTTGAGCGTTCAGGCTCCGGTCAGTTTCTTTGGGTATCCAGACTCCGGTTATTACGTTGAGCGTTCAGGCTCCGATCAGTTTCGTTGGGTATCCAGACTCAGGTTATTACGTTGAGCGTTCAGGCTCCGGTCAGTTTCTTTGGGTATCCAGACTCTGTTTATTACGTTGAGCGTTCAGGCAGCGGTTAGTTTCGTTGTGTATCCAGACTCCGGTTATTAAGTTGAGCGTTCAGGCTCCGGTCAGTTTTGTTGGGTATCCAGACTTCGGTTATTACGTTGAGTGTTCATGCTCCGGTCAGTTTCGTTGGGTATCAAGACTCAGGTTATTACATTGAGCGTTCAGGCTTTGATCAGTTTCGTTGGGTATCCAGACTCAGGTTATTACGTTGAGCGTTCAGGCTCCGGTCAGTTTCTTTGGGTATCTAGACTCCGTTTATTACTTTGAGCGTTCAGGCACCGGTTAGTTTCGTTGTGTATCCAGACTCCGGTTATTACGTTGAGCGTTCAGGCTCCTGTCAGTTTTGTTGGGTATCCAGACTCCGCTTATTACGTTGAGTGTTCATGCTCTGGTCAGTTTCGTTGGGTATCAAGACTCAGGTTATTACATTGAGCGTTCAGGCTCTGATCAGTTTCGTTGGGTATCCAGACTCAGGTTATTACGTTGAGCGTTCAGGCTCTGGTCAGTTTCTTTGGGTATCCAGACTCCGGTTATTACGTTGAGCATTCAGGCTCCGGTCAGTTTCGTTGGGTATCCAGACTCCGGTTATTTTGTTGAGCGTTCAGGCTCCGGTCAATTTCGTTGTGTATCCAGACTCTGGTTATTACGTTGATCGTTCAGGCTCCAGTCAATTTCGTTGGGTATCCAGACTCCGGTTATTACGTAGAGCGTTCAGGCTCCGGTCAGTTTCGTTTGGTATCCAGACTTCAGTTATTACGTTGAGCGTTCAGGCTCCGGTCAGTTTCGTTGGGTATCCGGACTCCGTTTATTACGTTGAATGTTCAGGCTCCGGTCAGTTTCGTTGGGTATCCAGACTCCGGTTATTACGTTGAGCATTCAGGCTCCGGTTAGTTTCGTTGGGTATCCAGACTTTGGTTTTTATGTTGAGCGTTTAGGCTCCGGTCAGTTTTGTTGGGTATCCAGACTCCGGTTATTATGTTGAGGGTTCAGGCTCCGGTCAGTTTCGTTGGGTATCCAGACTCCGCTTATTACATTGAGCGTTGAGGCTCCGGTCAGTTTCGTTGGGTATCCAGACTCTGGTTATTACGTTGAGCATTCAGGCTCTGGTCAGTTTCTTTGGGTATCCAGACTCCGGTTATTACGTTGAGCGTTCAGGCTCCGGTCAGTTTCGTTGGGTATCCAGACTCCGGTTATTACGTTGAGCGTTCAAGCTCCGGTCAGTTTCTTTGGGAATCCAAACACCAGTTATTACGTTGAGCGTTCAGGCTCCGGTCAGTTTCTTTGGGTATCCAGACTCCGGTTATTACGTTGAGGGTTCAGGCTCCGGTCAGTTTCGTTGGGTATCCAGACTCCGGTTATTACGTTGAGCGTTCAGGCTCCGGTCAGTTTCGTTGGGTATCCAGACTCCGGTTATTACGTTGAGCATTCAGGCTCCGGTCAGTTTCGTTGGGTATCCATACTCCGGTTATTACGTTGAGCGTTCAGGCTCCGGTCAGTTTCATTGGGTATCCAGACTCCGGTTATTTTATTGAGTGTTCAGGCTCCGGTCAATTTCGTTGTGTATCCAGACTCCGGTTATTACGTTGATCATTCAGGCTCCAGTCAATTTCGTTGGGTATCCAGACTCCGGTTATTGCGTAGAGCGTTCATGCTCCGGTCAGTTTCGTTTGGTATCGAGACTTCGGTTTTACGTTGAGCGTTCAGGCTCCGGTCAGTTTCGTTGGGTATCTAGACTCTGTTTATTACGTTGAACATTCAGGCTCCGGTCAGTTTCGTTGGGTATCCAGACTCCGGTTATTACGTTGAGCATTCAGGCTCTGGTCAGTTTCGTTGGGTATCCAGACTCTGGTTTTTACGTTGAGCGTTTAGGCTCCGGTCAGTTTTGTTGGGTATCAAGACTCCGGTTATTATGTTGAGGGTTCAGGCTCCGGTCAGTTTCGTTGGGTATCCAGACTCCGGTTATTACATTGAGCGTTCAGGCTCCGGTCAGTTTCGTTGGGTATCCAGACTCCGGTTATTACGTTGAGCGTTCAGGCTCCGGTCAGTTTCTTTGGGTATCCAGACTCCGGTTATTACGTTGAGTGTTCAGGCTCCGGTCAGTTTCGTTGGGTATCCACACTCCGGTTATTACGTTGAGCGTTCAGGCTCCGGTCAGTTTCTTTGGGTATCCAGATTCTGGTTATTACTTTGAGCGTTTAGGCTCCGGTCAGTTTCTTTGGGTAACCAGACTCCGGTTATTACGTTGAGCGTTCAGGCTCCGGTCATTTTCGTTTGGTATCCAGACTTCGGTTATTACGTTGAGCGTTCAGGCTCCGGTCAGTTTCGTTTGGTATCCAGACTTCAGTTATTACTTTGAGCGTTCAGGCTCCGGTCAGTTTCGTTGGGTATCCAGACTCCGTTTATTACGTTGAACGTTCAGGCTCCGGTCAGTTTCGTTGGGTATCCAGACTCCGGTTATTACGTTGAGCATTCAGGCTCCGGTCAGTTTCGTTGGGTATCCAGACTCTGGTTTTTATGTTGAGCGTTTAGCCTCCGGTCAGTTTTGTTGGGTATCCAGACTCCGGTTATTATGTTGTGGGTTCAGGCTCCGGTCAGTTTCGTTGGGTATCCAGACTCTGGTTATTACATTGAGCGTTCAGGCTCCGGTCACTTTCGTTGGGTATCTAGACTCCGGTTATTACGTTGAGCATTCAGGCTCCGGTCAGTTTCTTTGGGTATCCAGACTCCGTTATTACGTTGAGCGTTCAGGCTCTGGTGAGTTTCGTTGGGTATCCAGATTCCGGTTATTACGTTGAGCGTTCAGGCTCCGGTCAGTTTCTTTGGGTATCCAAACTCCGTTTATTACGTTGAGCGTTCAGGCTCCGGTCAGTTTCTTTGGGTATCCAGACTCCAGTTATTACGTTGAGCGTTCAGGCTCCGGTCAGTTTCGTTGGGTATCCAGACTCCGGTTATTACGTTGAGCGATCAGGCTCCAGTCAGTTTAGTTGGGTATCCAGACTCCGGTTATTACGTTGAGCATTCAGGCTCCGGTCAGTTTCGTTGGGTATCAAGACTCTGGTTATTACGTTGAGCGTTCAGGCTCCGGTCAGTTTCTTTGGGTATCCAGACTCCGATTATTACGTAGAGCGTTCAGGCTCCGGTCAGTTTCGTTTGGTATCCAGACTTCGGTTATTACATTGAGCGTTCAGGCTCCGGTCAGTTTCGTTGGGTATCTAGACTCCGTTTATTACGTTGAACATTCAGGCTCCGGTCAGTTTCGTTGGGTATCCAGACTCCGGTTATTACGTTGAGCATTCAGGCTCCGGTCAGTTTCGTTGGGTATCCAGACTCTGGTTTTTACGTTGAGCATTTAGGCTCCGGTCAGTTTTGTTGGGTATCCAGACTCCGGTTATTATGTTGAGGGTTCAGGCTCCGGTCAGTTTCGTTGGGTATCCAGACTCCGGTTATTACATTGAGCGTTCAGGCTCCGGTCAGTTTCGTTGGGTATCCAGACTCCGGTTATTACGTTGAGCGTTCAGGCTCCGGTCAGTTTTATTGGGTATCCATACTCCGGTTATTACGTTGAGCATTCAGGCTCCGGTCAGTTTCTTTGGGTATCCAGACTCCGGTTATTACGTTGAGCGTTCAGGCTCCGGTCAGTTTCTTTGGGTATCCAGACTTCGGTTATTACGTTGAGCGTTCAGGCTCCGGTCAGTTTCGTTTGGCATCCAGACTTCGGTTATTACGTTGAGCGTTCATGCTCCAGTCAGTTTCGTTGGGTATCCAGACTCCGTTTGTTACGTTAAACGTTCAGGCTCCGGTCAGTTTCGTTGGGTATCCAGACTCCGGTTATTACGTTGAGCATTCAGGCTCCGGTCAGTTTCGTTAGGTATCAAGACTCAGGTTATTACGTTGAGCGTTCAGGCACCGATCAGTCTCGTTGTGTATCCAGACTCCGGTTATTACGTTGAGCGTTCAAGCTCCCGTCAGTTTTGTTGGGTATCCAGACTCCGGTTTTTACGTTGAGGGTTCAGGCTCCGGTCAGTTTCATTGGGTATCCAGACTCCGGTTATTACGTTGAGCGTTCAGGCCCCGGTCAGTTTCGTTGGGTATCCAGACTCCGGTTATTACGTTGAGCGTTCAGGCTCCGGTCAGTTTCTTTGGGTATCCAGACTCCGGTTATTACGTTGAGCGTTCAGGCTCTGGTCAGTTTCGTTGGGTATCCAGACTCTGGTTATTTTGTTGAGCGTTCAGGCTCCGGTTAATTTCGTTGTGTATCCAGACTCTGGTTATTACGTTGATCGTTCAGGCTCCGGTCAGTTTCGTTTCGTATCCAGACTTCGGTTATTACGTTGAGCATTCAGGCTCCGGTCAGTTTCGTTGGGTATCCATACTCCGTTTATTACGTTGAACATTCAAGCTACGGTCAGTTTCGTTAGGTATCCAGACTCCGGTTATTACGTTGAGCATTCAGGCTCCGGTCAGTTTCGTTTTGTATCCAGACTCTGGTTTTTACGTTGAGCGTTTAGGCTCCGGTCAGTTTTGTTGGGTATCTAGACTCCGGTTATTATGTTGAGGGTTCAGGCTCCGGTCAGTTTCGTCGGGTATCCAGACTCCGGTTATTACATTGAGCGTTCAGGCTCCGGTCAGTTTCGTTGGGTATCTAGACTCCGGTTATTAAGTTGAACGTTCAGGCTCCGGTCAGTTTCTTTGCGTATCCAGACTCCGGTTATTACGTTGAGCGTTCAGGCTCTGGTCAGTTTTGTTGGGTATCCAGACTCCGGTTATTACGTTGAGCGTTCAGGCTCCGGTCAGTTTCTTTGGGTATCCAGACTCCGGTTATTACATTGAGCGTTCAGGCTCCGGTCAGTTTCTTTGGGTATCCAGACTCTGGTTTTTACGTTGAGCGTTTAGGCTCCGGTCAGTTCTGTTGGATATCCAGACTCCGGTTATTATGTTGAGGGTTCAGGCTCCGGTCAGTTTCGTTGGGTATCCAGACTCCAGGTATTACATTGAGCGTTCAGGCTCCGGTCAGTTTCGTTGGGTATCCAGACTCCGGTTATTACGTTGAGCGTTCAAGCTCTGGTCAGTTTCTTTAGGTATCCAGATTCCGGTTATTACGTTGAGCGTTCAGGCTCCAGTCAGTTTTGTTGGGTATCCAGACTCCGGTTATTACGTTGAGCGTTCAGGCTCCGGTCAGTTTCTTTGGGTATCCAGACTCCGGTTATTACGTTGAGCGTTCAGGCTCCGGTCAGTTTCTTTGGGTATCTAGACTCCGGTTATTACGTTGAGCGTTCAGGCTCCGGTCAGTTTCGTTGGGTATCCAGACTCCGGTTTTTCGTTGAGCGTTCAGGCTCCGGTCAGTTTTGTTGGGTATCCAGACTTCGGTTATTACGCTGAGCATTCAGGCTCTGGTCAGTTTTGTTTGGTATCCAGACTCCGGTTATTACGTTGAGATAGCAGGCTCCGGTCAGTTTCATTGGGTATCCAGACACCGGTTATTACGTTGAGCGTTCAGCCTCCGGTCAGTTTCGTTGGGTATCCAGACTCTGGTTATTTTGTTGAGCGTTCAGGCTCCGGTTAATTTTGTTGTGTATCCAGACTCCGGTTATTACGTTGATCGTTCAGGCTCTGGTCAGTTTCATTGGGTATCCAGACTCCGGTTATTTTGTTGAGCGTTTAGGCTCCGGTCAATTTAGTTGTGTATCCAGACTCCGGTTGTTACGTTGATCATTCAGGCTCCAGTCAATTTCGTTGGGTATCCAGACTCCGGTTATTACGTAGAGCGTTCATGCTCCGGTCAGTTTCGTTTGGTATCGAGACTTCGGTTATTACGTTGAGCGTTCAGGCTCCGGTCAGTTTCTTTGGGTATCCAGACTCTGGTTTTTACATTGAGCGTTTAGGCTCCGGTCAGTTCTGTTGCGTATCCAGACTCCGGTTATTATGTTGAGGGTTCAGGCTCCGGTCAGTTTCGTTGGGTATCCAGACTCCAGGTATTACATTGAGCGTTCAGGCTCCAGTCAGTTTCGTTGGGTATCCAGACTCCGGTTATTACGTTGAGCGTTCAAGCTCCGGTCAGTTTCTTTAGGTATCCAGATTCCGGTTATTACGTTGAGCGTTCAGGCTCCAGTCAGTTTCGTTGGGTATCCAGACTCCGGTTATTACGTTGAGCGTTCAGGCTCCGGTCAGTTTCTTTGGGTATCCAGACTCCGGTTATTACGTTGAGCGTTCAGGCTCCGGTCAGTTTCTTTGGGTATCCAGACTCCGGTTATTACGTTGAACGTTCAGGCTCCGGTCAGTTTCGTTGGGTATCCAGACTCCGGTTTTTCGTTGAGCGTTCAGGCTCCGGTCAGTTTTGTTGGGTATCCAGACTTCGGTTATTACGTTGAGCATTCAGGCTCTGGTCAGTTTTGTTTGGTATCCAGACTCCGGTTATTACGTTGAGATAGCAGGCTCCGGTCAGTTTCATTGGGTATCCAGACACCGGTTATTACGTTGAGCGTTCAGCCTCCGGTCAGTTTCGTTGGGTATCCAGACTCTGGTTATTACGTTGAGCGTTCAGGCTCTGGTAAGTTTCGTTTGGTGTCCAGACTTCGGTTATTACATTGAGCGTTCAGGCTCCGGTCAGTTTCGTTGTGTATCCAGACTCCGGTTATTACGTTGATCGTTCAGGCTCCAGTCAATTTCGTTGGGTATCCAAACTCCGGTTATTACGTAGAGCGTTCAGGCTCCGAACAGTTTCGTTTGGTATCCAGACTTCGGTTATTACGTTGAGCGTTCAGGCTCCGGTCAGTTTCGTTGGGTATCCAGACTCCGGTTATTACGTTGAACGTTCAGGCTCCGGTCAGTTTCGTTGGGTATCGAGACTCCGGTTATTACGTTGAGTATTCAGGCTCCGGTCAGTTTCGTTGGGTATCCAGACTCCGGTTTTTACGTTGAGCGTTTAGGCTCCGGTCAGTTTTGTTGGGTATCCAGACTCCGGTTATTATGTTGAGGGTTAAGGCTCCGGTCAGTTTCGTTGGGTATCCAGACTCCGGTTATTACGTTGAGCGTTCAGGCTCCGGTCAGTTTCGTTGGGTATCCAGACTCCGGTTATTACGTTGAGCGTTCAGGCTCCGGTTAGTTTCTTTGGGTATCCAGACTCCGGTAATTATATTGAGCGTTCAAGCTCCGATCAGTTTCGTTGGGTATCCAGACTCCGGTTATTACGTTGAGCGTTCAGCCTCCGGTCAGTTTCGTTGGGTATCCAGACTCTGGTTATTACGTTGAGCGTTCAGGCTCCGGTCAGTTTCGTTTGGTATCCAGACTTCGGTTATTACGTTGAGCGTTCAGGCTCCGGTCAGTTTCGTTGGGTATCTAGACTCCGTTTATTACGTTGAACATTCAGGCTCCGGTCAGTTTCGTTGGGTATCCAGACTCCGTTTATTACGTTGAACGTTCAGGCTCCGGTCAGTTTTGTTGGGTATCCAGACTCCGGTTATTACGTTGAGCATTCAGGCTCCGGTCAGTTTCGTTGTGTATCCAGACTCCGGTTATTACGTTGATCGTTCAGGCTCTAGTCAATTTCGTTGGGTATCCAAACTCCAGTCATTACGTAGAGCGTTCAGGCTCCGGTCAGTTTTGTTTGGTATCCAGACTTCGATTAATACGTTGAACGTTCAGGCTCCGGTCAGTTTTGTTGGGTATCCAGACTCCGGTTATTACGTTGAACGTTCAGGCTCCGGTCAGTTTCGTTGGGTATCGAGACTCCGGTTATTACGTTGAGCATTCAGGCTCCGGTCAGTTTCGTTGGGTATCCAGACTCCGGTTTTTACGTTGAGCGTTTAGGCTCCGGTCAATTTTGTTGGGTATCCAGACTCCGGTTATTATGTTGAGGGTTAAGGCTCCGGTCAGTTTCGTTGGGTATCCAGACTCCAGTTATTACGTTGATCATTCAGGCTCCGGTCAGTTTCATTGGGTATCCAGACACCGGTTATTACGTTGAGCGTTCAGCCTCCGGTCAGTTTCGTTGGGTATCCAGACTCTGGTTATTACGTTGAGCGTTCAGTCTCTAGTCAGTTTCGTTTGGTTTCCAGACTTCGGTTATTACGTTGAGCGTTCAGGCTCCGGTCAGTTTCGTTGGGTATCCAGACTCCGTTTATTACGTTGAACGTTCAGGCTCCGGTCAGTTTTGTTGGGTATCCAGACTCCGGTTATTACGTTGAGCATTCAGGCTCCGGTCAGTTTCGTTGTGTATCCAGACTCCGGTTATTACGTTGATCGTTCAGGCTCCAGTCAATTTTGTTGGGTATCCAAACTCCGGTTATTACGTAGAGCGTTGAGGCTCCGGTCAGTTTTGTTTCGTATCCAGACTTCGGTTATTACGTTGAGCGTTCAGGCTCCGGTCAGTTTCGTTGGGTATCCAGACTCCGGTTATTATGTTGAACATTCAGGCTCCGGTCAGTGTCGTTGGGTATCGAGACTCCGGTTATTACGTTGAGCATTCAGGCTCCGGTCAGTTTCGTTGGGTATCCAGACTCTTGTTATTACGTTGAGCGTTCTGGCTCCGGTCAGTTTCTTTGGGTATCCAGACTCCGGTTATTACGTTGAGCGTTCAGGCTCCGGTCAGTTTCTTTGGGTATCCAGACTCTGGTTTTTACGTTGAGCGTTTAGGCTCCGGTCAGTTCTGTTGGGTATCCAAACTCCGGTTATTATGTTGAGGGTTCAGGCTCCAGTCAGTTTCGTTGGGTATCCAGACTCCAGGTATTACATTGAGCGTTCAGGCTCCGGTCAGTTTCGTTGGGTATCCAGACTCCGGTTATTACGTTGAGCGTTCAAGCTCCGGTCAGTTTCTTTAGGTATCCAAATTCCGGTTATTACGTTGAGCGTTCAGGCTCCAGTCAGTTTCGTTGGGTATCCAGACTCCGGTTATTACGTTGAGCGTTCAGGCTCCGGTCAGTTTCTTTGGGTATCCAGACTCCCGTTATTACGTTGAGCGTTCAGGCTCCGGTCAGTTTCGTTGGGTATCCAGACTCCGGTTATTACGTTGAGCGTTCAGGCTCCGGTCAGTTTCGTTGGGTATCCAGACTCCGGTTTTTCGTTGAGCGTTCAGGCTCCGGTCAGTTTTGTTGGTTATCCAGACTTCGGTTATTACGTTGAGCATTCAGGCTCTGGTCAGTTTTGTTTGGTATCCAGACTCCGGTTATTACGTTGAGATAGCAGGCTCCGGTCAGTTTCATTGGGTATCCAGACACCGGTTATTACGTTGAGCGTTCAGCCTCCGGTCAGTTTCGTTGGGTATCCAGACTCTGGTTATTACGTTGAGCGTTCAGGCTCCGGTCAGTTTCGTTTGGTATCCAGACTTCGGTTATTACGTTGAGCGTTCTGGCTCCGGTCAGTTTCGTTGGGTATCCAGACTCCGTTTATTACGTTAAATGTTCAGGCTCCGGTCAGTATCGTTGGGTATCCAGACTCCGGTTATTACGTTGAGCATTCAGGCTCCGGTCAGTTTCGTTGGGTATCCAGACACCGGTTATTACGTTGAGCATTCAGCCTCCGGTCAGTTTCGTTGGGTATCCAGACTCTGGTTATTACGTTGAGCGTTCAGGCTCTGGTCAGTTTCGTTTGGTATCCAGACTTCGGTTATTACGTTGAGCGTTCAGGCTCCGGTCAGTTTCGTTGGGTATCCAGACTCCGGTTATTACGTTGAACGTTCAGGCTCCGGTCAGTTTCGTTGGGTATCGAGACTCCGGTTATTACGTTGAGTATTCAGGCTCCGGTCAGTTTCGTTGCGTATCCAGACTCTGGTTTTTACGTTGAGCGTTTAGGCTCCGGTCAGTTTTGTTGGGTATCCAGACTCCGGTTATTATGTTGAGGGTTAAGGCTCCGGTCAGTTTCGTTGGGTATCCAGACTCCGGTTATTACGTTGAGCGTTCAGGCTCCGGTCAGTTTCGTTGGGTATCCAGACTCCGGTTATTACGTTGAGCGTTCAGGCTCCGGTTAGTTTCTTTGAGTATCCAGACTCCGGTAATTACATTGAGCGTTCAGGCTCCGATCAGTTTCGTTGGGTATCCTGACTCCGGTTATTACGTTGAGCGTTCAGCCTCCGGTCAGTTTCGTTGGGTATCCAGACTCTGGTTATTACGTTGAGCGTTCAGGCTCCGGTCAGTTTCGTTTGGTATCCAGACTTCGGTTATTACGTTGAGCGTTCAGGCTCCGGTCAGTTTCGTTGGGTATCTAGACTCCGTTTATTACGTTGAACATTCAGGCTCCGGTCAGTTTCGTTGGGTATCCAAACTCCGTTTATTACGTTGAACGTTCAGGCTCCGGTCAGTTTTGTTGGGTATCCAGACTCCGGTTATTACGTTGAGCATTCAGGCTCCGGTCAGTTTCGTTGTGTATCCAGACTCCGGTTATTACGTTGATCGTTCAGGCTCTAGTCAATTTCGTTGGGTATCCAAACTCCGGTTATTACGTAGAGCGTTCAGGCTCCGGATAGTTTCGTTTGGTATCCAGACTTCGGTTATAACGTTGAACGTTCAGGCTCCGGTCAGTTTCGTTGGGTATCCAGACTCCGGTTATTACGTTGAACGTTCAGGCTCCGGTCAGTTTCGTTGGGTATCGAGACTCCGGTTATTACGTTGATCATTCAGGCTCCGGTCAGTTTCGTTGGGTATCCAGACTCCGGTTTTTACGTTGAGCGTTTAGGCTCCGGTCAGTTTTGTTGGGTATCCAGACTCCGGTTATTATGTTGAGGGTTAAGGCTCCGGTCAGTTTCGTTGGGTATCCAGACTCCGGTTATTACGTTGAGCGTTCAGGCTCCGGTCAGTTTCGTTGGGTATCCAGACTCCGGTTATTACGTTGAGCGTTCAGGCTCCGGTTAGTTTCTTTGGGTATCCAGACTCCGATTATTACATTGAGCGTTCAGGCTCCGGTCAGTTTCGTTGGGTATCCAGACTCCGGTTATTACTGACCGGAGCCTGAACATTTAACCGGAGGCTCTGGTCAGTTTTGTTTGGTATCCAGACTCCGGTTATTACGTTGAGATAGCAGGCTCCGGTCAGTTTCATTGGGTATCCAGACACCGGTTATTACGTTGAGCGTTCAGCCTCCGGTCAGTTTCGTTGGGTATCCAGACTCTGGTTATTACGTTGAGCGTTCAGGCTCCGGTCAGTTTCTTTGGGTATCCAGACTCTGATTATTACATTGAGCGTTCAGCCTCCGGTCAGTTTCGTTGGGTATCCAGACTCTGGTTATTACGTTGAGCGTTCAGGCTCTGGTAAGTTTCGTTTGGTATCCAGACTTCGGTTATTACGTTGAGCGTTCAGGCTCCGGTCAGTTTCGTTGTGTATCCAAACTCCGGTTATTACGTTGATCGTTCAGGCTCCAGTCAATTTCGTTGGGTATCCAAACTCCGGTTATTACGTAGAGCGTTCAGGCTCCGAACAGTTTCGTTTGGTATCCAGACTTCGATTATTACGTTGAGCGTTCAGGCTCCGGTCAGTTTCGTTGGGTATCCAGACTCCGGTTATTACGTTGAACGTTCAGGCTCCGGTCAGTTTCGTTGGGTATCGAGACTCCGGTTATTACGTTGAGTATTCAGGCTCCGGTCAGTTTCGTTGGGTATCCAGACTCCGGTTTTTACGTTGAGCGTTTAGGCTCCGGTCAGTTTTGTTGGGTATCCAGACTCCGGTTATTATGTTGAGGGTTAAGGCTCCGGTCAGTTTCGTTGGGTATCCAGACTCCGGTTATTACGTTGAGCGTTCAGGCTCCGGTCAGTTTCGTTGGGTATCCAGACTCCGGTTATTACGTTGAGCGTTCAGGCTCCGGTTAGTTTCTTTGGGTATCCAGACTCCGGTAATTACATTGAGCGTTCAGGCTCCGATCAGTTTATTTGGGTATCCAGACTCCGGTTATTACGTTGAGCGTTCAGCCTCCGGTCAGTTTCGTTGGGTATCCAGACTCTGGTTATTACGTTGAGCGTTCAGGCTCCGGTCAGTTTCGTTTGGTATCCATACTTCGGTTATTACGTTGAGCGTTCAGGCTCCGGTCAGTTTCGTTGGGTATCTAGACTCCGTTTATTACGTTTAACATTCAGGCTCCGGTCAGTTTCGTTGGGTATCCAGACTCCGTTTATTACGTTGAACGTTCAGGCTCCGGTCAGTTTTGTTGGGTATCCAGACTCCGGTTATTACGTTGAGCATTCAGGCTCCGGTCAGTTTCGTTGTGTATCCAGACTCCGGTTATTACGTTGATCGTTCAGGCTCTAGTCAATTTCGTTGGGTATCCAAACTCCGGTTATTACGTAGAGCGTTCAGGCTCCGGTCAGTTTCGTTTGGTATCCAGACTTCGGTTATTACGTTGAACGTTCAGGCTCCGGTCAGTTTCGTTGGGTATCCAGACTCCGGTTATTACGTTGAACGTTCAGCCTCCGGTCAGTTTCGTTGGGTATCGAGACTCCGGTTATTACGTTGAGCATTCAGGCTCCGGTCAGTTTCGTTGGGTATCCAGACTCCGGTTTTTACGTTGAGCGTTTAGGCTCCGGTCAGTTTTGTTGGGTATCCAGACTCCGGTTATTATGTTGAGGGTTAAGGCTCCGGTCAGTTTCGTTGGGTATCCAGACTCCGGTTATTACGTTGAGCGTTCAGGCTCCGGTCAGTTTCGTTGGGTATCCAGACTCTTGTTATTACGTTGAATGTTCAGGCTCCGGTTAGTTTCTTTGGGTATCCAGACTCCGATTATTACATTGAGCGTTCAGGCTCCAGTCAGTTTCGTTGGGTATCCAGACTCCGGTTATTACGTTGAGCGTTCAACCTCCGGTCAGTTTCGTTGGGTATCCAGACTCTGGTTATTACGTTGAGCGTTCAGGCTCCGGTCAGTTTCGTTTGGTATCCAGACTTCGGTTATTACGTTGAGCGTTCAGGCTCCGGTCAGTTTCGTTGGGTATCCAGACTCCGGTTATTACGTTGAACGTTCAGGCTCCGGTCAGTTTCGTTGGGTATCGAGACTCCGGTTATTACGTTGAGTATTCAGGCTCCGGTCAGTTTCGTTGCGTATACAGACTCTGGTTTTTACGTTGAGCGTTTAGGCTCCGGTCAGTTTTGTTGGGTATCCAGACTCCGGTTATTATGTTGAGGGTTAAGGCTCCGGTCAGTTTCGTTGGGTATCCAGACTCCGGTTATTACGTTGAGCGTTCAGGCTCCGGTCAGTTTCGTTGGGTATCCAGACTCCGGTTATTACGTTGAGCGTTCAGGCTCCGGTTAGTTTCTTTGGGTATCCAGACTCCGGTAATTACATTGAGCGTTCAGGCTCCGATCAGTTTCGTTGGGTATCCAGACTCTGGTTATTACGTTGAGCGTTCAGCCTCCGGTCAGTTTCGTTGGGTATCCAGACTCTGGTTATTACGTTGAGCGTTCAGGCTCCGGTCAGTTTCGTTTGGTATCCAGACTTCGGTTATTACGTTGAGCGTTCAGGCTCCGGTCAGTTTCGTTGGGTATCTAGACTCCGTTTATTACGTTGAACATTCAGGCTCCGGTCAGTTTCGTTGGGTATCCAGACTCCGTTTATTACGTTGAACGTTCAGGCTCCGGTCAGTTTTGTTGGGTATCCAGACTCCGGTTATTACGTTGAGCATTCAGGCTCCGGTCAGTTTCGTTGTGTATCCAGACTCCGGTTATTACGTTGATCGCTCAGGCTCTAGTCAATTTCGTTGGGTATCCAAACTCCGGTTATTACGTAGAGCGTTCAGGCTCCGGTCAGTTTCGTTTGGTATCCAGACTTCGGTTATTACGTTGAACGTTCAGGCTCCGGTCAGTTTCGTTGGGTATCCAGACTCCGGTTATTACGTTGAACGTTCAGGCTCCAGTCAGTTTCGTTGGGTATCGAGACTCCGGTTATTACGTTGAGCATTCAGGCTCCGGTCAGTTTCGTTGGGTATCCAGACTCCGGTTTTTACGTTGAGCGTTTAGGCTCCGGTCAGTTTTGTTGGGTATCCAGACTCCGGTTATTATGTTGAGGGTTAAGGCTCCGGTCAGTTTCGTTGGGTATCCAGACTCCGGTTATTACGTTGAGCGTTCAGGCTCCGGTCAGTTTCGTTGGGTATCCAGACTCCGGTTATTACGTTGAGCGTTCAGGCTCCGGTTAGTTTCTTTGGGTATCCAGACTCCGATTATTACATTGAGCGTTCAGGCTCCGGTCAGTTTCGTTGGGTATCCAGACTCCGGTTATTACTGACCGGAGCCTGAACATTTAACCGGAGGCTCTGGTCAGTTTTGTTTGGTATCCAGACTCCGGTTATTACGTTGAGATAGCAGGCTCCGGTCAGTTTCATTGGGTATCCAGACACCGGTTATTACGTTGAGCGTTCAGCCTCCGGTCAGTTTCGTTGGGTATCCAGACTCTGGTTATTACGTTGAGCGTTCAGGCTCCGGTCAGTTTCTTTGGGTATCCAGACTCCGATTATTACATTGAGCGTTCAGCCTCCGGTCAGTTTCGTTGGGTATCCAGACTCTGGTTATTACGTTGAGCGTTCAGGCTCTGGTAAGTTTCGTTTGGTATCCAGACTTCGGTTATTACGTTGAGCGTTCAGGCTCCGGTCAGTTTCGTTGTGTATCCAGACTCCGGTTATTACGTTGATCGTTCAGGCTCCAGTCAATTTCGTTGGGTATCCAAACTCCGGTTATTACGTAGAGCGTTCAGGCTCCGAACAGTTTCGTTTGGTATCCAGACTTCGGTTATTACGTTGAGCGTTCAGGCTCCGGTCAGTTTCGTTGGGTATCCAGACTCCGGTTATTACGTTGAACGTTCAGGCTCCGGTCAGTTTCGTTGGGTATCGAGACTCCGGTTATTACGTTGAGTATTCAGGCTCCGGTCAGTTTCGTTGGGTATCCAGACTCCGGTTTTTACGTTGAGCGTTTAGGCTCCGGTCAGTTTTGTTGGGTATCCAGACTCCGGTTATTATGTTGAGGGTTAAGGCTCCGGTCAGTTTCGTTGGGTATCCAGACTCCGGTTATTACGTTGAGCGTTCAGGCTCCGGTCAGTTTCGTTGGGTATCCAGACTCCGGTTATTACGTTGAGCGTTCAGGCTCCGGTTAGTTTCTTTGGGTATCCAGACTCCGGTAATTACATTGAGCGTTCAGGCTCCGATCAGTTTTGTTGGGTATCCAGACTCCGGTTATTACGTTGAGCGTTCAGCCTCCGGTCAGTTTCGTTGGGTATCCAGACTCTGGTTATTACGTTGAGCGTTCAGGCTCCGGTCAGTTTCGTTTGGTATCCATACTTCGGTTATTACGTTGAGCGTTCAGGCTCCGGTCAGTTTCGTTGGGTATCTAGACTCCGTTTATTACGTTGAACATTCAGGCTCCGGTCAGTTTCGTTGGGTATCCAGACTCCGTTTATTACGTTGAACGTTCAGGCTCCGGTCAGTTTTGTTGGGTATCCAGACTCCGGTTATTACGTTGAGCATTCAGGCTCCGGTCAGTTTCGTTGTGTATCCAGACTCCGGTTATTACGTTGATCGTTCAGGCTCTAGTCAATTTCGTTGGGTATCCAAACTCCGGTTATTACGTAGAGCGTTCAGGCTCCGGTCAGTTTCGTTTGGTATCCAGACTTTGGTTATTACGTTGAACGTTCAGGCTCCGGTCAGTTTCGTTGGGTATCCAGACTCCGGTTATTACGTTGAACGTTCAGGCTCCGGTCAGTTTCGTTGGGTATCGAGACTCCGGTTATTATGTTGAGCATTCAGGCTCCGGTCAGTTTCGTTGGGTATCCAGACTCCGGTTTTTACGTTGAGCGTTTAGGCTCCGGTCAGTTTTGTTGGGTATCCAGACTCCGGTTATTATGTTGAGGGTTAAGGCTCCGGTCAGTTTCGTTGGGTATCCAGACTCCGGTTATTACGTTGAGCGTTCAGGCTCCGGTCAGTTTCGTTGGGTATCCAGACTCCGGTTATTACGTTGAGCGTTCAGGCTCCAGTTAGTTTCTTTGGGTATCCAGACTCCGATTATTACATTGAGCGTTCAGGCTCCGGTCAGTTTCGTTGGGTATCCAGACTCCGGTTATTACGTTGAGCGTTCAACCTTCGGTCAGTTTCGTTGGGTATCCAGACTCTGGTTATTACGTTGAGCGTTCAGGCTCCGGTCAGTTTCGTTTGGTATCCAGACTTCGGTTATTACGTTGAGCGTTCAGGCTCCGGTCAGTTTCGTTGGGTATCTAGACTCCGTTTATTACGTTGAACGTTCAGGCTCCGGTCAGTTTCGTTGGGTATCCAGACTCCGGTTATTACGTTGATCATTCAGGCTCCGGTCAGTTTCATTGGGTATCCAGACACCGGTTATTACGTTGAGCGTTCAGCCTCCGGTCAGTTTCGTTGGGTATCCAGACTCTGGTTATTACGTTGAGCGTTCAGGCTCTAGTCAGTTTCGTTTGGTATCCAGACTTCGGTTATTACGTTGAGCGTTCAGGCTCCGGTCAGTTTCGTTGGGTATCCAGACTCCGTTTATTACGTTGAGCGTTCAGGCTCCGGTCAGTTTTGTTGGGTATCCAGACTCCGGTTATTACGTTGAGCGTTCAGGCTCCGGTCAGTTTTGTTGGGTATCCAGACTCCGGTTATTATGTTGAGGGTTCTGGATCCGGTCAGTTTCGTTGGGTATCCAGACTCCGGTTATTACGTTGAACGTTTAGGCTCCGGTCAGTTTCGTTGGGTATTCAGACTTCGGTTATTACGTTGAGCGTTCAGGCTCCGGTCAGTTTCGTTGGGTATCCAGACTCCGGTTATTATGTTGAACATTCAGGCTCCGGTCAGTTTCGTTGGGTATCGAGACTCCGGTTATTACGTTGAGCATTCAGGCTCCGGTCAGTTTCGTTGGGTATCCAGACTCCGGTTTTTACGTTGAGCGTTTAGGCTCCGGTCAGTTTTGTTGGGTATCCAGACTCCGGTAATTATGTTGAGGGTTAAAGCTCCGGTCAGTTTCGTTGGGTATCCAGACTCCGGTTATTACGTTGAGCGTTCAGGCTCCGGTCAGTTTCGTTGGGTATCCAGACTACGGTTATTACGTTGAGCGTTCAGGCTCCGGTTAGTCTCTTTGGGTATCCAGACTCCGGTTATTACGTTGAGCGTTCAGGCTCTGGTCAGTTTCGTTGGGTATCCTGACTCCGGTTTTTACGTTGAGCGTTCAGGCTCCGGTCAGTTTCGTTGGGTATCTAGACTCCGGTTATTACGTTGAGCGTTCAGGCTCCGGTCAGTTTCGTTGCGTATCCAAACTCCGGTTTTTACGTTGAGCGTTCAGGCTCCGGTCAGTTATGTTGGGTATCCAGACTCCGGTTATTATGTTGAGGGTTCAGGATCCGGTCAGTTTCGTTGGGTATCCAGACTCCGGTTATTACGTTGAACGTTTAGGCTCCGGTCAGTTTCGTTGGGTATTCAGACTTCGGTTATTACGTTGAGTGTTCAGGCTCCGGTCAGTTTCGTTGGGTATCCAGACTTCAATTATTACGTTGAGCGTTCAGGCTCCGGTCAGTTTCGTTGGGTATTCAGACTTCGTTTATTACGTTGAGCGTTCAGGCTCCGGTCAGTTTCGTTTGGTATCTAGACTCCGGTTATTACGTTGAGCGTTCAGGCTCTAGTCAGTTTTGTTTGGTATCCAGACTCCGGTCAGTTTTGTTTGATATCTAGACTCCGGTTATTACATTGAGCGTTCAGGCTCCGGTCAGTTTCTTTGGGTATCCAGACTCCGGCTATTACCTTGAGCATTCAGGCTCCGGTCAGTTTCTTTGGGTATCCAGACTCCGGTTATTACGTTGAGCGTTCAGGCTCCAGTCAGTTTCGTTGGGTATCCAGACTCCGGTTTTTCGTTAAGCGTTCAGGCTCCGTTCAAATTTGTTGGGTATCCAGACTTCGGTTATTACGTTGAGCATTCAGGCTCCAGTCAGTTTTGTTTGGTATCCAGACTCCGATTATTACGTTGAGATAGCAGGCTCCGGTCAGTTTTGTTGGGTATCCAGACACCGGTTATTACGTTGAGCGTTCAGCCTCCGGTCAATTTCGTTGGGTATCCAGACTCTGGTTATTACGTTGAGCGTTCAGGCTCCGGTCAGTTTCGTTGTGTATCCAGACTCCGGTTATTACATTGAGCGTTCAGGCTCCGGTCAGTTTCGTTGGATATCCAGACTTCGGTTATTACGTTGCGCGTTCAGGCTTCGGTCAGTTTCGTTGGGTATCCAGACTCTGGTTATTACGTTGAACGTTCAGGCTCCGGTCAGTTTCTTTGGGTATCCAGACTCCGTTTATTACGTTGAGCATTCAAGATCCGGTCAGTTTCTTTGGGTATCCAGACTCCGGTTATTACGTTGAGCGTTCAGGCTCCGGTCAGTTTCGTTTGGTTTCCAGACTTCGGTTATTACATTGAGCGTTCAGGCTCTGGTAATTTTTGTTGAGTATACAGACTCCGGTTATTACGTTGAGCGTTCAGGCTCCGGTCATTACATTGATCGTTCAGGGTTCGGTCAATTTCGTTGGGTATCCAGACTCTGGTTAATACGTTGAGCAATCAGGCTCCGATAAATTTCGTTGTGTATCCAGACTCCGGTTATTACGTTGATCGTTGAGGCTCCAGTCAGTTTCGTTGATTATCTAGACTCCGGTTATTACGTTGAGCGTTCAGGCTCCAGTCAGTTTTGTTGAGTATCCAGATTCCGGTTATTACGTTGAGCGTTCAAGCTCCATTCAATTTCGTTGGGTATCCAGACTCCGGTTATTACGTTGAACGTTCAGGCTATGGTCAGTCTCGTTGGGTATCCAGACTCCGGTTACTACGTTGAGCGTTCAGGCTCCGGTCAGTTTCGTTGGGTATCCAGACTCCGGTTTTTACGTTGAGCGTTCAGGCTCCGGTCAGTTTTGTTGGGTATCCAGACTCCGGTTATTATGTTGAGGGTTTACGCTCTGGTCAGTTTCGTTGGGTATCCAGACTCCGGTTATTACGTTGAGCATTCCGGCTCCGGTCAGTTTCGTTGGGTATCCAGACTTCGGTTATTACGTTGAGCGTTCAGGCTCCGGTCAGTTTCTTTGGGTATCCAGGCTCCGGTTATTACGTTGAGCGTTCAGGCTCCGGTCATTTTCGTTGGGTATCCAGACTCCGGTTATTACGTTGAGCGTTCAGGCTCCGGTCAGTTTCGTTGGGTATTCAGTCTTCGGTTATTACGTTGAGCGTTCAGGCTCCGGTTAGTTTCGTTGGGTATCCAGACTCCGGTTATTACGTTGAGCGTTCAGGCTCCGGTCAGTTTTGTTGTGTATCCAGACTCCGGTTATTACGTTGAGCAATCAGGCTCCGGTCAATTTCGTTGTGTATCTAGACTCCGGTTATTACGTTGATCGTTGAGGCTCCAGTCAGTTTCGTTGATTATCCAGACTCCGGTTATTCATTGAGCGTTCAGGCTCCAGTCAGTTTCGTTGAGTATCCAGATTCCGGTTATTACGGTGAGCGTTCAAGCTCCATTCAATTTCGTTGGGTATCCAGACTCCGGTTTTTACGTTGAGCGTTCAGGCTCCGGTCAGTTTTGTTGGTTATCCAGACTCCGGTTATTATGTTGAGGGTTCAGGCTCCGGTCAGTTTCGTTGGGTATCCATACTCCGGTTATTACGTTGAGCGTTCAGGCTCCGGTCAGTTTCGTTGAGTATTCAGACTTCGGTTATTACGTTGAGTGTTCTGGTTCCGGTCAGTTTCGTTGGGTATCCAGACTCCGATTATTACGTTGAGCGTTCAAGCTCCGGTTAGTTTCGTTGGGTATTCAGACTTCATTTATTACGTTGAGCATTCAGGCTCCGGTCAGTTTCGTTTGGTATCCAGACTCCGGTTATTACATTGAGCGTTCATGCTCCGGTCAGTTTCTTTGGGTATCCAGACTCCGGTTATTACGTTGAGCGTTCAGGCTCCGGTCAGTTTCTTTGGGTATCCAGACTCCGGTTATTACGTTGAGCGTTCAAGCTCCGGTCAGTTTTGTTGGGTATCCAGACTCCGGTTTTTCGTTGAGCGTTCAGGTTCCGGTCAAATGTGTTGGGTATCCAGATTTCGGTTATTACGTTGAGCGTTCAGGCTCCGGTCAGTTTTGTTTGGTATCGAGACTCCGGTTTTTACGTTGAGATAGAAGGCTCTGGTCAGTTTTGTTGGGTATCCAGACACCGATTATTACGTTGAGCGTTCAGCCTCCGGTCAGTTTCGTTGGGTATCCAGACTCCGGTTATTACGTTGAGCGTTCAGGCTCCGGTCACTACATTGATCGTTCAGCGTCCGGTCAATTTCGTTGGGTATCCAGACTCCGGTTAATACGTTGAGCAATCAGACTCCGGTCAATTTCGTTGTGTATCCAGACTCTGGTTATTACGTTGATCGTTGAGGCTCCAGTCAGTTTTGTTGGGTATCCAGACACCGATTATTACGTTGAGCGTTCAGCCTCCGGTCAGTTTCGTTGGGTATCCATACTCCGGTTATTACGTTGAGCGTTCAGGCTCCGGTCAGTTTCGTTGAGTATTCAGACTTCGGTTATTACGTTGAGTGTTCTGGTTCCGGTCAGTTTCGTTGGGTATCCAGACTCCGATTATTACGTTGAGCGTTCAAGCTCCGGTTAGTTTCGTTGGGTATTCAGACTTCATTTATTACGTTGAGCATTCAGGCTCCGGTCAGTTTCGTTTGGTATCCAGACTCCGGTTATTACATTGAGCGTTCATGCTCCGGTCAGTTTCTTTGGGTATCCAGACTCCGGTTATTACGTTGAGCGTTCAGGCTCCGGTCAGTTTCTTTGGGTATCCAGACTCCGGTTATTACGTTGAGCGTTCAAGCTCCGGTCAGTTTTGTTGGGTATCCAGACTCCGGTTTTTCGTTGAGCGTTCAGGTTCCGGTCAAATGTGTTGGGTATCCAGATTTCGGTTATTACGTTGAGCGTTCAGGCTCCGGTCAGTTTTGTTTGGTATCGAGACTCCGGTTTTTACGTTGAGATAGAAGGCTCTGGTCAGTTTTGTTGGGTATCCAGACACCGATTATTACGTTGAGCGTTCAGCCTCCGGTCAGTTTCGTTGGGTATCCAGACTCCGGTTATTACGTTGAGCGTTCAGGCTCCGGTCACTACATTGATCGTTCAGGGTCCGGTCAATTTCGTTGGGTATCCAGACTCCGGTTAATACGTTGAGCAATCAGGCTCCGGTCAATTTCGTTGTGTATCCAGACTCTGGTTATTACGTTGATCGTTGAGGCTCCAGTCAGTTTCGTTGATTATCTAGACTCCGGTTATTACGTTGAGCGTTCAGGCTCCAGTCAGTTTCGTTGGGTATCCAGATTCCGGTTATTACGTTGAGCGTTCAAGCTCCATTCATTTTCGTTGGGTATCCAGACTCCGTTTATTACGTTGAACGTTCAGGCTCCGGTCAGTCTCGTTGGGTATCCAGACTCCGGTTATTACGTTGAGCGTTCAGGCTCCGGTCAGTTTCGTTGGGTATCCAGACTCCGGTTTTTACGTTGAGCGTTCAGGCTCCGGTCAGTTTTGTTGGGTATCCAGACTCTGGTTATTATGTTGAGGGTTTAGGCTCCGGTCAGTTTCGTTGGGTATCCAGACTCCGGTTATTTCGTTGAGCGTTCAGGCTCCGGTCAGTTTCGTTGGGTATCCAGACTTCGGTTATTACGTTGAGCGTTCAGGCTCCGGTCAGTTTCTTTGGGTATCCAGACTCCGGTTATTACGTTGAGCGTTTAGGCTCCGGTCATTTTCGTTGGGTATCCAGACTCCGGTTATTACGTTGAGCGTTCAGGCTCCGGTCAGTTTCGTTGGGTATTCAGTCTTTGGTTATTACGTTGAGCGTTCAGGCTCCGGTTAGTTTCGTTGGGTATCCAGACTCCGGTTATTACGTTGAGCGTTCAGGCTCCGGTGATTTTTGTTGTGTATCCAGACTCCGGTTATTACGTTGAGCAATCAGGCTCCGGTCAATTTCGTTGTGTATCTAGACTCCGGTTATTACGTTGATCGTTGAGGCTCCAGTCAGTTTCGTTGATTATCCAGACTCCGGTTATTCATTGAGCGTTCAGGCTCCAGTCAGTTTCGTTGAGTATCCAGATTCCGGTTATTACGTTGAGCGTTCAAGCTCCATTTAATTTCGTTGGGTATCCAGACTCCGGTTATTACGTTGAGCGTTCAGGCTCCGGTCAGTTTCGTTGCGTATCCAGACTCCGGTTTTTACGTTGAGCGTTCAGGCTCCGGTCAGTTTTGTTGGGTATCCAGACTCCGGTTATTATGTTGACGGTTCAGGTTCCGGTCAGTTTCGTTGGGTATCCAGACTCCGGTTATTACGTTGAGCGTTCAGGCTCCGGTCAGTTTCGTTGGGTATTCAGACTTCGGTTATTACGTTGAGTGTTCTAGTTCCGGTCAGTTTCGTTGGGTATCCAGACTCCGATTATTACGTTGAGCGTTCAGGCTCCGGTTAGTTTCGTTGGGTATTCAGACTTCATTTATTACGTTGAGCATTCAGGCTCCGGTCAGTTTCTTTTGGTATCCAGACTCCGGTTATTACGTTGAGCGTTCAGGCTCCGGTCAGTTTCTTTGGGTATCCAGACTCCGGTTATTACGTTGAGCGTTCAGGCTCCGGTCAGTTTCTTTGGGTATCTAGACTCCGGTTATTACGTTGAGCGTTCAAGCTCCGGTCAGTTTTGTTGGGTATCCAGACTCCGGTTTTTCGTTGAGCGTTCAGGTTCCGGTCAAATTTGTTGGGTATCCATACTTCGATTATTACGTTGAGCGTTCAGGCTCCGGTCAGTTTTATTGGGTATCCAGACTCCGGTTTTTACGTTGAGATAGCAGGCTCCGGTCAGTTTAGTTGGGTATCCAGACACCGGTTATTACGTTGAGCGTTCAACCTCCGGTCAGTTTCGTTGGGTATCCAGACTCCGGTTATTACGTTGAGCGTTCAGGCTCCGGTCAGTTTCGTTGCGTATCCAGACTCCGGTTATTATGTTGAGGGTTCAGGCTCCGGTCAGTTTCGTTGAGTATTCAGACTTCGGTTATTACGTTGAGTGTTCTGGTTCCGGTCAGTTTCGTTGGGTATCCAGTCTCCGATTATTACGTTGAGCGTTCAGGCTCCGGTTAGTTTCGTTGGGTATTCAGACTTCATTTATTACGTTGAGCATTCAGGCTCCAGTCAGTTTCGTTTGGTATCCAGACTCCGGTTATTACATTGAGCGCTCATGCTCCGGTCAGTTTCTTTGGGTATCCAGACTCCGGTTATTACGTTGAGCGTTCAGGCTCCGGTCAGTTTCTTTGGGTATCCAGACTCCGGTTATTACGTTGAGCGTTCAGGCTCCGGTCAGTTTCGTTGGGTATCCAGACTCCGGTTTTTCGTTGAGCGTTCAGGCTCCGGTCAGTTTTGTTGGGTATCCAGACTTCGGTTATTACGTTGAGCGTTCAGGCTCCGGTCAGTTTTGTTGGGTATCCAGACTCCGGTTTTTACGTTGAGATAGCAAGCAGGCTCCGGTCAGTTTAGTTGGGTATCCAGACACCGGTTATTACGTTGAGCGTTCAGCCTCCGGTCAGTTTCGTTGGGTATCCAGACTCCGGTTATTATGTTGAGCGTTCAGGCTCCGGTCAGTTTCGTTGCGTATCCAGACTCCGGTTTTTACGTTGAGCGTTCAGGCTCCGGTCAGTTTTGTTGGGTATCCAGACTCCGGTTATTATGTTGAGGGTTCAGGCTCCGGTCAGTTTCGTTGGGTATCCAGACTCCGGTTATTACGTTGAGCGTTCAGGCTCCGGTCAGTTTCGTTGGGTATTCAGTCTTCGGTTATTACGTTGAGCGTTCAGGCTCCGGTTAGTTTCGTTGGGTATCCAGACTTCGGTTATTACGTTGAGCGTTCAGGCTCCGGTGTGTTTTGTTGTGTATCCAGACTCCGGTTATTACGTTGAGCAATCAGGCTCCGGTCAATTTCGTTGTGTATCTAGACTCCGGTTATTACGTTGATCGTTGAGGCT
This sequence comes from Lathyrus sativus, assembly GCA_963859935.3. Classification (NCBI taxonomy): domain Eukaryota; kingdom Viridiplantae; phylum Streptophyta; class Magnoliopsida; order Fabales; family Fabaceae; genus Lathyrus; species Lathyrus sativus. The sequence goes on from CAWUDS030000647.1 coordinate 310,054, forward strand.
CCAGTCAGTTTCGTTGATTATCCAGACTCCGGTTATTCATTGAGCGTTCAGGCTCCAGTCAGTTTCGTTGAGTATCCAGATTCCGGTTATTACGTTGAGCGTTCAAGCTCCATTCAATTTCGTTGGGTATCCAGACTCCGGTTATTACGTTGAGCGTTCAGGCTCCGGTCAGTTTCGTTGCGTATCCAGACTCCGGTTTTTACGTTGAGCGTTCAGGCTCCGGTCAGTTTTGTTGGGTATCCAGACTCCGGTTATTATGTTGACGGTTCAGGTTCCGGTCAGTTTCGTTGGGTATCCAGACTCCGGTTATTACGTTGAGCATTCAGGCTCCGGTCAGTTTCGTTGGGTATTCAGACTTCGGTTATTACGTTGAGTGTTCTGGTTTCGGTCAGTTTCGTTGGGTATCCAGACTCCGATTATTACGTTGAGCGTTCAGGCTCCGGTTAGTTTCGTTGGGTATTCAGACTTCATTTATTACGTTGAGCATTCAGGCTCCGGTCAATTTCGTTTGGTATCCAGACTCCGGTTATTACATTGAGCGTTCAGGCTCCGGTCAGTTTCTTTGGGTATCCAGACTCCGGTTATTACGTTGAGCGTTCAGGCTCCGGTCAGTTTCTTTGGGTATCCAGACTCCGGTTATTACGTTGAGGGTTCAAGCTCCGGTCAGTTTTGTTGGGTATCCAGACTCCAGTTTTTCGTTGAGCGTTCAGGTTCCGGTCAAATTTGTTGGGTATCCAGACTTCGGTTATTACGTTGAGCGTTCAGGCTCCGGTCAGTTTTGTTGGGTATCCAGACTCCGGTTTTTACGTTGAGATAGCAAGCAGGCTCCGGTCAGTTTAGTTGGGTATCCAGACACCGGTTATTACGTTGAGCGTTCAGCCTCCGGTCAGTTTCGTTGGGTATCCAGACTTCGGTTATTATGTTGAGCGTTCAGGCTCCGGTCAGTTTCGTTGCGTATCCAGACTCCGGTTTTTACGTTGAGCGTTCAGGCTCCGGTCAGTTTTGTTGGGTATCCAGACTCCGGTTATTATGTTGAGGGTTCAGGCTCCGGTCAGTTTCGTTGGGTATCCAGACTCCGGTTATTACGTTGAGCGTTCAGGCTCCGGTCAGTTTCGTTGGGTATTCAGACTTCGGTTATTACGTTGAGTGTTCAGGCTCCGGTCAGTTTCGTTGGGTATCCAGACTCTGATTATTACGTTGAGCGTTTAGGCTCTGGTCAGTTTCGTTGGGTATTCAGACTTCGTTTATTACGTTGAGCGTTCAGGCTCCGGTCAGTTTTGTTTGGTATCCAGACTTCGGTTATTACATTGAGCATTCAGGCTCAAGTCAGTTTCGTTGGGTATCCAGACTTCGGTTATTACTTTGAGCGTTCAGGCTTCGGTCAGTTTCGTTGGGTATCCAGACTGTAGTTATTACGTTGAGCGTTCAGGCTCCGGTCAGTTTCTTTGGGTATCCAAACTCCGTTTCTTACGTTGAGCGTTCAGGCTCCAGTCAGTGTCGTTTGGTATCCAGACTTCGGTTATTATGTTGAGCGTTCAGGCTCCAGTCAGTTTCGTTGGGTATCCAGACTCTGGTTATTACGTTGAGCATTCAGGCTCCGGTCAGTTTCGTTGTGTATCCAGACTCCGGTTATTACGTTGAGCAATCAGGCTCCGGTCGATTTCATTGTGTATCCAGACTCCGGTTATTAGGTTGATCGTTGAGGCTCCAGTCAGTTTCGTTGATTATCCAGACTCCGGTTATTACGTTGAGCGTTCAGGCTCCAGTTAGTTTCGTTGAGTATGCAGATTCCGATTATTACGTTGAGCGTTCAAGCTCCATTCAATTTCGTTGGGTATCCAGACTCCGGTTATTATGTTGAACGTTTAGGCTACGGTCAGTTTCGTTGGGTATCTAGACTCCGGTTATTACGTTGAGCGTTCAGCCTCCGGTCAGTTTCGTTGGGTATCCAGACTCTGGTTATTACGTTGAGCGTTCAGGCTCCGGTCAGTTTCGTTGTGTATCCAGACTCCGGTTTTTACATTGAGCGTTGAGGCTCTGGTCAGTTTCGTTGGGTATCCAGACTTCGGTTATTACGTTGAGCGTTCAGGCTTCGGTCAGTTTCGTTGGGTATCTAGACTCTGGTTATTACGTTGAACGTTCAGGCTCCGGTCAGTTTCTTTGGGTATCCAGACTCCGTTTATTACGTTGAGCATTCAAGATCCGGTCAGCTTCGTTGGGTATCCAGACTCTGGTTATTACGTTGAGCGTTCAGGCTCTGGTCAGTTTCGTTTGGTATCCAGACTTCGGTTATTACGTTGAGCGTTCGGGCTCCGGTCAGTTTCGTTGGGTATCCAGACTCCGGTTAATACGTTGAGCAATCAGGCTCCGGTCAATTTCGTTGTGTATCCAGACTCCGGTTATTACGTTGATCGTTGAGGCTCCAGTCAGTTTCGTTGATTATCCAGACTTCGGTTAATACGTTGAGCGTCCAGGCTCCGGTCATTTTCGTTTAGTATCCAGACTCCGGTTATTACGTTGAGCGTTCAGCCTCCGGTCAGTTTCGTTGGGTATCCAGACTCCGGTTATTACGTTGAGCATTCAGGCTCCGGTCAGTTTCGTTGCGTATCCAGACTCCTGTTTTTACGTTGAGCGTTCAGGCTCCGGTCAGTTTTGTTGCATATCTAGACTCCGGTTATTATGTTGAGGGTTCAGGCTCCGGTTAGTTTCGTTGGGTATCCAGACTCCGGTTATTACATTGAGCGTTCAGGCTTCGGTCAGTTTCGTTGGGTATTCAGACTTCGGTTATTAAGTTGAGTGTTCAGGCTCCGGTCACGTTCGTTGGGTATCCAGACTCCGATTATTACGTTGAGCGTTCAGGCTCTGGTCAGTTTCGTTGGGTATTCAGACATCGTTTATTACGTTGAGCGTTCAGGCTCCAGTCAGTTTCGTTTGGTATCCAGACTTCGGTTATTACATTGAGCATTCAGGCTCAGGTCAGTTTCGTTGGGTATCCAGACTTCGGTTATCACGTTGAGCGTTCAGGCTTCGGTCAGTTTCGTTGGGTATCCAGACTCTGGTTATTACGTTGAGCGTTCAGGCTCCGGTCAGTTTCTTTGGGTATCCAGACTCCGTTTATTACGTTGAGCGTTCAAGCTCCGGTCAGTTTCGTTGGGTATCCAGACTCCGGTTATTACGTTGAGCGTTAGGCTCTAGTAAGTGTCGTTTGGTATCCAGACTTCGGTTATTACGTTGAGCGTTCAGGCTCCGGTCAGTTTCGTTGGGTATCCAGACTCTGGTTATTACGTTGAGCGTTCAGGCTCCGGTCAGTTTCGTTGTGTATCCAGACTCCGGTTATTACGTTGAGCAATCAGGCTCGGGTCAATTTCGTTGTGTATCCAGACTCCGGTTATTACGTTGATCGTTGAGGCTCCAGTCAGTTTCGTTGTTTATCCAGACTCCGGTTATTACGTTGAGCGTTCAGGCTCTAATCCGTTTCGTTGAGTATCAAGATTCCGGTTATTACGTTGAGCGTTCTAGCTCCATTCAATTTCGTTGGGTATCCAGACTCCGGTTATTACATTGAACGTTCAGGCTACGGTCAGTTTCGTTGGGTATCTAGACTCCGGTTATTACGTTGAGCGTTCAGGCTCCGGTCAGTTTCTTTGGGTATCCAGACTCCGGTTATTACGTTGAGCGTTCAGGCTCCGGTCAGTTTCTTTGGGTATCCAGACTCCGGTTATCACGTTGAGCGTTCAGGCTCCGGTCAGTTTCTTTGGGTATCCAGACTCCGGTTATTAAGTTGAGCGTTCAGGCTCCGGTCAGTTTCTTTGGGTATCCAGACTCCGGTTTTTCGTTAAGCGTTCAGGCTCCGGTCAAATTTGTTGGGTATCCAGACTTCGGTTATTACGTTGAGCGTTCAGGCTCCGGTCAGTTTTGTTGGGTATCCAGACTTCGGTTATTACGTTGAGATAGCAGGCTCCGGTCAGTTTCGTTGGGTATCCAGACACCGGTTATTACGTTGAGCGTTCAGCCTCGTGTCGGTTTCGTAGGGTATCCAGACTCTGGTTATTACGTTGAGCGTTCAGGCTCCAGTCAGTTTCGTTGTGTATCCAGACTCCGGTTTTTACGTTGAGCGTTCAGGCTCCGGACAGTTTCGTTGGGTTTCCAGACTTCGATTATTACGTTGAGCGTTCAGGCTTCGGTCAGTTTCGTTGGGTATCCAGACTCTGGTTATTACGTTGAACGTTCAGGCTCCGGTCAGTTTCTTTTGGTATCCAGACTCTGTTTATTACGTTGAGCATTCAAGATCCGGTCAGTTTCGTTGGGTATCCAGACTCCGGTTATTACGTTGAGCGTTCAGGCTCCGGTCAGTTTCGTTTGGTATCCAGACTTCGGTTATTACGTTGAGCGTTCGGGCTCCGGTCAGTTTCGTTGGGTATCCAGACTCCGGTTAATACGTTGAGCAATCAGGCTCCGGTCAATTTCGTTGTGTATCCAGACTCCGGTTATTACGTTGATCGTTGAGGCTCCAGTCAGTTTCGTTGATTATCCAGACTCCAGTTATTACGTTGAGTGTTCAGGCTCCAGTCAGTTTCGTTGAGTATCCAGATTCCGGTTATTACGTTGAGCGTTCAAGCTCCATTCAATTTCGTTGGGTATCCAGACTCTGGTTATTACGTTGAACGTTCAGGCAACAGTCAGTTTCGTTGGGTATCCAGACTCCGGTTATTACGTTGAGCGTTCAGGCTCTGCTCAGTTTCGTTGGATATCCAGACTCCGGTTTTTACGTTGAGCGTTTAGTCTCCGATCAGTTTTGTTGGGTATCCAGACTTCGGTTATTATGTTGAGGGTTTAGGCTCCGGTCAGTTTCGTTGGGTATCCAGACTCCGGTTATTACGTTGAGCGTTCAGGCTCCGGTCAATTTCGTTGGGTATCCAGACTCTGGTTATTACGTTGAGCGTTCAGGCTCCGGTCAGTTTTGTTGTGTATCCAGAATCCGGTTATTACGTTGAGCAATCAGGCTCCGGTCAATTTTGTTGTGTATCCAGACTCCGGTTATTACGTTGATCGTTGAGGCTCCAGTCAGTTTCGTTGATTATCCAGACTCCGGTTATTACGTTGAGCATTCAGGCTCCAGTCAGTTTCGTTGAGTATCCAGATTCCGGTTATTACGTTGAGCGTTCAAGCTCCATTCAATTTTGTTGGGTATCCAGACTCCGGTTATTACGTTGAACGTTCAGGCTCCAGTCAGTTTCTTTGGGTATCCAGACTCCGGTTATTACGTTGAGCGTTCAGGCTGCGGTCATTTTCGTTGGGTATCCAGACTCCGGTTATTACGTTGAGCGTTCAGGCTCCGGTCAGTTTCGTTGGGTATTCAGTCTTCGGTTATTACGTTGAGCGTTCAGGCTCCGGTTAGTTTCGTTGGGTATCCAGACTCCAGTTATTACGTTGAGCGTTCAGGCTCCGGTCAGTTTTGTTGTGTATCCAAACTCCAGTTATTACGTTGAGCAATCAGACTCCGGTTAATTTCGTTGTGTATCTAGACTCCGGTTATTACGTTGATCGTTGAGGCTCCAGTCAGTTTCGTTGATTATCCAGACTCTGGTTATTCATTGAGCGTTCAGGCTCAAGTTAGTTTCGTTGAGTATCCAGATTCCGGTTATTACGTTGAGCGTTCAAGCTCCATTCAATTTCGTTGGGTATCCAGACTCCGGTTATTATGTTGAGCGTTCAGGCTCCGGTCAGTTTCGTTGCGTATCCAGACTCCGGTTTTTACGTTGAGCGTTCAGGCTCCGGTCAGTTTTGTTGGGTATCCAGACTCCGGTTATTATGTTGAGGGTTCAGGCTCCGGTCAGTTTCGTTGGGTATCCAGACTCCGGTTATTACGTTGAGCGTTCAGGCTCCGGTCAGTTTCGTTGGGTATTCAGACTTCGGTTATTACGTTGAGTGTTCTGGTTCCGGTCAGTTTCGTTGGGTATCCAGACTCCGGTTATTACGTTGAGCGTTCAGGCTCCGGTCAGTTTCTTTGGGTATTCAGACTTCATTTATTACGTTGAGCGTTCAGGCTCCGGTCAGTTTCGTTTGGTATCCAGACTCCGGTTATTACGTTGAGCGTTCAGGCTCCGGTCAGTTTCGTTAGGTATCTAGACTCCGGTTATTACGTTGAGCGTTCAGGCTCCGGTCAGTTTCTTTGGGTATCCAGACTCCGGTTATTACGTTGAGCGTTCAGGCTCCGGTCAGTTTCTTTGGGTATCCAGACTCCGGCTATTACGTTGAGCGTTCAAGCTCCAGTCAGTTTCGTTGGGTATCTAGACTCCAGTTTTTCTTTGAGCGTTCAGGCTCTGGTCAAATTTGTTGGGTATCCAGACTTCGGTTATTACGTTGAGCGTTCAGGCTACGGTCAGTTCTGTTGGGTATCCAGACTCGGGTTTTTACGTTGAGATAGCAGGCTCCGGTCAGTTTTGTTGGGTATCCAGACACCGGTTATTACGTTGAGCATTCAGCCTCCGGTCAGTTTCGTTGGGTATCCAGACTCCGGTTATTACGTTGAGCGTTCAGGCTCCGGTCAGTTTCGTTGCGTATCCAGACTCCGGTTTTTACGTTGAGCGTTCAGGCTCCGGTCAGTTTTGTTGGGTATCCAGACTCCGGTTAATATGTTGAGGGTTCAGGCTCCGGTCAGTTTCGTTGGGTATCCAGACTCCGGTTATTACGTTGAGCGTTCAGGCTCCGGTCAGTTTCGTTGGGTATTCAGACTTCGGTTATTACGTTGAGTGTTCAGGCTCCGGTCAGTTTCGTTGGGTATCCAGACTCCAATTATTACGTTGAGCGTTCAGGCTCCAGTCAGTTTCGTTGGGTATTCAGACTTCATTTATTACGTTGAATGTTCAGGCTCCGGTCAGTTTCGTTTGGTATCCAGACTCTGGTTATTACGTTGAGCGTTCAGGCTCCGGTCAGTTTCATTGTGTATCCAGACTCCGGTTATTACGTTGAGCAATCAGGCTCCGGTCAATTTCGTTGTGTATCCAGACTCCGGTTATTACGTTGATCGTTGAGGCTCCAGTCAGTTTCGTTGATTATCCAGACTCCGGTTATTACGTTGAGCATTCAGGCTCCAGTCAGTTTCGGTGAGTATCCAGATTCCGGTTATTATGTTGAGCGTTCAAGCTCCATTCAATTTTGTTGGGTATCCAGACTCCGGTTATTATGTTGAGGGTTTAGGCTCCGGTCAGTTTCTTTGGGTATCCAGACTCTGGTTATTACGTTGAGCGTTCAGGCTCCGGTCAGTTTCGTTGGGTATCCAGACTTCGGTTATTACGTTGAGCGTTCAGGCTCCGGTCAGTTTCTTTGGGTATCCAGACTCTGGTTATTACGTTGAGCGTTCAGGCTCCGATTAGTTTCGTTGGGTATCCAGACTCCAATTATTACGTTGAGCGTTCAGGCTCCAGTCAGTTTCGTTGGGTATTCAAACTTCGTTTATTACGTTGAACGTTCAGGCTCCGGTCAATTTCGTTTGGTATCCAGACTTCGGTTATTACATTGAGCGTTCAGGCTCAGGTCAGTTTCGTTGGGTATCCAGACTTCGGTTATTACGTTGAGCGTTCAGGCTTCGGTCAGTTTCGTTGGGTATCCAGACTCTGGTTATTACGTTGAGCGTTCAGGCTCCGGTCAGTTTCGTTGTGTATCCAGACTCCGGTTATTACGTTGAGCAATCAGGCTCCGGTCATTTTCGTTGTGTATCCAGACTCCGGTTATTACGTTGATCGTTGAGGCTCCAGTCAGTTTCGTTGATTATCCAGACTCCGGTTATTACGTTGAGCATTCAGGCTCCAGTCAGTTTCGTTAAGTATCCAGATTCCGGTTATTACGTTGAGCGTTCAAGCTCTATTCAATTTTGTTGGGTATCCAGACTCCGGTTATTACGTTGAACGTTCAGGCTCCGGTCAGTTTCGTTGGGTATCTAGATTCCGGTTATTACGTTGAGCGTTCAGGCTACGGTCAGTTTCGTTGGGTATCCAGACTCCGGTTTTTACTTTGAGCGTTCAGGCTCCGGTCAGTTTTGTTGGGTATCCAGACTCCGGTTATTATGTTGAGGGTTTAGGCTCCGGTCAGTTTTGTTGGGTATCCAGACTCCGGTTATTACGTTGAGCGTTCAGGCTCTGGTCAGTTTCGTTGGGTATCCAGACTTCGGTTATTACGTTGAGCGTTCAGGCTCCGGTCAGTTTCTTTGGGTATCCAGACTCCGGTTATTACGTTGAGCGTTCAGGCTCCAGTCAGTTTCGTTGGGTATCCAGACTCCGGTTAATACGTTGAGCGTTCAGGCTCCGGTCAGTTTCGTTGGGTATTCAGTCTTCGGTTATTACGTTGAGCGTTCAGGCTCCGGTTAGTTTCGTTGGGTATCCAGACTCCGGTTATTACGTTGAGCGTTTAGGCTCCGGTCAGTTTTGTTGTGTATCCAGACTCCGGTTATTACGTTGAGCAATCAGGCTCCGGTCAATTTCGTTCTGTATCCAGACTCCGATTATTACGTTGATCGTTGAGGCTCCAGTCAGTTTCGTTGATTATCCAGACTCCGGTTATTACGTTGAGCGTTATGGCTCCAGTCAGTTTCGTTGAGTATCCAGATTCCGGTTATTACGTTGAGCGTTCAAGCTCCATTCAATTTCGTTGGGTATCTAGACTCCGGTTATTACGTTGAACGTTCAGGCTCTGGTCAGTTTCGTTGGGTATCCAGACTCCGGTTATTACGTTGAGCGTTCAGGCTCCGGTCAGTTTCGTTGGGTATCCAAACTCCGGTTTTTACGTTGAGCGTTCAGGCTCTGGTCAATTTTGTTGCGTATCCAGACTCCGGTTATTATGTTGAGGGTTTAGGCTCCGGTCAGTTTCGTTGGGTATCCAGACTCCGATTATTACGTTGAGCGTTCAGGCTCCGGTTAGTTTCGTTGGGTATCCAGACTTCGGTTATTACCTTGAGCGTTCAGGCTCCGGTCAGTTTCTTTGGGTATCCAGACTCCGGTTATTACGTTGAGCGTTCAGGCTCCGGTCAGTTTCGTTGGGTATCCAGACTCCGGTTATTACGTTGAGCGTTCAGGCTCCGGTCAGTTTCGTTGGGTATTCAGTCTTCGTTTATTACGTTGAGCATTCAGGCTCCGGTTAGTTTCGTTGGGTATCCAGACTCCGGTTATTAGGTTGAGTGTTCAGGCTCCGGTCAGTTTCGTTAGGTAAACAGACTCCGGTTATTACGGTGAGCTTTCAGACTCCGGTCAGTTTCTTTGGGTATCCAGACTCCGGTTATTACGTTGAGCGTTCAGGCTCCGGTCAGTTTCGTTGGGTATCCAGACTCCGGTTATTACGTTGAGCGTTCAGGCTCCGGTCAGTTTCGTTGGGTATTTAGACTCCGGTCATTACGTTGAGCGATCAGGCTCCGGTCAGTTTTTTGGGTATCCAGACTCCGGTTATTACATTGAGCGTTCAGGCTCCGGTCAGTTTCTTTGGGTATCCAGACTCCGGTTATTACGTTGAGCGTTCAAGCTCCGGTCAGTTTCGTTGGGTATCTAGACTCCGGTTTTTCGTTGAGCGTTCAGGCTCTGGTCAAATTTGTTGGGTATCCAGACTTCGGTTATTACGTTGAGCGTTCAGGCTCCGGTCAGTTTTGTTGGGTATCCAGACTCCGGTTTTTACGTTGAGATAGCAGGCTCCGGTCAGTTTTTTTGGGTAACCAGACACCGGTTATTACGTTGAGCGTTCAGCCTCCGGTCAGTTTCGTTGGGTATCCGGACTCCGGTTATTACGTTGAGCGTTCAGGCTCCGGTCAGTTTCGTTGCGTATCCAGACTCCGGTTTTTACGTTGAGCGTTCAGGCTCTGGTCAGTTTTGTTGGGTATCCAGACTCCGGTTATTATGTTGAAGGTTCAGGCTCCGGTCAGTTTCGTTGGGTATCCAGACTCCGGTTATTACGTTGAGCGTTCAGGATCCGGTCAGTTTCTTTGGGTATTCAGACTTCGGTTATTACGTTGAGTGTTCAGGCTCCGATCAGTTTCGTTGGGTATCCAGACTCCGATTATTACGTTGAGCGTTCAGGCTCCGGTCAGTTTCGTTGGGTATTCAGACTTCGTTTATTACGTTGAGCGTTCAGGCTCCGGTCAGTTTCGTTTGGTATCCAGACTTCGGTTATTACATTGAGCGTTCAGGCTCAGGTCAGTTTCGTTGGGTATCCAGACTTCGGTTATTACGTTAAGCGTTCAGGCTTCGGTCAGTTTCGTTGGGTATCCAGACTCTGGTTATTACGTTGAGCGTTCAGGCTCCGGTCAGTTTCTTTGGGTATCCAGACTCCATTTATTACGTTGAGCGTTCAAGCTCCGGTCAGTTTCGTTGGGTATCCAGACTCCGGTTATTACGTTGAGCGTTCAGGCTCCAGTCAGTGTCGTTTGGTATCCAGACTTCGGTTATTACGTTGAGCGTTCAGGCTCCGGTCAGTTTCGTTGGGTATCCAAACTCTGGTTATTACGTTGAGCGTTCAGGCTCCGGTCAGTTTCGTTGTGTATCCAGAATCCGGTTATTACGTTGAGCAATCAGGCTCCGGTCAATTTCGTTGTGTATCCAGACTCCGGTTATTACATTGATCGTTGAGGCTCCAGTCAGTTTCGTTGATTATCCAGACTCCAATTATTACGTTGAGCGTTCAGGCTCCAGTCAGTTTTGTTGACTATACAGATTCCAGTTATCACGTTGAGCATTCAAGCTCCATTCAATTTCGTTGGGTATCCAGACTCCGGTTATTACGTTGAACGTTTAGGCTCCGGTCAGTTTCGTTGGGTATCCAGACTCCGGTTATTACGTTGAGCGTTCAGGCTACAGTCAATTTCGTTGCGTATCTAGACTCCGGTTTTTACTTTGAGCGTTCAGGCTCCGGTCAGTTTTGTTGGGTATCCAGACTTCGGTTATTACGTTGAGCGTTCATGCTCCGGTCAGTTTCGTTGGGTATCCAGACTTCGGTTATTACGTTGAGCGTTCAGGCTCCGGTCAGTTTCTTTGGGTATCCAGACTCCGGTTATTACGTTGAGCGTTCAGGCTCCGGTCAGTTTCGTTGGGTATCCAGACTCCGGTTAATACGTTGAGCGTTCTGGCTCCGGTCAGTTACGTTGGGTATTCAGTCTTCGGTTATTACGTTGAGCGTTCAGGCTCCGGTTAGTTTCGTTGGGTATCCAGACTCCGGTTATTACGTTGAGCGTTCAGGCTCCGGTCAGTTTCGTTGTGTATCCAGACTACGGTTATTACGTTGAGCAATCAGGCTCCGGTCAATTTCGTTGTGTATCCAGACTCCGGTTATTACGTTGATCGTTGAGGCTCCAGTCAGTTTCGTTGATTATCCAGACTCCGGTTATTACGTTGAGCATTATGGCTCCAGTCAGTGTCGTTTGGTATCAAGACTTCGGTTATTACGTTGAGCGTTCAGGCTCCGGTCAATTTCGTTGGGTATCCAGACTCTGGTTATTACGTTGAGCGTTCAGGCTCCGGTCAGTTTTGTTGTGTATCCAGAATCCGGTTATTACGTTGAGCAATCAGGCTCCGGTCAATTTTGTTGTGTATCCAGACTCCGGTTATTACGTTGATCGTTGAGGCTCCAGTCAGTTTCGTTGATTATCCAGACTCCGGTTATTACGTTGAGCATTCAGGCTCCAGTCAGTTTTGTTGAGTATCCAGATTCCGGTTATTACGTTGAGCGTTCAAGCTCCATTCAATTTTGTTGGGTATCCAGACTCCGGTTATTACGTTGAACGTTCAGGCTCCGGTCAGTTTCGTTGGGTATCCAGATTCCGGTTATTACGTTGAGCGTTCAGGCTACGGTCAGTTTCGTTGGGTATCCAGACTCCGGTTTTTACTTTGAGCGTTCAGGCTCCGGTCAGTTTTGTTGGGTATCCAGACTCCGGTTATTATGTTGAGGGTTTAGGCTCCGGTCAGTTTCGTTGGGTATCCAGACTCCGGTTATTACGTTGAGCGTTCAGGCTCCGGTCAGTTTCGTTGGGTATCCAGACTTCGGTTATTACGTTGAGCGTTCAGGCTCCGGTCAGTTTCTTTGGGTATCCAGACTCCGGTTATTACGTTGAGCGTTCAGGCTCCGGTCAGTTTCGTTGGGTATCCAGACTCCGGTTAATACGTTGAGCGTTCAGGCTCCGGTCAGTTTCGTTGGGTATTCAGTCTTCGGTTATTACGTTGAGCGTTCAGGCTCCGGTTAGTTTCGTTGGGTATCCAGACTCCGGTTATTACGTTGAGCGTTCAGGCTCCGGTCAGTTTCGTTGTGTATCCAGACTCCGGTTATTACGTTGAGCAATCAGGCTCCGACCAATTTCGTTCTGTATCCAGACTCCGATTATTACGTTGATCGTTGAGGCTCCAGTCAGTTTCGTTGATTATCCAGACTCCGGTTATTACGTTGAGCGTTATGGCTCCAGTCAGTTTCGTTGAGTATCCAGATTCCGGTTATTACGTTGAGCGTTCAAGCTCCATTCAATTTCGTTGGGTATCCAGACTCTGGTTATTACGTTGAGCGTTCAGGCTCTGGTCAATTTCGTTGGGTATCTAGATTCCGGTTATTACGTTGAGCGTTCAGGCTCTGGTCAATTTTGTTGTGTATCCAGACTCCGGTTATTACGTTGAGCAATCAGGCTCCGGTCAATTTCGTTGTGTATCCAGACTCCGGTTATTACGTTGATCGTTGAGGCTCCAGTCAGTTTCGTTGATTATCCAGACTCCGGTTATTACGTTGAGCATTCAGGCTCCAGTCAGTTTCGTTAAGTATCCAGATTCCGGTTATTACGTTGAGCGTTCAAGCTCCATTCAATTTTGTTGGGTATCCAGACTCCGGTTATTACGTTGAACGTTCAGGCTCCGGTCAGTTTCGTTGGGTATCTAGATTCCGGTTATTACGTTGAGCGTTCAGGCTACGGTCAGTTTCGTTGGGTATCCAGACTCCGGTTTTTACTTTGAGCGTTCAGGCTCCGGTCAGTTTTGTTGGGTATCCAGACTTCGGTTATTACGTTGAGCGTTCAGGCTCCGGTCAGTTTCTTTGGGTATCCAGACTCCGGTTATTACGTTGAGTGTTCAGGCTCCGGTTAGTTTCGTTGGGTATCCAGACTCCGGTTAATACGTTGAGCGTTCAGGCTCCGGTCAGTTTCGTTGGGTATTCAGTCTTCGGTTATTACGTTGAGCGTTCAGGCTCCGGTTAGTTTCGTTGGGTATCCAGACTCCGGTTATTACGTTGAGCGTTCAGGCTCCGGTCAGTTTCGTTGTGTATCCAGACTCCGGTTATTACGTTGAGCAATCAGGCTCCGGTCAATTTCGTTCTGTATCCAGACTCCGATTATTACGTTGATCGTTGAGGCTCCAGTCAGTTTCGTTGATTATCCAGACTCCGGTTATTACGTTGAGGGTTATGGCTCCAGTCAGTTTCGTTGAGTATCCAGATTCCGGTTATTACGTTGAGCGTTCAAGCTCCATTCAATTTCGTTGGGTATCCAGACTCTGGTTATTACGTTGAGCGTTCAGGCTCTGGTCAATTTCGTTGGGTATCTAGATTCCGGTTATTACGTTGAGCGTTCAGGCTCTGGTCAATTTTGTTGTGTATCCAGACTCCGGTTATTACGTTGAGCAATCAGGCTCCGGTCAATTTTGTTGGGTATCCAGACTCCGGTTATTACGTTGATCGTTGAGGCTCCAGTCAGTTTCGTTGATTATCCAGACTCCGGTTATTACGTTGAGCATTCAGGCTCCAGTCAGTTTCGTTAAGTATCCAGATTCCGGTTATTACGTTGAGCGTTCAAGCTCCATTCAATTTTATTGGGTATCCAGACTCCGGTTATTACGTTGAACGTTCAGGCTCCGGTCACTTTCGTTGGGTATCTAGATTCCGGTTATTACGTTGAGCGTTCAGGCTACAGTCAGTTTCGTTGGGTATCCAGACTCCGGTTTTTACTTTGAGCGTTCAGGCTCCGGTCAGTTTTGTTGGGTATCCAGACTCCGGTTATTATGTTGAGGGTTTAGGCTCCGGTCAGTTTCGTTGGGTATCCAGACTCCGGTTATTACGTTGAGCGTTCAGGCTCCGGTCAGTTTCGTTGGGTATCCAGACTTCGGTTATTACGTTGAGCGTTCAGGCTCCGATCAGTTTCTTTGGGTATCCAGACTCCGGTTATTACGTTGAGCGTTCAGGCTCCAGTCAGTTTCGTTGGGTATCCAGACTCCGGTTAATACGTTGAGCGTTCAGGCTCCGGTCAGTTTCGTTGGGTATTCAGTCTTCGGTTATTACGTTGAGCGTTCAGGCTCCGGTTAGTTTCGTTGGGTATCCAGACTCCGGTTATTACGTTGAGCGTTTAGGCTCCGGTCAGTTTTGTTGTGTATCCAGACTCCGGTTATTACGTTGAGCAATCAGGCTCCGGTCAATTTCGTTCTGTATCCAGACTCCGATTATTACGTTGATCGTTGAGGCTCCAGTCAGTTTCGTTGATTATCCAGACTCCGGTTATTACGTTGAGCGTTATGGCTCCAGTCAGTTTCGTTGAGTATCCAGATTCCGGTTATTACGTTGAGCGTTCAAGCTCCATTCAATTTCGTTGGGTATCTAGACTCCGGTTATTACGTTGAACGTTCAGGCTCTGGTCAGTTTCGTTGGGTATCCAGACTCCGGTTATTACGTTGAGCGTTCAGGCTCCGGTCAGTTTCGTTGGGTATCCAAACTCCGGTTTTTACGTTGAGCGTTCAGGCTCTGGTCAATTTTGTTGCGTATCCAGACTCCGGTTATTATGTTGAGGGTTTAGGCTCCGGTCAGTTTCGTTGGGTATCCAGACTCCGATTATTACGTTGAGCATTCAGGCTCCGGTTAGTTTCGTTGGGTATCCAGACTTCGGTTATTACGTTGAGCGTTCAGGCTCCGGTCAGTTTCTTTGGGTATCCAGACTCCGGTTATTACGTTGAGCGTTCAGGCTCCGGTCAGTTTCGTTGGGTATCCAGACTCCGGTTATTACGTTGAGCGTTCAGGCTCCGGTCAGTTTCGTTAGGTAAACAGACTCCGGTTATTACGGTGAGCTTTCAGGCTCCGGTCAGTTTCTTTGGGTATCCAGACTCCGGTTATTACGTTGAGCGTTCAGGCTCCGGTCAGTTTCGTTGGGTATCCAGACTCCGGTTATTACGTTGAGTGTTCAGGCTCCGGTCAGTTTCGTTGGGTATTCAGACTCCGGTCATTACGTTGAGCGATCAGGCTCCGGTCAGTTTTTTGGGTATCCAGACTCCGGTTATTACATTGAGCGTTCAGGCTCCGGTCAGTTTCTTTGGGTATCCAGACTCCGGTTATTACGTTGAGCGTTCAAGCTCCGGTCAGTTTCGTTGGGTATCTAGACTCCGGTTTTTCGTTGAGCGTTCAGGCTCTGGTCAAATTTGTTGGGTATCCAGACTTCGGTTATTACGTTGAGCGTTCAGGCTCCGGTCAGTTTTGTTGGGTATCCAGACTCCGGTTTTTACGTTGAGATAGCAGGCTCCGGTCAGTTTTGTTGGGTAACCAGACACCGGTTATTACGTTGAGCGTTCAGCCTCCGGTCAGTTTCGTTGGGTATCCGGACTCCGGTTATTACGTTGAGCGTTCAGGCTCCGGTCAGTTTCGTTGCGTATCCAGACTCCGGTTTTTACATTGAGCGTTCAGGCTCTGGTCAGTTTTGTTGGGTATCCAGACTCCGGTTATTATGTTGAAGGTTCAGGCTCCGGTCAGTTTCGTTGGGTATCCAGACTCCGGTTATTACGTTGAGCGTTCAGGATCCGGTCAGTTTCTTTGGGTATTCAGACTTCGGTTATTACGTTGAGTGTTCAGGCTCCGATCAGTTTCGTTGGGTATCCAGACTCCGATTATTACATTGAGCGTTCAGGCTCCGGTCAGTTTCGTTGGGTATTCAGACTTCGTTTATTACGTTGAGCGTTCAGGCTCCGGTCAGTTTCGTTTGGTATCCAGACTTCGGTTATTACATTGAGCGTTCAGGCTCAGGTCAGTTTCGTTGGGTATCCAGACTTCGGTTATTACGTTAAGCGTTCAGGCTTCGGTCAGTTTCGTTGGGTATCCAGACTCTGGTTATTACGTTGAGCGTTCAGGCTCCGGTCAGTTTCTTTGGGTATCCAGACTCCATTTATTACGTTGAGCGTTCAAGCTCCGGTCAGTTTCGTTGGGTATCCAGACTCCGGTTATTACGTTGAGCGTTCAGGCTCCAGTCAGTGTCGTTTGGTATCCAGACTTCGGTTATTACGTTGAGCGTTCAGGCTCCGGTCAGTTTCGTTGGGTATCCAAACTCTGGTTATTACGTTGAGCGTTCAGGCTCCGGTCAGTTTCGTTGTGTATCCAGAATCCGGTTATTACGTTGAGCAATCAGGCTCCGGTCAATTTCGTTGTGTATCCAGACTCCGGTTATTACATTGATCGTTGAGGCTCCAGTCAGTTTCGTTGATTATCCAGACTCCAATTATTACGTTGAGCGTTCAGGCTCCAGTCAGTTTTGTTGACTATCCAGATTCCAGTTATCACGTTGAGCATTCAAGCTCCATTCAATTTCGTTGGGTATCCAGACTCCGGTTATTACGTTGAACGTTTAGGCTCCGGTCAGTTTCGTTGGGTATCCAGACTCCGGTTATTACGTTGAGCGTTCAGGCTACAGTCAATTTCGTTGGGTATCTAGACTCCGGTTTTTACTTTGAGCGTTCAGGCTCCGGTCAGTTTTGTTGGGTATCCAGACTTCGGTTATTACGTTGAGCGTTCATGCTCCGGTCAGTTTCGTTGGGTATCCAGACTTCGGTTATTACGTTGAGCGTTCAGGCTCCGGTCATTTTCTTTGGGTATCCAGACTCCGGTTATTACGTTGAGCGTTCAGGCTCCGGTCAGTTTCGTTGGGTATCCAGACTCCGGTTAATACGTTGAGCGTTCTGGCTCCGGTCAGTTACGTTGGGTATTCAGTCTTCGGTTATTACGTTGAGCGTTCAGGCTCCGGTTAGTTTCGTTGGGTATCCAGACTCCGGTTATTACGTTGAGCGTTCAGGCTCCGGTCAGTTTCGTTGTGTATCCAGACTACGGTTATTACGTTGAGCAATCAGGCTCCGGTCAATTTCGTTGTGTATCCAAACTCCGGTTATTACGTTGATCGTTGAGGCTCCAGTCAGTTTCGTTGATTATCCAGACTCCGGTTATTACGTTAAGCATTATGGCTCCAGTCAGTGTCGTTTGGTATCAAGACTTCGGTTATTACGTTGAGCGTTCAGGCTCCGGTCAATTTCGTTGGGTATCCAGACTCTGGTTATTACGTTGAGCGTTCAGGCTCCGGTCAGTTTCGTTGTGTATCCAGAATCCGGTTATTACGTTGAGCAATCAGGCTCCGGTCAATTTTGTTGTGTATCCAGACTCCGGTTATTACGTTGATCGTTGAGGCTCCAGTCAGTTTCGTTGATTATCCAGACTCCGGTTATTACGTTGAGCATTCAGGCTCCAGTCAGTTTCGTTGAGTATCCAGATTCCGGTTATTACGTTGAGCGTTCAAGCTCCATTCAATTTTGTTGGGTATCCAGACTCCGGTTATTACGTTGAACGTTCAGGCTCCGGTCAGTTTCGTTGGGTATCCAGATTCCGGTTATTACGTTGAGCGTTCAGGCTACGGTCAGTTTCGTTGGGTATCCAGACTCCGGTTTTTACTTTGAGCGTTCAGGCTCCGGTCAGTTTTGTTGGGTATCCAAACTCCGGTTATTATGTTGAGGGTTTAGGCTCCGGTCAGTTTCGTTGGGTATCCAGACTCCGGTTATTACGTTGAGCGTTCAGGCTCCGGTCAGTTTCGTTGGGTATCCAGACTTCGGTTATTACGTTGAGCGTTCAGGCTCCGGTCAGTTTCTTTGGGTATCCAGACTCCGGTTATTACGTTGAGCGTTCAGGCTCCAGTCAGTTTCATTGGGTATCCAGACTCCGGTTAATACGTTGAGCGTTCAGGCTCCGGTCAGTTTCGTTGGGTATTCAGTCTTCGGTTATTACGTTGAGCGTTCAGGCTCCGGTTAGTTTCGTTGGGTATCCAGACTCCGGTTATTACGTTGAGCGTTTAGGCTCCGGTCAGTTTTGTTGTGTATCCAGACTCCGGTTATTACGTTGAGCAATCAGGCTCCGGTCAATTTCGTTCTGTATCCAGACTCCGATTATTACGTTGATCGTTGAGGCTCCAGTCAGTTTCGTTGATTATCCAGACTCCGGTTATTACGTTGAGCGTTATGGCTTCACTCAGTTTCGTTGAGTATCCAGATTCCGGTTATTACGTTGAGCGTTCAAGCCCCCTTTAAATTTCGTTGGGTATCTAGACTCCGGTTATTACGTTGAACGTTCAGGCTCTGGTCAGTTTCGTTGGGTATCCAGACTCAGGTTATTACGTTGAGCGTTCAGGCTCCGGTCAGTTTCGTTGGGTATCCAAACTCCGGTTTTTACGTTGAGCGTTCAGGCTCTGGTCAATTTTGTTGCGTATCCAGACTCCGGTTATTATGTTGAGGGTTTAGGCTCCGGTCAGTTTCGTTGGGTATCCAGACTCCGATTATTACGTTGAGCGTTCAGGCTCCGGTTAGTTTCGTTGGGTATCCAGACTTCGGTTATTACGTTGAGCGTTCAGGCTCCGGTCAGTTTCTTTGGGTATCCAGACTCCGGTTATTACGTTGAGCGTTCAGGCTCCGGTCAGTTTCGTTGGGTATCCAGACTCCGGTTATTACGTTGAGCGTTCAGGCTCCGGTCAGTTTCGTTGGGTATTCAGTCTTCGTTTATTACGTTGAGCATTCAGGCTCCGGTTAGTTTCGTTGGGTATCCAGACTCCGGTTATTAGTTGAGTGTTCAGGCTCCGGTCAGTTTCGTTAGGTAAACAGACTACGGTTATTACGGTGAGCTTTCAGGCTCCGGTTAGTTTCTTTGGGTATCCAGACTCCGGTTATTACGTTGAGCGTTCAGGCTCCGGTCAGTTTCGTTGGGTATCCAGACTCCGGTTATTACGTTGAGCGTTCAGGCTCCGGTCAGTTTCGTTGGGTATTCAGACTCCGGTCATTACGTTGAGCGATCAGGCTCCGGTCAGTTTTTTGGGTATCCAGACTCCGGGTATTACATTGAGCGTTCAGGCTCCGGTCAGTTTCTTTGGGTATCCAGACTCCGGTTATTACGTTGAGCGTTCAAGCTCCGGTCAGTTTCGTTGGGTATCTAGACTCCGGTTTTTCGTTGAGCGTTCAGGCTCTGGTCAAATTTGTTGGGTATCCAGACTTCGGTTATTACGTTGAGCGTTCAGGCTCCGGTCAGTTTTGTTGGGTATCCAGACTCCGGTTTTTACGTTGAGATAGCAGGCTCCGGTCAGTTTTGTTGGGTAACCAGACACCGGTTATTACGTTGAGCGTTCAGCCTCCGGTCAGTTTCGTTGGGTATCCGGACTCCGGTTATTACGTTGAGCGTTCAGGCTCCGGTCAGTTTCGTTGCGTATCCAGACTCCGGTTTTTACGTTGAGCGTTCAGGCTCTGGTCAGTTTTGTTGGGTATCCAGACTCCGGTAATTATGTTGAAGGTTCAGGCTCCGGTCAGTTTCGTTGGGTATCCAGACTCCGGTTATTACGTTGAGCGTTCAGGATCCGGTCAGTTTCTTTGGGTATTCAGACTTCGGTTATTACGTTGAGTGTTCAGGCTCCGATCAGTTTCGTTGGGTATCCAGACTCCGATTATTACGTTGAGCGTTCAGGCTCCGGTCAGTTTCGTTGGGTATTCAGACTTCGTTTATTACGTTGAGCGTTCAGGCTCCGGTGAGTTTCGTTTGGTATCCAGACTTCGGTTATTACATTGAGCGTTCAGGCTCAGGTCAGTTTCGTTGGGTATCCAGACTTCGGTTATTACGTTAAGCGTTCAGGCTTCGGTCAGTTTCGTTGGGTATCCAGACTCTGGTTATTACGTTGAGCGTTCAGGCTCCGGTCAGTTTCTTTGGGTATCCAGACTCCATTTATTACGTTGAGCGTTCAAGCTCCGGTCAGTTTTGTTGGGTATCCAGACTCCGGTTATTACGTTGAACGTTCAGGCTCCAGTCAGTGTCGTTTGGTATCCAGACTTCGGTTATTACGTTGAGCGTTCAGGCTCCGGTCAATTTTGTTGGGTATCCAAACTCTGGTTATTACGTTGAGCGTTCAGGCTCCGGTCAGTTTCGTTGTGTATCCAGAATCCGGTTATTACGTTGAGCAATCAGGCTCCGGTCAATTTCGTTGTGTATCCAGACTCCGGTTATTACATTGATCGTTGAGGCTCGAGTCAGTTTCGTTGATTATCCAGACTCCAATTATTACGTTGAGCGTTCAGGCTCCAGTCAGTTTTGTTGACTATCCAGATTCCAGTTATCACGTTGAGCATTCAAGCTCCATTCAATTTCGTTGGGTATCCAGACTCCGGTTATTACGTTGAACGTTTAGGCTCCGGTCAGTTTCGTTGGGTATCCAGACTCCGGTTATTACGTTGAGCGTTCAGGCTACAGTCAATTTCGTTGGGTATCTAGACTCCGGTTTTTACTTTGAGCGTTCAGGCTCCGGTCAGTTTTGTTGGGTATCCAGACTTCGGTTATTACGTTGAGCGTTCATGCTCCGGTCAGTTTCGTTGGGTATCCAGACTTCGGTTATTACGTTGAGCGTTCAGGCTCCGGTCAGTTTCTTTGGGTATCCAGACTCCGGTTATTACGTTGAGCGTTCAGGCTCCGGTCAGTTTCGTTGGGTATCCAGACTCCGGTTAATACGTTGAGCGTTCTGGCTCCGGTCAGTTACGTTGGGTATTCAGTCTTCGGTTATTACGTTGAGCGTTCAGGCTCCGGTTAGTTTCGTTGGGTATCCAGACTCCGGTTATTACGTTGAGCGTTCAGGCTCCGGTCAGTTTCGTTGTGTATCCAGACTACGGTTATTACGTTGAGCGTTCAGGCTCTGGTCAATTTTGTTGCGTATCCAGACTCCGGTTATTATGTTGAGGGTTTAGGCTCCGGTCAGTTTCGTTGGGTATCCAGACTCCGATTATTACGTTGAGCGTTCAGGCTCCGGTTAGTTTCGTTGGGTATCCAGACTTCGGTTATTACGTTGAGCGTTCAGGCTCCGGTCAGTTTCTTTGGGTATCCAGACTCCGGTTATTACGTTGAGCGTTCAGGCTCCGGTCAGTTTCGTTGGGTATCCAGACTCCGGTTATTACGTTGAGCGTTCAGGCTCCGGTCAGTTTCGTTGGGTATTCAGTCTTCGTTTATTACGTTGAGCATTCAGGCTCCGGTTAGTTTCGTTGGGTATCCAGACTCCGGTTATTAGTTGAGTGTTCAGGCTCCGGTCAGTTTCGTTAGGTAAACAGACTCCGGTTATTACGGTGAGCTTTCAGGCTCCGGTTAGTTTCTTTGGGTATCCAGACTCCGGTTATTACGTTGAGCGTTCAGGCTCCGGTCAGTTTCGTTGGGTATCCAGACTCCGGTTATTACGTTGAGCGTTCAGGCTCCGGTCAGTTTCGTTGGGTATTCAGACTCCGGTCATTACGTTGAGCGATCAGGCTCCGGTCAGTTTTTTGGGTATCCAGACTCCGGGTATTACATTGAGCGTTCAGGCTCCGGTCAGTTTCTTTGGGTATCCAGACTCCGGTTATTACGTTGAGCGTTCAAGCTCCGGTCAGTTTCGTTGGGTATCTAGACTCCGGTTTTTCGTTGAGCGTTCAGGCTCTGGTCAAATTTGTTGGGTATCCAGACTTCGGTTATTACGTTGAGCGTTCAGGCTCCGGTCAGTTTTGTTGGGTATCCAGACTCCGGTTTTTACGTTGAGATAGCAGGCTCCGGTCAGTTTTGTTGGGTAACCAGACACCGGTTATTACGTTGAGCGTTCAGCCTCCGGTCAGTTTCGTTGGGTATCCGGACTCCGGTTATTACGTTGAGCGTTCAGGCTCCGGTCAGTTTCGTTGCGTATCCAGACTCCGGTTTTTACGTTGAGCGTTCAGGCTCTGGTCAGTTTTGTTGGGTATCCAGACTCCGGTAATTATGTTGAAGGTTCAGGCTCCGGTCAGTTTCGTTGGGTATCCAGACTCCGGTTATTACGTTGAGCGTTCAGGATCCGGTCAGTTTCTTTGGGTATTCAGACTTCGGTTATTACGTTGAGTGTTCAGGCTCCGATCAGTTTCGTTGGGTATCCAGACTCCGATTATTACGTTGAGCGTTCAGGCTCCGGTCAGTTTCGTTGGGTATTCAGACTTCGTTTATTACGTTGAGCGTTCAGGCTCCGGTGAGTTTCGTTTGGTATCCAGACTTCGGTTATTACATTGAGCGTTCAGGCTCAGGTCAGTTTCGTTGGGTATCCAGACTTCGGTTATTACGTTAAGCGTTCAGGCTTCGGTCAGTTTCGTTGGGTATCCAGACTCTGGTTATTACGTTGAGCGTTCAGGCTCCGGTCAGTTTCTTTGGGTATCCAGACTCCATTTATTACGTTGAGCGTTCAAGCTCCGGTCAGTTTTGTTGGGTATCCAGACTCCGGTTATTACGTTGAACGTTCAGGCTCCAGTCAGTGTCGTTTGGTATCCAGACTTCGGTTATTACGTTGAGCGTTCAGGCTCCGGTCAATTTTGTTGGGTATCCAAACTCTGGTTATTACGTTGAGCGTTCAGGCTCCGGTCAGTTTCGTTGTGTATCCAGAATCCGGTTATTACGTTGAGCAATCAGGCTCCGGTCAATTTCGTTGTGTATCCAGACTCCGGTTATTACATTGATCGTTGAGGCTCCAGTCAGTTTCGTTGATTATCCAGACTCCAATTATTACGTTGAGCGTTCAGGCTCCAGTCAGTTTTGTTGACTATCCAGATTCCAGTTATCACGTTGAGCATTCAAGCTCCATTCAATTTCGTTGGGTATCCAGACTCCGGTTATTACGTTGAACGTTTAGGCTCCGGTCAGTTTCGTTGGGTATCCAGACTCCGGTTATTACGTTGAGCGTTCAGGCTACAGTCAATTTCGTTGGGTATCTAGACTCCGGTTTTTACTTTGAGCGTTCAGGCTCCGGTCAGTTTTGTTGGGTATCCAGACTTCGGTTATTACGTTGAGCGTTCATGCTCCGGTCAGTTTCGTTGGGTATCCAGACTTCGGTTATTACGTTGAGCGTTCAGGCTCCGGTCAGTTTCTTTGGGTATCCAGACTCCGGTTATTACGTTGAGCGTTCAGGCTCCGGTCAGTTTCGTTGGGTATCCAGACTCCGGTTAATACGTTGAGCGTTCTGGCTCCGGTCAGTTACGTTGGGTATTCAGTCTTCGGTTATTACGTTGAGCGTTCAGGCTCCGGTTAGTTTCGTTGGGTATCCAGACTCCGGTTATTACGTTGAGCGTTCAGGCTCCGGTCAGTTTCGTTGTGTATCCAGACTACGGTTATTACGTTGAGCAATCAGGCTCCGGTCAATTTCGTTGTGTATCCAGACTCCGGTTATTACGTTGATCGTTGAGGCTCCAGTCAGTTTCGTTGATTATCCAGACTCCAGTTATTACGTTGAGCATTATGGCTCCAGTCAGTGTCGTTTGGTATCAAGACTTCGGTTATTACGTTGAGCGTTCAGGCTCCGGTCAATTTCGTTGGGTATCCAGACTCTGGTTATTACGTTGAGCGTTCAGGCTCCGGTCAGTTTCGTTGTGTATCCAGAATCCAGTTATTACGTTGAGCAATCAGGCTCCGGTCAATTTTGTTGTGTATCCAGACTCCGGTTATTACGTTGATCGTTGAGGCTCCAGTCAGTTTCGTTGATTATCCAGACTCTGGTTATTACGTTGAGCACTCAGGCTCCAGTCAGTTTCGTTGAGTATCCAGATTCTGGTTATTACGTTGAGCGTTCAAGCTCCATTCAATTTTGTTGGGTATCCAGACTCCGGTTATTACGTTGAACGTTCAGGCTCCGGTCAGTTTCGTTGGGTATCCAGATTCCGGTTATTACGTTGAGCGTTCAGGCTCCGGTCAGTTTCGTTGGGTATCCAGACTCCGGTTAATACGTTGAGCGTTCTGGCTCCGGTCAGTTACGTTGGGTATTCAGTCTTCGGTTATTACGTTGAGCGTTCAGGCTCCGGTTAGTTTCGTTGGGTATCCAGACTCCGGTTATTACGTTGAGCGTTCAGGCTCCGGTCAGTTTCGTTGTGTATCCAGACTACGGTTATTACGTTGAGCAATCAGGCTCCGGTCAATTTCGTTGTGTATCCAGACTCCGGTTATTACGTTGATCGTTGAGGCTCCAGTCAGTTTCGTTGATTATCCAGACTCCGGTTATTACGTTGAGCATTATGGCTCCAGTCAGTGTCGTTTGGTATCAAGACTTCGGTTATTACGTTGAGCGTTCAGGCTCCGGTCAATTTCGTTGGGTATCCAGACTCTGGTTATTACGTTGAGCGTTCAGGCTCCGGTCAGTTTCGTTGTGTATCCAGAATCCGGTTATTACATTGAGCAATCAGGCTCCGGTCAATTTTGTTGTGTATCCAGACTCCGGTTATTACGTTGATCGTTGAGGCTCCAGTCAGTTTCGTTGATTATCCAGACTCCGGTTATTACGTTGAGCACTCAGGCTCCAGTCAGTTTCGTTGAGTATCCAGATTCTGGTTATTACGTTGAGCGTTCAAGCTCCATTCAATTTTGTTGGGTATCCAGACTCCGGTTATTACGTTGAACGTTCAGGCTCCGGTCAGTTTCGTTGGGTATCCAGATTCCGGTTATTACGTTGAGCGTTCAGGCTACGGTCAGTTTCGTTGGGTATCCAGACTCCGGTTTTTACTTTGAGCGTTCAGGCTCCGGTCAGTTTTGTTGGGTATCCAGACTCCGGTTATTATGTTGAGGGTTTAGGCTCCGGTCAGTTTCGTTGGGTATCCAGACTCCGGTTATTACGTTGAGCGTTCAGGCTCCGGTCAGTTTCGTTGGGTATCCAGACTTCGGTTATTACGTTGAGCGTTCAGGCTCCGGTCAGTTTCTTTGGGTATCCAGACTCCGGTTATTACGTTGAGCGTTCAGGCTCCGGTCAGTTTCGTTGGGTATCCAGACTCCGGTTAATACGTTGAGCGTTCAGGCTCCGGTCAGTTTCGTTGGGTATTCAGTCTTCGGTTATTACGTTGAGCGTTCAGGCTCCGGTTAGTTTCGTTGGGTATCCAGACTCCGGTTATTACGTTGAGCGTTCAGGCTCCGGTCAGTTTCGTTGTGTATCCAGACTCCGGTTATTACGTTGAGCAATTAGGCTCCGGTCAATTTCGTTCTGTATCCAGACTCCGATTATTACGTTGATCGTTGAGGCTCCAGTCAGTTTCGTTGATTATCCAGACTCCGGTTATTACGTTGAGCGTTATGGCTCCAGTCAGTTTCGTTGAGTATCCAGATTCCGGTTATTACGTTGAGCGTTCAAGCTCCATTCAATTTCGTTGGGTATCCAGACTCTGGTTATTACGTTGAGCGTTCAGGCTCTGGTCAATTTCGTTGGGTATCCAGACTCCGGTTATTACGTTGAGCGTTCAGGCTCCGGTCAGTTTCGTTGGGTATCCAGACTCCGGTTATTACGTTGAACGTTTAGGCTCCGGTCAGTTTCGTTGGGTATCCAGACTCCGGTTATTACGTTGAGCGTTCAAGCTACAGTCAATTTCGTTGGGTATCTAGACTCCGGTTTTTACTTTGAGCGTTCAGGCTCCGGTCAGTTTTGTTGGGTATCCAGACTTCGGTTATTACGTTGAGCGTTCATGCTCCGGTCAGTTTCGTTGGGTATCCAGACTTCGGTTATTACGTTGAGCGTTCAGGCTCCGGTCAGTTTCTTTGGGTATCCAGACTCCGGTTATTACGTTGAGCGTTCAGGCTCCGGTCAGTTTCGTTGGGTATCCAGACTCCGGTTAATACGTTGAGCGTTCTGGCTCCGGTCAGTTACGTTGGGTATTCAGTCTTCGGTTATTACGTTGAGCGTTCAGGCTCCGGTTAGTTTCGTTGGGTATCCAGACTCCGGTTATTACGTTGAGCGTTCAGGCTCCGGTCAGTTTCGTTGTGTATCCAGACTACGGTTATTACGTTGAGCAATCAGGCTCCGGTCAATTTCGTTGTGTATCCAGACTCCTGTTATTACGTTGATCGTTGAGGCTCCAGTCAGTTTCGTTGATTATCCAGACTCCGGTTATTACGTTGAGCATTATGGCTCCAGTCAGTGTCGTTTGGTATCAAGACTTCGGTTATTACGTTGAGCGTTCAGGCTCCGGTCAATTTCGTTGGGTATCCAGACTCTGGTTATTACGTTGAGCGTTCAGGCTCCGGTCAGTTTCGTTGTGTATCCAGAATCCGGTTATTACGTTGAGCAATCAGGCTCCGGTCAATTTTGTTGTGTATCCAGACTCCGGTTATTACGTTGATCGTTGAGGCTCCAGTCAGTTTCGTTGATTATCCAGACTCCGGTTATTACGTTGAGCATTCAGGCTCCAGTCAGTTTCGTTGAGTATCCAGATTCTGGTTATTACGTTGAGCGTTCAAGCTCCATTCAATTTTGTTGGGTATCCAGACTCCGGTTATTACGTTGAACGTTCAGGCTCCGGTCAGTTTCGTTGGGTATCCAGATTCCGGTTATTACGTTGAGCGTTCAGGCTACGGTCAGTTTCGTTGGGTATCCAGACTCCGGTTTTTACTTTGAGCGTTCAGGCTCCGGTCAGTTTTGTTGGGTATCCAGACTCCGGTTATTATGTTGAGGGTTTAGGCTCCGGTCAGTTTCGTTGGGTATCCAGACTCCGGTTATTACGTTGAGCGTTCAGGCTCCGGTCAGTTTCGTTGGGTATCCAGACTTCGGTTATTACGTTGAGCGTTCAGGCTCCGGTCAGTTTCTTTGGGTATCCAGACTCCGGTTATTACGTTGAGCGTTCAGGCTCCGGTCAGTTTTGTTGGGTATCCAGACTCCGGTTAATACGTTGAGCGTTCAGGCTCCGGTCAGTTTCGTTGGGTATTCAGTCTTCGGTTATTACGTTGAGCGTTCAGGCTCCGGTTAGTTTCGTTGGGTATCCAGACTCCGGTTATTACGTTGAGCGTTCAGGCTCCGGTCTGTTTCGTTGTGTATCCAGACTCCGGTTATTACGTTGAGCAATCAGGCTCCGGTCAATTTCGTTCTGTATCCAGACTCCGATTATTACGTTGATCGTTGAGGCTCCAGTCAGTTTCGTTGATTATCCAGACTCCGGTTATTACGTTGAGCGTTATGGCTCCAGTCAGTTTCGTTGAGTATCCAGATTCCGGTTATTACGTTGAGCGTTCAAGCTCCATTCAATTTCGTTGGGTATCCAGACTCTGGTTATTACGTTGAGCGTTCAGGCTCTGGTCAATTTCGTTGGGTATCCAGACTCCGGTTATTACGTTGAGCGTTCAGGCTCCGGTCAGTTTCGTTGGGTATCCAGACTCCGGTTATTACGTTGAGCGTTTAGGCTCCAGTCAGTTTCGTTGAGTATCCAGATTCCGGTTATTACGTTGAGCGTTCAAGCTCCATTCAATTTTGTTGGGTATCCAGACTCCAGTTATTACGTTGAACGTTCAGGCTCCGGTCAGTTTCGTTGCGTATCCAGATTCCGGTTATTACGTTGAGTGTTCAGGCTACGGTCAGTTTCGTTGGGTATCCAGACTCCGGTTTTTACTTTGAGCTTCATGCTCCGGTCAGTTTTGTTGGGTATCCAGACTTCGATTATTCCGTTGAGCGTTCAGGCTCCGGTCAGTTTCTTTGGGTATCCAGACTCCGGTTATTACGTTGAGCGTTCAGGCTCCGGTCAGTTTCGTTGGGTATCCAGACTCCGGTTAATACGTTGAGCGTTCTGGCTCCGGTCAGTTTCGTTGGGTATTCAGTCTTCGGTTATTACGTTGAGCGTTCAGGCTCCGGTTAGTTTCGTTGGGTATCCAGACTCCGGTTATTACGTTGAGCGTTCAGGCTCCGGTCAGTTTCGTTGTGTATCCAGACTACGGTTATTACGTTGAGCAATCAGGCTCCGGTCAATTTTGTTATGTATCCAGACTCCGGTTATTACGTTGAGCGTTCAGGCTCCGGTCAGTTTCGTTGTGTATCCAGACTCCGGTTATTACGTTGAGCAATCAGGCTCCGGTCAATTTCGTTTTGTATCCAGACTCCGATTATTACGTTGATCGTTGAGGCTCCAGTCAGTTTCGTTGATTATCCAGACTCCGGTTATTACATTGAGCGTTATGGCTCCAGTCAGTTTCGTTGAGTATCCAGATTCCGGTTATTACGTTGAGCGTTCAAGCTCCATTCAATTTCGTTGGGTATCCAGACTCCGGTTATTACGTTGAACGTTCAGGCTCTGGTCAATTTTGTTGGGTATCCAGACTCCGGTTATTACGTTGAGCGTTCAGGCTCCGGTCAGTTTCGTTGGGTATCCAAACTCCGGTTTTTACGTTGAGCGTTCAGGCTCCGGTCAGTTTTGTTAGGTATCCAGACTCCGGTTATTATGTTGAGGGTTTAGGCTCCGGTCAATTTCGTTGGGTATCCAGAATCCGGTTATTACGTTGAGCGTTCAGGCTCCTGTCAGTTTCGTTGGGTATCCAGACTTCGGTTATTACGTTGAGCGTTCAGGCTCCGGTCAGTTTCTTTGGGTATCCAGACTCCGGTTATTACGTTGAGCGTTCAGGCTCCGGTCAGTTTTGTTGGGTATCCAGACTCCGGTTAATACGTTGAGCGTTCAGGCTCCGGTCAGTTTCGTTGGGTATTCAGTCTTCGGTTATTACGTTGAGCGTTCAGGCTCCGGTTAGTTTCGTTGGGTATCCAGACTCCGGTTATTACGTTGAGCGTTCAGGCTCCGGTCAGTTTCGTTGTGTATCCAGACTCCGGTTATTACGTTGAGCAATCAGGCTCCGGTCAATTTCGTTCTGTATCCAGACTCCGATTATTACGTTGATCGTTGAGGCTCCAGTCAGTTTCGTTGATTATCCAGACTCCGGTTATTACGTTGAGCGTTATGGCTCCAGTCAGTTTCGTTGAGTATCCAGATTCCGGTTATTACGTTGAGCGTTCAAGCTCCATTCAATTTCGTTGGGTATCCAGACTCTGGTTATTACGTTGAGCGTTCAGGCTCTGGTCAATTTCGTTGGGTATCCAGACTCCGGTTATTACGTTGAGCGTTCAGGCTCCGGTCAGCTTCGTTGGGTATCCAAACTCCGGTTTTTACGTTGAGCGTTCAAGCTCCGGTCAGTTTTGTTGGGTATCCAGACTCTGGTTATTATGTTGAGGCTTTAGGCTCCGGTCAGTTTCGTTGGGTATCCAGACTCCGGTTATTACGTTGAGCGTTCAGGCTCCGGTCAGTTTCGTTGGGTATCTAGACTTCGGTTATTACGTTGAGCGTTCAGGCTCCGGTCAGTTTCTTTGGGTATCCAGACTCCGGTTATTACGTTGAGCGTTCAGGCTCCGGTCAGTTTCGTTGGGTATCCAGACTCCGGTTATTACGTTGAGCGTTCAGGCTCCGGTCAGTTTCGTTGGGTATTCAGTCTTCGTTTATTACGTTGAGCGTTCAGGCTTCGGTTAGTTTCGTTGGGTATCCAGACTCCGGTTATTACGTTGAGCGTTCAGGCTATGGTCAGTTTCGTTGTGTATCAGGACTCCGGTTATTACGTTGAGCAATCAGGCTCTGGTCAATTTCGTTCTGTATCCAGACTCCGATTATTACGTTGATCATTGAGGCTCCAGTCATTTTCGTTGATTATCCAGACTTCGGTTATTACGTTAAGCATTATGGCTCCAGTCAGTTTCGTTGAGTATCCAGATTTCGGTTATTACGTTGAGCGTTCAAGCTCCATTCAATTTCGTTGGGTATCCAGACTCCGGTTATTACGTTGAACGTTCAGGCTCTGGTCAGTTTCGTTGGGTATCCAGACTCCGGTTATTACGTTGAGCGTTCAGGCTCCGGTCAGCTTCGTTGGGTATCCAAACTCCGGTTTTTACGTTGAGCGTTCAAGCTCCGGTCAGTTTTGTTGGGTATCCAGACTCTGGTTATTATGTTGAGGGTTTAGGCTCCGGTCAGTTTCGTTGGGTATCCAGACTCCGGTTATTACGTTGAGCGTTCAGGCTCCGGTCAGTTTCGTTGGGTATCTAGACTTCGGTTATTACGTTGAGCGTTCAGGCTCCGGTCAGTTTCTTTGGGTATCCAGACTCCGGTTATTACGTTGAGCGTTCAGGCTCCGGTCAGTTTCGTTGGGTATCCAGACTCCGGTTATTACGTTGAGCGTTCAGGCTCCGGTCAGTTTCGTTGGGTATTCAGTCTTCGTTTATTACGTTGAGCGTTCAGGCTCCGGTTAGTTTCGTTGGGTATCCAGACTCCGGTTATTACGTTGAGTGTTCAGGCTCCGGTCAGTTTCGTTAGGTATCCAGACTCCGGTTATTACGTTGAGCGTTCAGGCTCCGGGTAGTTTCTTTGGGTATCCAGACTCCGGTTATTACGTTGAGCGTTCAAGCTCCGGTCAGTTTCGTTGGGTATCTAGACTCCGGTTTTTCGTTGAGCGTTCAGGCTCCGGTCAAATTTGTTGGGTATCCAGACTTCGGTTGTTACGTTGAGCATTCAGGCTCCGGTCAGTTTTGTTGGGTATCCAGACTCCGGTTTTTACGTTGAGATAGCAAGCTCCGGTCAGTTTTGTTGGGTAACCAGACACCGGTTATTACGTTGAGCGTTCAGCCTCCGGTCAGTTTCGTTGGGTATCCAGACTCCGGTTATTACGTTGAGCGTTCAGGCTCTGGTCAGTTTCGTTGCGTATCCAGACTCCGGTTTTTACGTTGAGCGTTCAGGCTCCGGTCAGTTTTGTTGGGTATCCAGACTCCGGTTATTATGTTGAGGGTTCAGGCTCCGGTCAGTTTCGTTGGGTATCCAGACTCCGGTTATTACGTTGAGCGTTCAGGATCCGGTCAGTTTCTTTCGGTATTCAGACTTCGGTTATTACGTTGAGCGTTCAGGCTTCGGTCAGTTTTGTTGGGTATCCAGACTCCGATTATTACGTTGAGCGTTGAGGCTCCGGTCAGTTTCGTTGGGTATTCAGACTTCGTTTATTACGTTGAGCGTTCAGGCTCCAGTCAGTTTCGTTTGGTATCCAGACTTCGGTTATTACATTGAGCGTTCAGGGTCAGGTCAGTTTCGTTGGGTATCCAGACTTCGGTTATTACGTTGAGCGTTCAGGCTTCGGTCAGTTTCGTTGGGTATCCAGACTTCGGTTATTACGTTGAGCGTTCAGGCTTCGGTCAGTTTCGTTGGGTATCCAGACTCTGGTTATTACGTTGAGCGTTCAGGCTCCGGTCAGTTTCTTTGGGTATCCAGACTCCATTTATTACGTTGAGCGTTCAAGCTCCGGTCAGTTTCGTTGGGTATCCAGACTCCGGTTATTACGTTGAGCGTTCAGGCTCCAGTCAGTGTCGTTTGGTATCCAGACTTCGGTTATTACGTTGAGCGTTCAGGCTCCGGTCAGTTTCGTTGGGTATCCAGACTTCGGTTATTACGTTGAGGGTTCAGGCTCCGGTCAGTTTCGTTGGGTATCCAAACTCTGGTTATTACGTTGAGCGTTCAGGCTCCGGTCAGTTTCGTTGTGTATCCAGACTCCGGTTATTACGTTGAGCAATCAGGTTCCGGTCAATTTCGTTGTGTATCCAGACTCCGGTTATTACGTTGATCGTTGAGGCTCCAGTCAGTTTCGTTGATTATCCAGACTCCGGTTATTACGTTGAGCGTTATGGCTCCAGTCAATTTCGTTGAGTATCCAGATTCCGGTTATTAGGTTGAGCGTTCAAGCTCCATTCAATTTCGTTGGGTATCCAGACTCCGGTTATTACGTTGAACGTTCAGGCTCCGGTTAGTTTCGTTCGGTATCCAGACTCCGGTTATTACGTTGAGCGTTCAGGCTCCGATCAGTTTCGTTGGGTATCCAAACTCCGGTTTTTACGTTGAGCGTTCAGGCTCCGGTTAGTTTTGTTGGGTATCCAGACTCCGGTTATTATGTTGAGGGTTCAAGCTCCGGTCAGTTTCGTTTGGTATCCAGACTTCGGTTATTACGTTGAGCGTTCAGGCTCCGGTCAGTTATGTTGGGTATCCTGACTCCGGTTTTTACGTTGAGCGTTCAGGCTCCGGTCAGTTTTGTGGGGTATCCAGACTCCGGTTATTATGTTGAGCGTTCAGACTTCGGTCAGTTTCGTAGGGTATCCAGACTTCGGTTATTACGTTGAGCAATCAGGCTCCGGTCAATTTCGTTGTGTATCCAGACTCCGGTTATTACGTTGATCGTTGAGGCTCCAGTCAGTTTCGTTGATTATCCAGACTCCGGTTATTACGTTGAGCATTATGGCTCCAGTCAGTGTCGTTTGGTATCAAGACTTCGGTTATTACGTTGAGCGTTCAGGCTCCGGTCAATTTCGTTGGGTATCCAGACTCTGGTTATTACGTTGAGCGTTCAGGCTCCGGTCAGTTTCGTTGTGTATCCAGAATCCGGTTATTACATTGAGCAATCAGGCTCCGGTCAATTTTGTTGTGTATCCAGACTCCGGTTATTACGTTGATCGTTGAGGCTCCAGTCAGTTTCGTTGATTATCCAGACTCCGGTTATTACGTTGAGCACTCAGGCTCCAGTCAGTTTCGTTGAGTATCCAGATTCTGGTTATTACGTTGAGCGTTCAAGCTCCATTCAATTTTGTTGGGTATCCAGACTCCGGTTATTACGTTGAACGTTCAGGCTCCGGTCAGTTTTGTTGGGTATCCAGATTCCGGTTATTACGTTGAGCGTTCAGGCTACGGTCAGTTTCGTTGGGTATCCAGACTCCGGTTTTTACTTTGAGCGTTCAGGCTCCGGTCAGTTTTGTTGGGTATCCAGACTCCGGTTATTATGTTGAGGGTTTAGGCTCCGGTCAGTTTCGTTGGGTATCCAGACTCCGGTTATTACGTTGAGCGTTCAGGCTCCGGTCAGTTTCGTTGGGTATCCAGACTTCGGTTATTACGTTGAGCGTTCAGGCTCCGGTCAGTTTCTTTGGGTATCCAGACTCCGGTTATTACGTTGAGCGTTCAGGCTCCGGTCAGTTTCGTTGGGTATCCAGACTCCGGTTAATACGTTGAGCGTTCAGGCTCCGGTCAGTTTCGTTGGGTATTCAGTCTTCGGTTATTACGTTGAGCGTTCAGGCTCCGGTTAGTTTCGTTGGGTATCCAGACTCCGGTTATTACGTTGAGCGTTCAGGCTCCGGTCAGTTTCGTTGTGTATCCAGACTCCGGTTATTACGTTGAGCAATCAGGCTCCGGTCAATTTCGTTCTGTATCCAGACTCCGATTATTACGTTGATCGTTGAGGCTCCAGTCAGTTTCGTTGATTATCCAGACTCCGGTTATTACGTTGAGCGTTATGGCTCCAGTCAGTTTCGTTGAGTATCCAGATTCCGGTTATTACGTTGAGCGTTCAAGCTCCATTCAATTTCGTTGGGTATCCAGACTCTGGTTATTACGTTGAGCGTTCAGGCTCTGGTCAATTTCGTTGGGTATCCAGACTCCGGTTATTACGTTGAGCGTTCAGGCTCCGGTCAGTTTCGTTGGGTATCCAGACTCCGGTTATTACGTTGAACGTTTAGGCTCCGGTCAGTTTCGTTGGGTATCCAGACTCCGGTTATTACGTTGAGCGTTCAGGCTACAGTCAATTTCGTTGGGTATCTAGACTCCGGTTTTTACTTTGAGCGTTCAGGCTCCGGTCAGTTTTGTTGGGTATCCAGACTTCGGTTATTACGTTGAGCGTTCATGCTCCGGTCAGTTTCGTTGGGTATCCAGACTTCGGTTATTACGTTGAGCGTTCAGGCTCCGGTCAGTTTCTTTGGGTATCCAGACTCCGGTTATTACGTTGAGCGTTCAGGCTCCGGTCAGTTTCGTTGGGTATCCAGACTCCGGTTAATACATTGAGCGTTCTGGCTCCGGTCAGTTACGTTGGGTATTCAGTCTTCGGTTATTACGTTGAGCGTTCAGGCTCCGGTTAGTTTCGTTGGGTATCCAGACTCCAGTTATTACGTTGAGCGTTCAGGCTCCGGTCAGTTTCGTTGTGTATCCAGACTACGGTTATTACGTTGAGCAATCAGGCTCCGGTCAATTTCGTTGTGTATCCAGACTCCTGTTATTACGTTGATCGTTGAGGCTCCAGTCAGTTTCGTTGATTATCCAGACTCCGGTTATTACGTTGAGCATTATGGCTCCAGTCAGTGTCGTTTGGTATCAAGACTTCGGTTATTACGTTGAGCGTTCAGGCTCCGGTCAATTTCGTTGGGTATCCAGACTCTGGTTATTACGTTGAGCGTTCAGGCTCCGGTCAGTTTCGTTGTGTATCCAGAATCCGGTTATTACGTTGAGCAATCAGGCTCCGGTCAATTTTGTTGTGTATCCAGACTCCGGTTATTACGTTGATCGTTGAGGCTCCAGTCAGTTTCGTTGATTATCCAGACTCCGGTTATTACGTTGAGCATTCAGGCTCCAGTCAGTTTCGTTGAGTATCCAGATTCTGGTTATTACGTTGAGCATTCAAGCTCCATTCAATTTTGTTGGGTATCCAGACTCCGGTTATTACGTTGAACGTTCAGGCTCCGGTCAGTTTCGTTGGGTATCCAGATTCCGGTTATTACGTTGAGCGTTCAGGCTACGGTCAGTTTCGTTGGGTATCCAGACTCCGGTTTTTACTTTGAGCGTTCAGGCTCCGGTCAGTTTTGTTGGGTATCCAGACTCCGGTTATTATGTTGAGGGTTTAGGCTCCGGTCAGTTTCGTTGGGTATCCAGACTCCGGTTATTACGTTGAGCGTTCAGGCTCCGGTCAGTTTCGTTGGGTATCCAGACTTCGGTTATTACGTTGAGCGTTCAGGCTCCGGTCAGTTTCTTTGGGTATCCAGACTCCGGTTATTACGTTGAGCGTTCAGGCTCCGGTCAGTTTTGTTGGGTATCCAGACTCCGGTTAATACGTTGAGCGTTCAGGCTCCGGTCAGTTTCGTTGGGTATTCAGTCTTCGGTTAATACGTTGAGCGTTCAGGCTCCGGTTAGTTTCGTTGGGTATCCAGACTCCGGTTATTACGTTGAGCGTTCAGGCTCCGGTCAGTTTCGTTTTGTATCCAGACTCCGGTTATTACGTTGAGCAATCAGGCTCCGGTCAATTTCGTTCTGTATCCAGACTCCGATTATTACGTTGATCGTTGAGGCTCCAGTCAGTTTCGTTGATTATCCAGACTCCGGTTATTACGTTGAGCGTTATGGCTCCAGTCAGTTTCATTGAGTATCCAGATTCCGGTTATTACGTTGAGCGTTCAAGCTCCATTCAATTTCGTTGGGTATCCAGACTCTGGTTATTACGTTGAGCGTTCAGGCTCTGGTCAATTTCGTTGGGTATCCAGACTCCGGTTATTACGTTGAGCGTTCAGGCTCCGGTCAGTTTCGTTGGGTATCCAGACTCCGGTTATTACGTTGAGCGTTTAGGCTCCAGTCAGTTTCGTTGAGTATCCAGATTCCGGTTATTACGTTGAGCGTTCAAGCTCCATTCAATTTTGTTGGGTATCCAGACTCCAGTTATTACGTTGAACGTTCAGGCTCCGGTCAGTTTCGTTGGGTATCCAGATTCCGGTTATTACGTTGAGTGTTCAGGCTACGGTCAGTTTCGTTGGGTATCCAGACTCCGGTTTTTACTTTGAGCTTCATGCTCCGGTCAGTTTTGTTGGGTATCCAGACTTCGGTTATTCCGTTGAGCGTTCAGGCTCCGGTCAGTTTCTTTGGGTATCCAGACTCCGGTTATTACGTTGAGCGTTCAGGCTCCGGTCAGTTTCGTTGGGTATCCAGACTCCGGTTAATACGTTGAGCGTTCTGGCTCCGGTCAGTTTCGTTGGGTATTCAGTCTTCGGTTATTACGTTGAGCGTTCAGGCTCCGGTTAGTTTCGTTGGGTATCCAGACTCCGGTTATTACGTTGAGCGTTCAGGCTCCGGTCAGTTTCGTTGTGTATCCAGACTACGGTTATTACGTTGAGCAATCAGGCTCCGGTCAATTTTGTTATGTATCCAGACTCCGGTTATTACGTTGAGCGTTCAGGCTCCGGTCAGTTTCGTTGTGTATCCAGACTCCGGTTATTACGTTGAGCAATCAGGCTCCGGTCAATTTCGTTTTGTATCCAGACTCCGATTATTACGTTGATCGTTGAGGCTCCAGTCAGTTTCGTTGATTATCCAGACTCCGGTTATTACATTGAGCGTTATGGCTCCAGTCAGTTTCGTTGAGTATCCAGATTCCGGTTATTACGTTGAGCGTTCAAGCTCCATTCAATTTCGTTGGGTATCCAGACTCCGGTTATTACGTTGAACGTTCAGGCTCTGGTCAATTTTGTTGGGTATCCAGACTCCGGTTATTACGTTGAGCGTTCAGGCTCCGGTCAGTTTCGTTGGGTATCCAAACTCCGGTTTTTACGTTGAGCGTTCAGGCTCCGGTCAGTTTTGTTGGGTATCCAGACTCCGGTTATTATGTTGAGGGTTTAGGCTCCGGTCAGTTTCGTTGGGTATCCAGAATCCGGTTATTACGTTGAGCGTTCAGGCTCCTGTCAGTTTCGTTGGGTATCCAGACTTCGGTTATTACGTTGAGCGTTCAGGCTCCGGTCAGTTTCTTTGGGTATCCAGACTCCGGTTATTACGTTGAGCGTTCAGGCTCCGGTCAGTTTCGTTGGGTATCCAAACTCCGGTTAATACGTTGAGCGTTCAGGCTCCGGTCAGTTTCGTTGGGTATTCAGTCTTCGGTTATTACGTTGAGCGTTCAGGCTCCGGTTAGTTTCGTTGGGTATCCAGACTCCGGTTATTACGTTGAGCGTTCAGGCTCCGGTCAGTTTCGTTGTGTATCCAGACTCCGGTTATTACGTTGAGCAATCAGGCTCCGGTCAATTTCGTTCTGTATCCAGACTCCGATTATTACGTTGATCGTTGAGGCTCCAATCATTTTCGTTGATTATCCAGACTTCGGTTATTACGTTAAGCATTATGGCTCCAGTCAGTTTCGTTGAGTATCCAGATTTCGGTTTTTACGTTGAGCGTTCAAGCTCCATTCAATTTCGTTGGGTATCCAGACTCTGGTTATTACGTTGAGCGTTCAGGCTCCGGTCAATTTCGTTGGGTATCCAGACTCCGGTTATTACGTTGAGCGTTCAGGCTCCGGTCAGTTTCGTTGGGTATCTAGACTTCGGTTATTACGTTGAGCGTTCAGGCTCCGGTCAGTTTCTTTGGGTATCCAGACTCCGGTTATTACGTTGAGCGTTCAGGCTCCGGTCAGTTTCGTTGGGTATCCAGACTCCGGTTATTACGTTGAGCGTTCAGGCTCCGGTCAGTTTCGTTGGGTATTCAGTCTTCGTTTATTACGTTGAGCGTTCAGGCTTCGGTTAGTTTCGTTAGGTATCCAGACTCCGGTTATTACGTTGAGCGTTCAGGCTATGGTCAGTTTCGTTGTGTATCAGGACTCCGGTTATTACGTTGAGCAATCAGGCTCCGGTCAATTTCGTTCTGTATCCAGACTCCGATTATTACGTTGATCATTGAGGCTCCAGTCATTTTCGTTGATTATCCAGACTTCGGTTATTACGTTAAGCATTATGGCTCCAGTCAGTTTCGTTGAGTATCCAGATTTCGGTTATTACGTTGAGCGTTCAAGCTCCATTCAATTTCGTTGGGTATCCAGACTCCGGTTATTACGTTGAACGTTCAGGCTCTGGTCAGTTTCGTTGGGTATCCAAACTCCGGTTATTACGTTGAGCGTTCAGGCTCCGGTCAGCTTCGTTGGGTATCCAAACTCCGGTTTTTACGTTGAGCGTTCAAGCTCCGGTCAGTTTTGTTGGGTATCCAGACTCTGGTTATTATGTTGAGGGTTTAGGCTCCGGTCAGTTTCGTTGGGTATCCAGACTCCGGTTATTACGTTGAGCGTTCAGGCTCCGGTCAGTTTCGTTGGGTATCTAGACTTCGGTTATTACGTTGAGCGTTCAGGCTCCGGTCAGTTTCTTTGGGTATCCAGACTCCGGTTATTACGTTGAGCGTTCAGGCTCCGGTCAGTTTCGTTGGGTATCCAGACTCCGGTTATTACGTTGAGCGTTCAGGCTCCGGTCAGTTTCGTTGGGTATTCAGTCTTCGTTTATTACGTTGAGCGTTCAGGCTCCGGTTAGTTTCGTTGGGTATCCAGACTCCGGTTATTACGTTGAGTGTTCAGGCTCCGGTCAGTTTCGTTAGGTATCCAGACTCCGGTTATTACCTTGAGCGTTCAGGCTCCGGGTAGTTTCTTTGGGTATCCAGACTCCGGTTATTACGTTGAGCGTTCAAGCTCCGGTCAGTTTCGTTGGGTATCTAGACTCCGGTTTTTCGTTGAGCGTTCAGGCTCCGGTCAAATTTGTTGGGTATCCAGACTTCGGTTGTTACGTTGAGCATTCAGGCTCCGGTCAGTTTTGTTGGGTATCCAGACTCCGGTTTTTACGTTGAGATAGCAAGCTCCGGTCAGTTTTCTTGGGTAACCAGACACCGGTTATTACGTTGAGCGTTCAGCCTCCGGTCAGTTTCGTTGGGTATCCAGACTCCGGTTATTACGTTGAGCGTTCAGGCTCTGGTCAGTTTCGTTGCGTATCCAGACTCCGGTTTTTACGTTGAGCGTTCAGGCTCCGGTCAGTTTTGTTGGGTATCCAGACTCCGGTTATTATGTTGAGGGTTCAGGCTCCGGTCAGTTTCGTTGGGTATCCAGACTCCGGTTATTACGTTGAGCGTTCAGGATCCGGTCAGTTTCTTTCGGTATTCAGACTTCGGTTATTACGTTGAGCGTTCAGGCTTCGGTCAGTTTTGTTGGGTATCCAGACTCCGATTATTACGTTGAGCGTTCAGGCTCCGGTCAGTTTCGTTGGGTATTCAGACTTCGTTTATTACGTTGAGCGTTCAGGCTCCAGTCAGTTTCGTTTGGTATCCAGACTTCGGTTATTACATTGAGCGTTCAGGGTCAGGTCAGTTTCGTTGGGTATCCAGACTTCGGTTATTACGTTGAGCGTTCAGGCTTCGGTCAGTTTCGTTGGGTATCCAGACTTCGGTTATTACGTTGAGCGTTCAGGCTTCGGTCAGTTTCGTTGGGTATCCAGACTCTGGTTATTACGTTGAGCGTTCAGGCTCCGGTCAGTTTCTTTGGGTATCCAGACTCCATTTATTACGTTGAGCGTTCAAGCTCCGGTCAGTTTCGTTGGGTATCCAGACTCCGGTTATTACGTTGAGCGTTCAGGCTCCAGTCAGTGTCGTTTGGTATCCAGACTTCGGTTATTACGTTGAGCGTTCAGGCTCCGGTCAGTTTCGTTGGGTATCCAGACTTCGGTTATTACGTTGAGGGTTCAGGCTCCGGTCAGTTTCGTTGGGTATCCAAACTCTGGTTATTACGTTGAGCGTTCAGGCTCCGGTCAGTTTCGTTGTGTATCCAGACTCCGATTATTACGTTGAGCAATCAGGTTCCGGTCAATTTCGTTGTGTATCCAGACTCCGGTTATTACGTTGATCGTTGAGGCTCCAGTCAGTTTCGTTGATTATCCAGACTCCGGTTATTACGTTGAGCGTTATGGCTCCAGTCAATTTCGTTGAGTATCCAGATTCCGGTTATTAGGTTGAGCGTTCAAGCTCCATTCAATTTCGTTGGGTATCCAGACTCCGGTTATTACGTTGAACGTTCAGGCTCCGGTTAGTTTCGTTCGGTATCCAGACTCCGGTTATTACGTTGAGCGTTCAGGCTCCGATCAGTTTCGTTGGGTATCCAAACTCCGGTTTTTACGTTGAGCGTTCAGGCTCCGGTTAGTTTTGTTGGGTATCCAGACTCCGGTTATTATGTTGAGGGTTCAAGCTCCGGTCAGTTTCGTTTGGTATCCAGACTTCGATTATTACGTTGAGCGTTCAGGCTCCGGTCAGTTTCGTTGGGTATCCTGACTCCGGTTTTTA
This sequence comes from Lathyrus sativus, assembly GCA_963859935.3. NCBI lineage: Eukaryota > Viridiplantae > Streptophyta > Magnoliopsida > Fabales > Fabaceae > Lathyrus > Lathyrus sativus. Next base: position 350,007 of record CAWUDS030000647.1, read on the forward strand.
CGTTGAGCGTTCAGGCTCCGGTCAGTTTTGTGGGGTATCCAGACTCCGGTTATTATGTTGAGCGTTCAGACTTCGGTCAGTTTCGTAGGGTATCCAGACTCCGGTTATTACGTTGAACATTCAGGCTCCTGTCAATTTCATTGGGTGTCCAGACTCCGGTTATTACGTTGAGCGCTCAGGATCCGGTCAATTTTGTTGTGTATCCAGACTCCGGTTATTACATTGAGCGTTGAGGCTCCAGTCAGTTTCGTTGATTATCCAGACTCCGGTTATTACGTTGAGCGTTCAGGCTCTAGTCAGTTTCGTTGAGTATCCAAATTCCGGTTATTACGTTGAGCGTTCAAACTCCATTCAATTTCGTTGGGTATCCAGACTTCGGTTATTACGTTGAACGTTCAGGCTCCGGTTAGTTTCGTTGGGTATCCAGACTCCGGTTATTACGTTGAGCGTTCAGGCTCCGGTCATTTTCGTTGGGTATCCAAACTCCGGTTTTTACGTTGAGCGTTCAGGCTCCGGTCAGTTTTTTTGGGTATCCAGACTCCGGTTATTATGTTGAGGGTTTAGGCTCCGGTCAGTTTCGTTGGGTATCCAGACTCCGGTTATTACGTTGAGCGTTCAGGCTCCGGTCAGTTTCGTTGGGTATCCAGACTTCGGTTATTACGTTGAGCGTTCAGGCTCCGGTCAGTTTCTTTGGGTATCCAGACTCCGGTTATTACGTTGAGCGTTCAGGCTCCTGTCAGTTTCGTTGGGTATCCAGACTCCAGTTATTACGTTGAGCGTTCAGGCTCCGGTCAGTTTCGTTGGGTATTCAGTCTTCGGTTATTACGTTGAGCGTTCAGGCTCCGGTAAGTTTCGTTGGGTATCCAGACTCCGGTTATTACGTTGAGTGTTCAGGCTCCGGTCATTTTCGTTAGGTATCCAGACTCCGGTTATTACGTTGAGTGTTCAGGCTCCGGTCAGTTTCGTTGGGTATCCAGACTCCGGTTATTACGTTTAGCGTTCAGGCTCCGGTCAGTTTCGTTGGGTATTCAGTCTTCGGTTATTACGTTGAGCGTTCAGGCTCCGGTAAGTTTCGTTGGGTATCCAGACTCCGGTTATTACGTTGAGTGTTCAGGCTCCGGTCAGTTTCGTTAGGTATCCAGACTCCGGTTATTACGTTGAGCGTTCAGGCTCCGGTCAGTTTCTTTGGGTATCCAGACTCCGGTTATTACGTTGAGCGTTCAGGCTCCGGTCAGTTTCGTTGGGTATCCAGACTCCGGTTATTACGTTGAGCGTTCAGACTCCGGTCAGTTTCGTTGGGTATTCAGACTTCGGTTATTACGTTGAACGTTCAGGCTCCGGTCAGTTTCGTTGGGTATCCTGACTCCGGTTTTTACGTTGAGCGTTTAGGCTCCGGTCAGTTTTGTGGGGTATCCAGACTCCGGTTATTATGTTGAGTGTTCAGACTTCGGTGAGTTTCGTAGGGTATCCAGACTCCGGTTATTACGTTGAACGTTCAGGCTCCGGTCAATTTTGTTGGGTGTCCAGACTCCGGTTATTACGTTGAGCGCTCAAGCTCCGGTCAATTTCGTTGTGTATCCAGACTCCGGTTATTACGTTGAGCGTTGAGGCCCCAGTCAGTTTCGTTGATTATCCAGACTCCGGTTATTACGTTGAGCGTTTAGGCTCTAGTCAGTTTCGTTGAGTATCCAGATTCCGGTTATTACGTTGAGCGTTCAAGCTCCATTCAATTTCGTTGGGTATCCAGACTCCGGTTATTACGTTGAACGTTCAGGCCCCGGTTAGTTTCGTTCGCTATCCAGACTCCGGTTATTACGTTGAGCGTTCAGGCTCCTGTCAGTTTCGTTGGGTATCCAAACTCCGGTTTTTACGTTGAGCGTTCAGGCTCCGGTCAGTTTTGTTGGGTATCCAGACTCCGGTTATTATGTTGAGGGTTTAGGCTCCGGTCAGTTTCGTTGGGTATCCAGACTCTGGTTATTACGTTGAGCGTTCAGGCTCTGGTCAGTTTCGTTGGGTATCCAGACTTCGGTTATTCCGTTGAGCGTTCAGGCTCCGGTCAGTTTCTTTGGATATCCAGACTCCGGTTATTACGTTGAGCGTTCAGGCTCCGGTCAGTTTCGTTGGGTATCCAGACTCCGGTTAATACGTTGAGCGTTCTGGCTCCGGTCAGTTTCGTTGGGTATTCAGTCTTCGGTTATTACGTTGAGCGTTCAGGCTCCGGTTAGTTTCGTTGGGTATCCAGACTCCGGTTATTACGTTGAGCGTTCAGGCTCCGGTCAGTTTCGTTGTGTATCCAGACTACGGTTATTACGTTGAGCAATCAGGCTCCGGTCAATTTTGTTATGTATCCAGACTCCGGTTATTACGTTGAGCGTTCAGGCTCCGGTCAGTTTCGTTGGGTATCCAAACTCCGGTTTTTACGTTGAGCGTTCAGACTCCGGTTAGTTTTGTTGGGTATCCAGACTCCGGTTATTATGTTGAGGGTTCAAGCTCCGGTCAGTTTCGTTTGGTATCCAGACTTCGGTTATTACGTTGAGCGTTCAGGCTCCGGTCAGTTTCGTTGGGTATCCTGACTCCGGTTTTTACGTTGAGCGTTCAGGCTCCGGTCAGTTTTGTGGGGTATCCAGACTCCAGTTATTATGTTGAGCGTTCAGACTTCGGTCAGTTTCGTAGGGTATCCAGACTCCGGTTATTACGTTGAACATTCAGGCTCCTGTCAATTCCGTTGGGTATCCAGACTCCGGTTATTAGGTTGAGCGCTCAGGCTCCGGTCAATTTTGTTGTGTATCCATACTCCGGTTATTACGTTGAGCGTTGAGGCTCCAGTCAGTTTCGTTGATTATCCAGACTCCGGTTATTACGTTGAGCGTTCAGGCTCTAGTCAGTTTCGTTGAGTATCCAAATTCCGGTTATTACGTTGAGCGTTCAAACTCCATTCAATTTCGTTGGGTATCCAGACTCCGGTTATTACGTTGAACGTTCAGGCTCCGGTTAGTTTCGTTGGGTATCCAGACTCCGGTTATTACGTTGAGCGTTCAGGCTCCGGTCAGTTTCGTTGGGTATCCAAACTCCGGTTTTTACGTTGAGCGTTCAGGCTCCGGTCAGTTTTGTTGGGTATCCAAACTCTGGTTATTATGTGGAGGGTTTAGGCTCCGGTCAGTTTCGTTGGGTATCCAGACTCTGGTTATTACGTTGAGCGTTCAGGCTCCGGTCAGTTTCATTGGGTATCCAGACTTCGGTTATTACGTTGAGCGTTCAGGCTCCGGTCAGTTTCGTTGGGTATTCAGTCTTCGGTTATTACGTTGAGCGTTCAGGCTCCGGTAAGTTTCGTTGGGTATCCAGACTCCGGTTATTACGTTGAGTGTTCAGGCTCCGGTCAGTTTCGTTAGGTATCCAGACTCCGGTTATTACGTTGAGCGTTCAGGCTCCGGTCAGTTTCTTTGGGTATCCAGACTCCGGTTATTACGTTGAGCGTTCAGGCTCCGGTCAGTTTCGTTGGGTATCCAGACTCCGGTTATTACGTTGAGCGTTCAGGCTCCGGTCAGTTTCGTTGGGTATTCAGACTTCGGTTATTACGTTGAACGTTCAAGCTCCGGTCAGTTTTGTTGGGTATCCTGACTCCGGTTTTTACGTTGAGCGTTCAGGCTCCGGTCAGTTTTGTGGGGTATCCAGACTCCGGTTATTACGTTGAGCGCTCAAGCTCCGGTCAATTTCGTTGTGTATCCAGACTCCGGTTATTACGTTGAGCATTGAGGCCCCAGTCGGTTTCGTTGATTATCCATACTCCGGTTATTACGTTGAGCGTTTAGGCTCTAGTCAGTTTCGTTGAATATCCAGATTCCGGTTATTACGTTGAGCGTTCAAGCTCCATTCAATTTCGTTGGGTATCCAGACTCCGGTTATAACGTTGAACGTTCAGGCCCCGGTTAGTTTCGTTCGCTATCCAGACTCCGGTTATTACGTTGAGCGTTCAGGCTCCTGTCAGTTTCGTTGGGTATCCAAACTCCGGTTTTTACGTTGAGCGTTCAGGTTCCGGTCAGTTTTGTTGGGTATCCAGACTCCGGTTATTATGTTGAGGGTTTAGGCTCCGGTCAGTTTCGTTGGGTATCCAGACTCCGGTTATTACGTTGAGCGTTCAGGCTCCGGTCAGATTTGTTGGGTATCCAGACTTCGGTTATTCCGTTGAGCGTTCAGGCTCCGGTCAGTTTCTTTGGGTATCCAGACTCCGGTTATTACGTTGAGCGTTCAGGCTCCGGTCAATTTCATTGGGTATCCAGGCTCCGGTTAATACGTTGAGCATTCTGGCTCCGGTCAGTCTCGTTGGGTATTCAGTCTTCGGTTATTACGTTGAGCGTTCAGGCTCCGGTTAGTTTCGTTGGGTATCCAGACTCCGGTTATTACGTTGAGCGTTCAGGCTCCGGTCAGTTTTGTTGTGTATCCAGACTACGGTTATTACGTTGAGCAATCAGGCTCCGGTCAATTTTGTTATGTATCCAGACTCCGGTTATTACGTTGATCGTTGAGGCTCCAGTCAGTTTCGTTGATTATCCAGAATCCGGTTATTACGTTGAGCGTTATGGCTCCAGTCAGTTTCGTTGAGTATCCAGATTCCGGTTATTATGTTGAGCGTTCAAGCTCCATTCAATTTCGTTGGGTATCTAGACTCCGGTTATTACGTTGAACGTTCAGGCTCCGGTTAGTTTCGTTCGGTATCCAGACTCCGATTATTACGTTGAGCGTTCAGGCTCCGGTCAGTTTCGTTGGGTATCCAAACTCTGGTTTTTACGTTGAGCGTTCAGGCTACGGTTAGTTTTGTTGGGTATCCAGACTCCGGTTATTATGTTGACGGTTCAAGCTCCGGTAAGTTTCGTTTGGTATCCAGACTTCGGTTATTACGTTGAGCGTTCAGGCTCCGGTCAGTTTCGTTGGGTATCCTGACTCCGGTTTTTACGTTGAGCGTTCAGGCTCCGGTCAGTTTTGTGGGGTATCCAGACTCCGGTTATTATGTTGAGCATTCAGACTTCGGTGAGTTTCGTAGGGTATCCAGACTCCGGTTATTACGTTGAACGTTCAGGCTCCGGTCAATTTTGTTGGGTGTCCAGACTCCGGTTATTACGTTGAGCGCTCAAGCTCCGGTCAATTTCGTTGTGTATCCAGACTCCGGTTATTACGTTGAGCGTTGAGGCCCCAGTCGGTTTCGTTGATTATCCATACTCCGGTTATTACGTTGAGCGTTTAGGCTCTAGTCAGTTTCGTTGAGTATCCAGATTCCGGTTATTATGTTGAGCGTTCAAACTCCATTCAATTTCGTTGGGTATCCAGACTCCGGTTATAACGTTGAACGTTCAGGCCCCGGTTAGTTTCGTTCGCTATCCAGACTCCGGTTATTACGTTGAGCGTTCAGGCTCCTGTCAGTTTCGTTGGGTATCCAAACTCCGGTTTTTACGTTGAGCGTTCAGGTTCCGGTCAGTTTTGTTGGGTATCCAGACTCCGGTTATTATGTTGAGGGTTTAGGCTCCGGTCAGTTTCGTTGGGTATCCAGACTCCGGTTATTACGTTGAGCGTTCAGGCTCCGGTCAGATTTGTTGGGTATCCAGACTTCGGTTATTCCGTTGAGCGTTCAGGCTCCGGTCAGTTTCTTTGGGTATCCAGACTCCGGTTATTACGTTGAGCGTTCAGGCTCCGATCAATTTCGTTGGGTATCCAGACTCCGGCTATTACGTTGAGTGTTCAGGCTCCGGTCAGTTTCGTTAGGTATCCAGACTCCGGTTATTACGTTGAGCGTTCAAGCTCCGGTCAGTTTCTTTGGGTATCCAGACTCCGGTTATTACGTTGAGCGTTCAGGCTCCGGTCAGTTTCGTTGGGTATCCAGACTCCGGTTATTACGTTGAGCGTTCAGGCTCCGGTCAGTTTCGTTGGGTATTCAGACTTCGGTTATTACGTTGAACGTTCAGGCTCCGGTCAGTTTTGTTGGGTATCCTGACTCCGGTTTTTACGTTGAGCGTTCAGGCTCCGCTCAGTTTTGTGGGGTATCCAGACTCCGGTTATTATGTTGAGCATTCAGACTTCGGTGAGTTTCGTAGGGTATCCAGACTCCGGTTATTACGTTGAACGTTCAGGCTCCGATCAATTTTGTTGGGTGTCCAGACTCCGGTTATTACGTTGAGCGCTCAAGCTCCGGTCAATTTCGTTGTGTATCCAGACTCCGGTTATTACGTTGAGCGTTGAGGCCCCAGTCGGTTTCGTTGATTATCCATACTCCGGTTATTACGTTGAGCGTTTAGGCTCTAGTCAGTTTCGTTGAGTATCCAGATTCCGGTTATTACGTTGAGCGTTCAAGCTCCATTCAATTTCGTTGGGTATCCAGACTCCGGTTATAACGTTGAACGTTCAGGCCCCGGTTAGTTTCGTTCGCTATCCAGACTCCGGTTATTACGTTGAGCGTTCAGGCTCCTGTCAGTTTCGTTGGGTATCCAAACTCCGGTTTTTACGTTGAGCGGTCAGGTTCCGGTCAGTTTTGTTGGGTATCCAGACTCCGGTTATTATGTTGAGGGTTTAGGCTCCGGTCAGTTTCGTTGGGTATCCAGACTCCGGTTATTACGTTGAGCGTTCAGGCTCCGGTCAGATTTGTTGGGTATCCAGACTTCGGTTATTCCGTTGAGCGTTCAGGGTCCGGTCAGTTTCTTTGGGTATCCAGACTCCGGTTATTACGTTGAGCGTTCAGGCTCCGGTCAATTTCGTTGGGTATCCAGGCTCCGGTTAATACGTTGAGCATTCTGGCTCCGGTCAGTTTCGTTGGGTATTCAGTCTTCGGTTATTACGTTGAGCGTTCAGGCTCCGGTTAGTTTCGTTGGGTATCCAGACTCCGGTTATTACGTTGAGCGTTCAGGCTCCGGTCAGTTTCGTTGTGTATCCAGACTACGGTTATTACGTTGAGCAATCAGGCTCCGGTCAATTTTGTTATGTATCCAGACTCCGGTTATTACGTTGATCGTTGAGGCTCTAGTCAGTTTCGTTGATTATCCAGAATCCGGTTATTACGTTGAGCGTTATGGCTCCAGTCAGTTTCGTTGAGTATCCAGATTCCGGTTATTATGTTGAGCGTTCAAGCTCCATTCAATTTCGTTGGGTATCCAGACTCCGGTTATTACGTTGAACGTTCAGGCTCCGGTTAGTTTCGTTTGGTATCCAGACTCCGATTATTACGTTGAGCGTTCAGGCTCCGGTCAGTTTCGTTGGGTATCCAAACTCTGGTTTTTACGTTGAGCGTTCAGGCTACGGTTAGTTTTGTTGGGTATCCAGACTCCGGTTATTATGTTGACGGTTCAAGCTCCGGTAAGTTTCGTTTGGTATCCAGACTTCGGTTATTACGTTGAGCGTTCAGGCTCCGGTCAGTTTCGTTGGGTATCCTGACTCCGGTTTTTACGTTGAGCGTTCAGGCTCCGGTCAGTTTTGTGGGGTATCCAGACTCCGGTTATTATGTTGAGCATTCAGACTTCGGTGAGTTTCGTAGGGTATCCAGACTCCGGTTATTACGTTGAACGTTCAGGCTCCGGTCAATTTTGTTGGGTGTCCAGACTCCGGTTATTACGTTGAGCGCTCAAGCTCCGGTCAATTTCGTTGTGTATCCAGACTCCGGTTATTACGTTGAGCGTTGAGGCCCCAGTCGGTTTCGTTGATTATCCATACTCCGGTTATTACGTTGAGCGTTCAGGCTCTAGTCAGTTTCGTTGAGTATCCAAATTCCGGTTATTACGTTGAGCGTTCAAACTCCATTCAATTTCGTTGGGTATCCAGACTCCGGTTATTACGTTGAACGTTCAGGCTCCGGTTAGTTTCGTGGGGTATCCAGACTCCGGTTATTACGTTAAGCGTTCAGGCTCCGGTCAGTTTCGTTGGGTATCCAAACTCTGGTTTTTACGTTGAGCGTTCAGGCTCCGGTCAGCTTTGTTGGGTATCCAAACTCCGGTTATTATGTTGAGGGTTTAGGCTCCGGTCAGTTTCGTTGGGTATCCAGACTCCGGTTATTACGTTGAGCGTTCAGGCTCCGGTCAGTTTCGTTGGGTATCCAGACTTCGGTTATTACGTTGAGCGTTCAGGCTCCGGTCAGTTTCGTTGGGTATTCAGTCTTCGGTTATTACGTTGAGCGTTCAGGCTCCGGTAAGTTTCGTTGGGTATCCAGACTCCGGTTATTACGTTGAGTGTTCAGGCTCCGGTCAGTTTCGTTAGGTATCCAGACTCCGGTTATTACGTTGATCGTTGAGGCTCCAGTCAGTTTCGTTGATTATCCAGAATCCGGTTATTACGTTGAGCGTTATGGCTCCAGTCAGTTTCGTTGAGTATCCAGATTCCGGTTATTATGTTGAGCGTTCAAGCTCCATTCAATTTCGTTGGGTATCCAGACTCCGGTTATTACGTTGAACGTTCAGGCTCCGGTTAGTTTCGTTTGGTATCCAGACTCCGATTATTACGTTGAGCGTTCAGGCTCCGGTCAGTTTCGTTGGGTATCCAAACTCTGGTTTTTACGTTGAGCGTTCAGGCTACGGTTAGTTTTGTTGGGTATCCAGACTCCGGTTATTATGTTGACGGTTCAAGCTCCGGTAAGTTTCGTTTGGTATCCAGACTTCGGTTATTACGTTGAGCGTTCAGGCTCCGGTCAGTTTCGTTGGGTATCCTGACTCCGGTTTTTACGTTGAGCGTTCAGGCTCCGGTCAGTTTTGTGGGGTATCCAGACTCCGGTTATTATGTTGAGCATTCAGACTTCGGTGAGTTTCGTAGGGTATCCAGACTCCGGTTATTACGTTGAACGTTCAGGCTCCGGTCAATTTTGTTGGGTGTCCAGACTCCGGTTATTACGTTGAGCGCTCAAGCTCCGGTCAATTTCGTTGTGTATCCAGACTCCGGTTATTACGTTGAGCGTTGAGGCCCCAGTCGGTTTCGTTGATTATCCATACTCCGGTTATTACGTTGAGCGTTCAGGCTCTAGTCAGTTTCGTTGAGTATCCAAATTCCGGTTATTACGTTGAGCGTTCAAACTCCATTCAATTTCGTTGGGTATCCAGACTCCGGTTATTACGTTGAACGTTCAGGCTCCGGTTAGTTTCGTGGGGTATCCAGACTCCGGTTATTACGTTAAGCGTTCAGGCTCCGGTCAGTTTCGTTGGGTATCCAAACTCTGGTTTTTACGTTGAGCGTTCAGGCTCCGGTCAGTTTTGTTGGGTATCCAAACTCCGGTTATTATGTTGAGGGTTTAGGCTCCGGTCAGTTTCGTTGGGTATCCAGACTCCGGTTATTACGTTGAGCGTTCAGGCTCCGGTCAGTTTCGTTGGGTATCCAGACTTCGGTTATTACGTTGAGCGTTCAGGCTCCGGTCAGTTTCGTTGGGTATTCAGTCTTCGGTTATTACGTTGAGCGTTCAGGCTCCGGTAAGTTTCGTTGGGTATCCAGACTCCGGTTATTACGTTGAGTGTTCAGGCTCCGGTCAGTTTCGTTAGGTATCCAGACTCCGGTTATTACGTTGAGCGTTCAGGCTCCGGTCAGTTTCGTTGGGTATCCAGACTCCGGTTATTACGTTGAACGTTCAGGCTCCGGTCAATTTTGTTGGGTGTCCAGACTCCGGTTATTACGTTGAGCGCTCAAGCTCCGGTCAATTTCGTTGTGTATCCAGACTCCGGTTATTACGTTGAGCGTTGAGGCCCCAGTCGGTTTCGTTGATTATCCATACTCCGGTTATTACGTTGAGCGTTTAGGCTCTAGTCAGTTTCGTTGAGTATCCAGATTCCGGTTATTATGTTGAGCGTTCAAACTCCATTCAATTTCGTTGGGTATCCAGACTCCGGTTATAACGTTGAACGTTCAGGCCCCGGTTAGTTTCGTTCGCTATCCAGACTCCGGTTATTACGTTGAGCGTTCAGGCTCCTGTCAGTTTCGTTGGGTATCCAAACTCCGGTTTTTACGTTGAGCGTTCAGGTTCCGGTCAGTTTTGTTGGGTATCCAGACTCCGGTTATTATGTTGAGGGTTTAGGCTCCGGTCAGTTTCGTTGGGTATCCAGACTCCGGTTATTACGTTGAGCGTTCAGGCTCCGGTCAGATTTGTTGGGTATCCAGACTTCGGTTATTCCGTTGAGCGTTCAGGCTCCGGTCAGTTTCTTTGGGTATCCAGACTCCGGTTATTACGTTGAGCGTTCAGGCTCCGATCAATTTCGTTGGGTATCCAGACTCCGGTTATTACGTTGAGTGTTCAGGCTCCGGTCAGTTTCGTTAGGTATCCAGACTCCGGTTATTACGTTGAGCGTTCAGGCTCCGGTCAGTTTCTTTGGGTATCCAGACTCCGGTTATTACGTTGAGCGTTCAGGCTCCGGTCAGTTTCGTTGGGTATCCAGACTCCGGTTATTACGTTGAGCGTTCAGGCTCCGGTCAGTATCGTTGGGTATCCAGACTTCGGTTATTACGTTGAGCGTTCAGGCTCCGGTCAGTTTCGTTGGGTATCCTGACTCCGGTTTTTACGTTGAGCGTTCAGGCTCCGGTCAGTTTTGTGGGGTATCCAGACTCCGGTTATTATGTTGAGCATTCAGACTTCGGTGAGTTTCGTAGGGTATCCAGACTCCGGTTATTACGTTGAACGTTCAGGCTCCGGTCAATTTTGTTGGGTGTCCAGACTCCGGTTATTACGTTGAGCGCTCAAGCTCCGGTCAATTTCGTTGTGTATCCAGACTCCGGTTATTACGTTGAGCGTTGAGGCCCCAGTCGGTTTCGTTGATTATCCATACTCCGGTTATTACGTTGAGCGTTCAGGCTCTAGTCAGTTTCGTTGAGTATCCAAATTCCGGTTATTACGTTGAGCGTTCAAACTCCATTCAATTTCGTTGGGTATCCAGACTCCGGTTATTACGTTGAACGTTCAGGCTCCGGTTAGTTTCGTGGGGTATCCAGACTCCGGTTATTACGTTAAGCGTTCAGGCTCCGGTCAGTTTCGTTGGGTATCCAAACTCTGGTTTTTACGTTGAGCGTTCAGGCTCCGGTCAGTTTTGTTGGGTATCCAAACTCCGGTTATTATGTTGAGGGTTTAGGCTCCGGTCAGTTTCGTTGGGTATCCAGACTCCGGTTATTACGTTGAGCGTTCAGGCTCCGGTCAGTTTCGTTGGGTATCCAGACTTCGGTTATTACGTTGAGCGTTCAGGCTCCGGTCAGTTTCGTTGGGTATTCAGTCTTCGGTTATTACGTTGAGCGTTCAGGCTCCGGTAAGTTTCGTTGGGTATCCAGACTCCGGTTATTACGTTGAGTGTTCAGGCTCCGGTCAGTTTCGTTAGGTATCCAGACTCCGGTTATTACGTTGAGCGTTCAGGCTCCGGTCAGTTTCGTTGGGTATCCAGACTCCGGTTATTACGTTGAACGTTCAGGCTCCGGTCAATTTTGTTGGGTGTCCAGACTCCGGTTATTACGTTGAGCGCTCAAGCTCCGGTCAATTTCGTTGTGTATCCAGACTCCGGTTATTACGTTGAGCGTTGAGGCCCCAGTCGGTTTCGTTGATTATCCATACTCCGGTTATTACGTTGAGCGTTTAGGCTCTAGTCAGTTTCGTTGAGTATCCAGATTCCGGTTATTATGTTGAGCGTTCAAACTCCATTCAATTTCGTTGGGTATCCAGACTCCGGTTATAACGTTGAACGTTCAGGCCCCGGTTAGTTTCGTTCGCTATCCAGACTCCGGTTATTACGTTGAGCGTTCAGGCTCCTGTCAGTTTCGTTGGGTATCCAAACTCCGGTTTTTACGTTGAGCGTTCAGGTTCCGGTCAGTTTTGTTGGGTATCCAGACTCCGGTTATTATGTTGAGGGTTTAGGCTCCGGTCAGTTTCGTTGGGTATCCAGACTCCGGTTATTACGTTGAGCGTTCAGGCTCCGGTCAGATTTGTTGGGTATCCAGACTTCGGTTATTCCGTTGAGCGTTCAGGCTCCGGTCAGTTTCTTTGGGTATCCAGACTCCGGTTATTACGTTGAGCGTTCAGGCTCCGATCAATTTCGTTGGGTATCCAGACTCCGGTTATTACGTTGAGTGTTCAGGCTCCGGTCAGTTTCGTTAGGTATCCAGACTCCGGTTATTACGTTGAGCGTTCAGGCTCCGGTCAGTTTCTTTGGGTATCCAGACTCCGGTTATTACGTTGAGCGTTCAGGCTCCGGTCAGTTTCGTTGGGTATGCAGACTCCGGTTATTACGTTGAGCGTTCAGGCTCCGGTCAGTTTCGTTGGGTATTCAGACTTCGGTTATTACGTTGAACGTTCAGGCTCCGGTCAGTTTTGTTGGGTATCCTGACTCCGGTTTTTACGTTGAGCGTTCAGGCTCCGGTCAGTTTTGTGGGGTATCCAGACTCCGGTTATTATGTTGAGCATTCAGACTTCGGTGAGTTTCGTAGGGTATCCAGACTCCGGTTATTACGTTGAACGTTCAGGCTCCGGTCAATTTTGTTGGGTGTCCAGACTCCGGTTATTACGTTGAGCGCTCAAGCTCCGGTCAATTTCGTTGTGTATCCAGACTCCGGTTATTACGTTGAGCGTTGAGGCCCCAGTCGGTTTCGTTGATTATCCATACTCCGGTTATTACGTTGAGCGTTTAGGCTCTAGTCAGTTTCGTTGAGTATCCAGATTCCGGTTATTACGTTGAGCGTTCAAGCTCCATTCAATTTCGTTGGGTATCCAGACTCCGGTTATAACGTTGAACGTTCAGGCCCCGGTTAGTTTCGTTCGCTATCCAGACTCCGGTTATTACGTTGAGCATTCAGGCTCCTGTCAGTTTCGTTGGGTATCCAAACTCCGGTTTTTACGTTGAGCGTTCAGGTTCCGGTCAGTTTTGTTGGGTATCCAGACTCCGGTTATTATGTTGAGGGTTTAGGCTCCGGTCAGTTTCGTTGGGTATCCAGACTCCGGTTATTACGTTGAGCGTTCAGGCTCCGGTCAGATTTGTTGGGTATCCAGACTTCGGTTATTCCGTTGAGCGTTCAGGCTCCGGTCAGTTTCTTTGGGTATCCAGACTCCGGTTATTACGTTGAGCGTTCAGGCTCCGGTCAATTTCGTTGGGTATCCAGGCTCCGGTTAATACGTTGAGCATTCTGGCTCCGGTCAGTTTCGTTGGGTATTCAGTCTTCGGTTATTACGTTGAGCGTTCAGGCTCCGGTTAGTTTCGTTGGGTATCCAGACTCCGGTTATTACGTTGAGCGTTCAGGCTCCGGTCAGTTTCGTTGTGTATCCAGACTACGGTTATTACGTTGAGCAATCAGGCTCCGGTCAATTTTGTTATGTATCCAGACTCCGGTTATTACGTTGATCGTTGAGGCTCCAGTCAGTTTCGTTGATTATCCAGAATCCGGTTATTACGTTGAGCGTTATGGCTCCAGTCAGTTTCGTTGAGTATCCAGATTCCGGTTATTATGTTGAGCGTTCAAGCTCCATTCAATTTCGTTGGGTATCCAGACTCCGGTTATTACGTTGAACGTTCAGGCTCCGGTTAGTTTCGTTCGGTATCCAGACTCCGATTATTACGTTGAGCGTTCAGGCTCCGGTCAGTTTCGTTGGGTATCCAAACTCTGGTTTTTACGTTGAGCGTTCAGGCTACGGTTAGTTTTGTTGGGTATCCAGACTCCGGTTATTATGTTGACGGTTCAAGCTCCGGTAAGTTTCGTTTGGTATCCAGACTTCGGTTATTACGTTGAGCGTTCAGGCTCCGGTCAGTTTCGTTGGGTATCCTGACTCCGGTTTTTACGTTGAGCGTTCAGGCTCCGGTCAGTTTTGTGGGGTATCCAGACTCCGGTTATTATGTTGAGCATTCAGACTTCGGTGAGTTTCGTAGGGTATCCAGACTCCGGTTATTACGTTGAACGTTCAGGCTCCGGTCAATTTTGTTGGGTGTCCAGACTCCGGTTATTACGTTGAGCGCTCAAGCTCCGGTCAATTTCGTTGTGTATCCAGACTCCGGTTATTACGTTGAGCGTTGAGGCCCCAGTCGGTTTCGTTGATTATCCATACTCCGGTTATTACGTTGAGCGTTCAGGCTCTAGTCAGTTTCGTTGAGTATCCAAATTCCGGTTATTACGTTGAGCGTTCAAACTCCATTCAATTTCGTTGGGTATCCAGACTCCGGTTATTACGTTGAACGTTCAGGCTCCGGTTAGTTTCGTGGGGTATCCAGACTCCGGTTATTACGTTAAGCGTTCAGGCTCCGGTCAGTTTCGTTGGGTATCCAACCTCTGGTTTTTACGTTGAGCGTTCAGGCTCCGGTCAGTTTTGTTGGGTATCCAAACTCCGGTTATTATGTTGAGGGTTTAGGCTCCGGTCAGTTTCGTTGGGTATCCAGACTCCGGTTATTACGTTGAGCGTTCAGGCTCCGGTCAGTTTCGTTGGGTATCCAGACTTCGGTTATTACGTTGAGCGTTCAGGCTCCGGTCAGTTTCGTTGGGTATTCAGTCTTCGGTTATTACGTTGAGCGTTCAGGCTCCGGTAAGTTTCGTTGGGTATCCAGACTCCGGTTATTACGTTGAGTGTTCAGGCTCCGGTCAGTTTCGTTAGGTATCCAGACTCCGGTTATTACGTTGAGCGTTCAGGCTCCGGTCAGTTTCTTTGGGTATCCAGACTCCGGTTACTACGTTGAGCGTTCAGGCTCCGGTCAGTTTCGTTGGGTATCCAGACTCCGGTTATTACGTTGAGCGTTCAGGCTCCGGTCAGTTTCGTTGGATATTCAGACTTCGGTTATTACGTTGAACGTTCAGGCTCCGGTCAGTTTCGTTGCGTATCTTGACTCCGGTTTTTACGTTGAGCGTTCAGGCTCCGGTCAGTTTTGTGGGGTATCCAGACTCCGGTTATTATGTTGAGCATTCAGACTTCGGTGAGTTTCGTAGGGTATCCAGACTCCGGTTATTACGTTGAACGTTCAGGCTCCGGTCAATTTTGTTGGGTGTCCAGACTCCGGTTATTACGTTGAGCGCTCAAGCTCCGGTCAATTTCGTTGTGTATCCAGACTCCGGTTATTACGTTGAGCGTTGAGGCCCCAGTCGGTTTCGTTTATTATCCAGACTCCGGTTATTACGTTGAGCGTTTAGGCTCTAGTCAGTTTCGTTGAGTATCCAGATTCCGGTTATTACGTTGAGCGTTCAAGCTCCATTCAATTTCGTTGGGTATCCAGACTCCGGTTATTACGTTGAACGTTCAGGCCCCGGTTAGTTTCGTTCGCTATCCAGACTCCGGTTATTACGTTGAGCGTTCAGGCTCCTGTCAGTTTCGTTGGGTATCCAAACTCCGGTTTTTACGTTGAGCGTTCAGGCTCCGGTCAGTTTTGTTGGGTATCCAGACTCCGGTTATTATGTTGAGGGTTTAGGCTCCGGTCAGTTTCGTTGGGTATCCAGACTCCGGTTATTACGTTGAGCGTTCAGGCTCTGGTCAGTTTCGTTGGGTATCCAGACTTCGGTTATTCCGTTGAGCGTTCAGGCTCCGGTCAGTTTCTTTGGGTATCCAGACTCCGGTTATTACATTGAGCGTTCAGGCTCCGATCAGTTTCGTTGGGTATCCAGACTCCGGTTAATACGTTGAGCGTTCTGGCTCCGGTCAGTTTCGTTGGGTATTCAGTCTTCGGTTATTACGTTGAGCGTTCAGGCTCCGGTTAGTTTCGCTGGGTATCCAGACTCCGGTTATTACGTTGAGCGTTCAGGCTCCGGTCAATTTCGTTGTGTATCCAGACTACGGTTATTACGTTGAGCAATCAGGCTCCGGTCAATTTTGTTATGTATCCAGACTCCGGTTATTACGTTGATCGTTGAGGCTCCAGTCAGTTTCGTTGATTATCCAGAATCCGGTTATTACGTTGAGCGTTATGGCTCCAGTCAGTTTCGTTGAGTATCCAGATTCCGGTTATTATGTTGAGCGTTCAAGCTCCATTCAATTTCGTTGGGTATCCAGACTCCGGTTATTACGTTGAACGTTCAGGCTCCGGTTAGTTTCGTTCGGTATCCAGACTCCGGTTATTACGTTGAGCGTTCAGGCTCCGGTCAGTTTCGTTGGGTATCCAAACTCTGGTTTTTACGTTGAGCGTTCAGGCTCCGGTTAGTTTTGTTGGGTATCCAGACTCCGGTTATTATGTTGAGGGTTCAAGCTCCGGTAAGTTTCGTTTGGTATCCAGACTTCGGTTATTACGTTGAGCGTTCAGGCTCCGGTCAGTTTCGTTGGGTATCCTGACTCCGGTTTTTACGTTGAGCGTTCAGGCTCCGGTCAGTTTTGTGGGGTATCCAGACTCCGGTTATTATGTTGAGCGTTCAGACTTCGGTCAGTTTCGTAGGGTATCCAGACTCCGGTTATTACGTTGAACATTCAGGCTCCTGTCAATTCCGTTGGGTGTCCAGACTCCGGTTATTACGTTGAGCGCTCAGGCTCCGGTCAATTTTGTTGTGTATCCAGACTCCGGTTATTACGTTGAGCGTTGAGGCTCCAGTCAGTTTCGTTGATTATCCAGACTCCGGTTATTACGTTGAGCGTTCAGGCTCTAGTCAGTTTCGTTGAGTATCCAAATTCCGGTTATTACGTTGAGCGTTCAAACTCCATTCAATTTCGTTGCGTATCCAGACTTCGGTTATTACGTTGAACGTTCAGGCTCCGGTTAGTTTTGTTGGGTATCCAGACTCCGGTTATTACGTTGAGCGTTCAGGCTCCGGTCAGTTTCGTTGGGTATCCAAACTCCGGTTTTTACGTTGAGCGTTCAGGCTCCGGTCAGTTTTGTTGGGTATCCAGACTCCGGTTATTATGTTGAGGGTTTAGGCTCCGGTCAGTTTCGTTGGGTATCCAGACTCCGGTTATTACGTTGAGCGTTCAGGCTCCGGTCAGTTTCGTTGGGTATCCAGACTTCGGTTATTACGTTGAGCGTTCAGGCTCCGGTCAGTTTCTTTGGGTATCCAGACTCCGGTTATTACGTTGAGCGTTCAGGCTCCTGTCAGTTTCGTTGGGTATCCAGACTCCGGTTATTACGTTGAGCGTTCAGGCTCCGGTCAGTTTCGTTGGGTATTCAGTCTTCGGTTATTACGTTGAGCGTTCAGGCTCCGGTAAGTTTCGTTGGGTATCCAGACTCCGGTTATTACGTTGAGTGTTCAGGCTCCGGTCAGTTTCGTTAGGTATCCAGACTCCGGTTATTACGTTGAGTGTTCAGGCTCCGGTCAGTTTCGTTGGGTATCCAGACTCCGGTTATTACGTTGAGCGTTCAGGCTCCGGTCAGTTTCGTTGGGTATTCAGTCTTCGGTTATTACGTTGAGCGTTCAGGCTCCGGTAAGTTTCGTTGGGTATCCAGACTCCGGTTATTACGTTAAGTGTTCAGGCTCTGGTCAGTTTCGTTAGGTATCCAGACTCCGGTTATTACGTTGAGCGTTCAGGCTCCGGTCAGTTTCTTTGGGTATCCAGACTCCGGTTATTACGTTGAGCGTTCAGGCTCCGGTCAGTTTCGTTGGGTATGCAGACTCCGGTTATTACGTTGAGCGTTCAGGTTCCGGTCAGTTTCGTTGGGTATTCAGACTTCGGTTATTACGTTGAACGTTCAGGCTCCGGTCAGTTTCGTTGGGTATCCTGACTCTGGTTTTTACGTTGAGCGTTCAGGCTCCGGTCAGTTTTGTGGGGTATCCAGACTCCGGTTATTATGTTGAGCGTTCAGACTTCGGTGAGTTTCGTAGGGTATCCAGACTCCGGTTATTACGTTGAACGTTCAGGCTCCGGTCAATTTTGTTGGGTGTCCAGACTCCGGTTATTATGTTGAGCGCTCAAGCTCCGGTCAATTTCGTTGTGTATCCCGACTCCGGTTATTACGTTGAGCGTTGAGGCCCCAGTCAGTTTCGTTGATTATCCAGACTCCGGTTATTACGTTGAGCGTTTAGGCTCTAGTCAGTTTCGTTGAGTATCCAGATTCCGGTTATTACGTTGAGCGTTCAAGCTCCATTCAATTTCGTTGGGTATCCAGACTCCGGTTATTACGTTGAACGTTCAGGCCCCGGTTAGTTTCGTTCGCTATCCAGACTCCGGTTATTACGTTGAGCGTTCAGGCTCCTGTCAGTTTCGTTGGGTATCCAAACTCCGGTTTTTACGTTGGGCGTTCAGGCTCCGGTCAGTTTTGTTGGGTATCCAGACTCCGGTTATTATGTTGAGGGTTTAGGCTCCGGTCAGTTTCGTTGGGTATCCAGACTCCGGTTATTACGTTGAGCGTTCAGGCTCCGGTCAGTTTCGTTGGGTATCCAGACTTCGGTTATTCCGTTGAGCGTTCAGGCTTCGGTCAGTTTCTTTGGGTATCTAGACTCCGGTTATTACGTTGAGCGTTCAGGCTCCGGTCAGTTTCGTTGGGTATCCAGACTCCGGTTATTACGTTGACTGTTGAGGCTATGGTCAGTTTCGTTGGGTACTCAGTCTTCGGTTATTACGTTGAGCGTTCAGGCTCCGGTTAGTTTCATTGGGTATCCAAACCCCGGTTATTACGTTGAGTGTTCAGGCTCCGGTCAGTTTCGTTAGGTATCCAGACTCCGGTTATTACGTTGAGTGTTCAGGCTCCGGTCAGTTTCTTTGGGTATCCAGACTCCGGTTATTACGTTGAGCGTTCAGGCTCCGATCAGTTTCATTGGGTATCCAGACTCCGGTTATTACGTTGAGCGTTCAGGCTCCGGTCAGTTTCGTTGGGTATTCAGACTTCGGTTATTACGTTGAGCGTTCAGGCTCCGGTCAGTTTCGTTGGGTATCCTGACTTCGGTTTTTACGTTGAGTGTTCAGGCTCCGGTCAGTTTTGTTGGGTATCCAGACTCCGGTTATTATGTTGAGGGTTTAGGCTCCGGTCAGTTTCGTTGGGTATCCAGACTCCGGTTATTACGTTGAGCGTTCAGGCTCCGGTCAGTTTCGTTGGGTATCCAGACTTCGGTTATTCCGTTGAGCGTTCAGGCTCCGGTCAGTTTCTTTGGGTATCTAGACTCCGGTTATTACGTTGAGCGTTCAGGCTCCGGTCAGTTTCGTTGGGTATCCAGACTCCGGTTATTACGTTGACTGTTGAGGCTATGGTCAGTTTCGTTGGGTACTCAGTCTTCGGTTATTACGTTAAGCGTTCAGGCTCCGGTTAGTTTCATTGGGTATCCAAACCCCGGTTATTACGTTGAGTGTTCAGGCTCCGGTCAGTTTCGTTAGGTATCCAGACTCCGGTTATTACGTTGAGTGTTCAGGCTCCGGTCAGTTTCTTTGGGTATCCAGACTCCGGTTATTACGTTGAGCGTTCAGGCTCCGATCAGTTTCATTGGGTATCCAGACTCCGGTTATTACGTTGAGCGTTCAGGCTCCGGTCAGTTTCGTTGGGTATTCAGACTTCGGTTATTACGTTGAGCGTTCAGGCTCCGGTCAGTTTCGTTGGGTATCCTGACTTCGGTTTTTACGTTGAGTGTTCAGGCTCCGGTCAGTTTTGTAGGGTATCCAGACTCCGGTTATTATGTTGAGCGTTCAGACTTCGGTCAGTTTCGTAGGGTATCCAGACTCCGGTTATTACGTTGAACGTTCAGGCTCCGGTCAATTTCGTTGGGTGTCCAGACTCCGGTTATTACGTTGAGCGCTCAGGCTCCGGTCAATTTTGTTGTGTATCCAGACTCCGGTTATTACGTTGAGCATTGAGGCTCCAGTCAGTTTCGTTTATTATCCAGACTCCGGTTATTACGTTGAGCGTTTAGGCTCTAGTCAGTTTCGTTGAGTATCCAGATTCTGGTTATTACGTTGAGCGTTCAAGCTCCATTCAATTTCGTTGGGTATCCAGACTCCGGTTATTATGTTGAACGTCCAGACTCCGGTCAGTTTCGTTGGGTATCCAGACTCCGGTTATTACGTTGAGCGTTCAGGCTCCGGTCAGTTTCGTTGGGTATCCAAACTCCGGTTTTTACGTTGAGCGTTCAGGCTCCGGTCAGTTTTGATGGGTATCTAGACTCCGGTCATTTGGTTGAGGGTTTAAGCTCCGGTCTGTTTCGTTGGGTATCCAGACTCCGGTTATTACGTTGAGCGTTCAGGCTCCGGTCAGTTTCGTTGGGTATCCAGACTTCGGTTATTACGTTGAGCGTTCAGGCTCCGGTCAGTTTCTCCGGGTATCCAGACTCCGGTTATTACGTTGAGCGTTCAGGCTCCGGTCAGTTTCGTTGGGTATCCAAACTCCGGTTATTATGTTGAGCGTTCAGGCTCCGGTCAGTTTCGTTGGGTATTCAGTCTTCGGTTATTACATTGAGCGTTCAGGCTCCGGTTAGTTTCGTTGGGTATCCATACTCCGGTTATTACATTGACTGTTCAGGCTCCGGTCAGTTTCGTTAGGTATCCAGACTCCGGTTATTACGTTGAACATTCAGGCTCCGGTCAATTTCGTTGGGTGTCCAGACTCCGGTTATTACGTTGAGCGCTCAGGCTCCAGTCAGTTTCTTTGGGTATCCAGACTCCGGTTATTACGTTGAACGTTTAGGCTCCGGTCAGTTTCGTTGGGTATCCAGACTCCGGTTATTATGTTGAGCTTTCAGGCTCCAGTCAATTTCGTTGGGTATCTAGACTCGGGTTATTACATTGAGCGTTCAGGCTCCGGTCAATTTCTTTAGGTATCCAGACTTCGGTTATTACGTTGAGTGTTCAAGCTCCGGTCAGTTTCATTGGGTATCCAGACTCCGGTTATTACGTTGAGCGTTCAGGCTCCGGTCAGTTTCGTTTGGTATCCAGACTCCGGTTATTAAGTTGAGCGTTCAGACTCCGGTCAGTTTCGTTGGGTATTCAGACTTCGGTTATTACGTTGAGCGTTCAGGCTCCGGTTAGTTTCGTTGGGTATCCAGACTCCGGTTATTACGTTGAGCGTTCAGACTCCGGTTATTACGTTGAGCGTTCAGGCTCCGGTCAGTTTTGTTGGGTATCCAGACTCCGGTTATTACGTTGAGCGTTCAGGCTCCGATCAGTTTCGTTGGATATTCAGACTTTGGTTATTACGTTGAGCGTTCAGGCTCCGGTCAGTTTCGTTGGGTATCCTGACTCCGGTTTTTACGTTGAGCGTTCAGGCTCCGGTCAGTTTTGTTGGGTATCCAGACTCCGGTTATTATGTTGAGCATTCAGACTCCGGTCAGTTTCGTAGGGTATCCAGACTCCGGTTATTAGGTTGAACGTTCAGGCTCCGGTTAGTTTCATTGGGTGTCCAGACTTCGGTTATTACGTTGAGCGTTCAGGCTCCGGTCAGTTTCGTTGGGTATCCAGACTCCGGTTATTAAGTTGAACGTTTAGGCTCCGGTCAGTTTCGTTGGGTATCCAGACTCCGGTTATTATGTTGAGCGTTCAGGCTCCGATCAGTTTTGTTGGGTATCCAGATTCTGGTTTTTACATTGAGCGTTCAGGCTCCGGTCAATTTTGTTGGGTATCCAGACTCCGGTTATTACGTTGAGCGTTCAGGCTCCGGTCAGTTTCGTAGGGTATCCAGACTCCGGTTATTATGTTGAGCGTTCAGGCTCCGGTCAGTTTCGTTAGGTATCCAGACTTCGATTATTACGTTGAGCGTTCAAGCTCTGGTCAGTTTCGTTGGGTATCCAGACTCCGGTTATTACGTTGAGCGTTCAGGCTCCGGTCAATTTCGTTGGGTATCCAGATTCCGGTTATTACTTTGAACGTTCAGGCTCCGGTCAGTTTCGTTGGGTGTCCAGACTCCGGTTATTACGTTGAGCGTTCATGCTCCGGTCATTTTCGTTGAGCATCCAGACTCCAGTTATTACGTTGTGCGTCCAGGCTCCGGTCAGTTTCGTTGAGTATCCAGACTCCGGTTATTACGTTGAACGTTTAGGGTCCGTTCAATTTTGTTGGGTATCCAGCCTCCGGTTATTACGTTGAGCGTTCAGGCACCGGTCAGTTTCGTTGTGTATCCAGACTACGGTTATTACGTTGAGCGTTCAGGCTCCGGTCAGTTTCGTTGGGTATCCAGACTCCGGTTTTTACATTGAGCGTTCAGGCTCCGGTCAGTTTCGTTGGGTATCCAGACTCCGGTTTTTACGTTGAGCGTTCAGGCTCCGGTCAGTTTCTTTTGGTATCCAGACTCGGGTTATTACGTTTAGCGTTCAGGCTCCGGTCACTTTCGTTGGGTATCCAGACTCCGGTTATTACGTTGAGCGTTCGGGCTCCGGTGAGTTTCGTTTGATATCCAGACTTCGGTTATTACGTTGAGCGTTCAGGCTCCGGTCAGTTTCTTTGGGTATCCAGACTCGGGATATTACGTTGAGCGTTCAGGCTCCGGTCACTTTCGTTGGGTATCCAGACTCCGGTTATTACGTTGAGCCGTCGGGCTCCGGTCAGTTTCGTTTGGTATCCAGACTCCGGTTATTACGTTGAGCGTTCAGGCTCCGGTCAGTTTCGTAGGGTATCCAGACTCCGGTTATTATGTTGAGCGTTCAGGCTCCGGTCAGTTTCGTTAGGTATCCAGACTTCGATTATTACGTTGAGCGTTCAAGCTCCGGTCAGTTTCGTTGGGTATCCAGACTCCGGTTATTACGTTGAGCGTTCAGGCTCCGGTCAATTTCGTTGGGTATCCAGATTCCGGTTATTACGTTGAACGTTCAGGCTCCGGTCAGTTTCGTTGGGTGTCCAGACTCCGGTTATTACGTTGAGGGTTCATGCTCCGGTCATTTTCGTTGAGCATCCAGACTCCAGTTATTACGTTGTGCGTCCAGGCTCCGGTCAGTTTCGTTGAGTATCCAGACTCCGGTTATTACGTTGAACGTTCAGGCTCCGTTCAGTTTTGTTGGGTATCCAGCCTCCGGTTATAACGTTGAGCGTTCAGGCTCCGGTCAAATTCGTTGTGTATCCAGACTCCGGTTATTACGTTGAGCGTTCAGGTTCCGGTCAGTTTCGTTGGGTATCCAGACTCCGGTTTTTACGTTGAGCGTTCAGGTTCCGGTCAGTTTTGTTTGGTATCCAGACTCCGGTTATTACGTTGAGCGTTCAGGCTTCAATCTGTTTCGTTGGGTATCCAGACTCAAGTTATTACATTGAGCGTTCAGGCTCTGATCAGTTTCATTGGGTATCCAGACTCAGGTTATTACGTTGAGCGTTCAGGCACCGGTCAGTTTCGTTGTGTATCCAGACTCCGGTTATTACGTTGAGCGTTCAGGCTCCGGTCAGTTTCGTTGGGTATCCAGACTCCGGTTTTTACGTTGAGCGTTCAGGCTCTGGTCAGTTTCGTTGGGTATCCAGACTCCGGTTTTTACGTTGAGCGTTCAGGCTCCGGTCAGTTTCTTTGGGTATCCAGACTCGGGTTATTACGTTGAGCGTTCAGGCTCCGGTCACTTTCGTTGGGTATCCAAACTCCGGTTATTACGTTGAGCGTTCGGGCTCCGGTGAGTTTCGTTTGGTATCCAGACTTCGGTTATTACGTTGAGCGTTCAGGCTCCGGTCAGTTTCTTTGGGTATCCAGACTCGGGTTATTACGTTGAGCGTTCAGGCTCCGGTCACTTTCGTTGGGTATCCAGACTCCGGTTATTACGTTGAGCGTTCGGGCTCCGGTCAGTTTCGTTTGGTATCCAGACTCCGGTTATTACGTTGAGCGTTCAGGCTCCGGTCAGTTTCGTAGGGTATCCAGACTCCGGTTATTATGTTGAGCGTTCAGGCTCCGGTCAGTTTCGTTAGGTATCCAGACTTCGATTATTACGTTGAGCGTTCAAGCTCTGGTCAGTTTCGTTGGGTATCCAGACTCCGGTTATTACGTTGAGCGTTCAGGCTCCGGTCAATTTCGTTGGGTATCCAGATTCCGGTTATTACGTTGAAAGTTCAGGCTCCGGTCAGTTTCGTTGGGTGTCCAGACTCCGGTTATTACGTTGAGCATTCATGCTCCGGTCATTTTCGTTGAGCATCCAGACTCCAGTTATTACGTTGTGCGTCCAGGCTCCGGTCAGTTTCGTTGAGTATCCAGACTCCGGTTATTACGTTGAACGTTCAGGCTCCGTTTAGTTTTGTTGGGTATCCAGCCTCCGGTTATAACGTTGAGCGTTCAGGCTCCGGTCAGTTTCGTTGTGTATCCAGACTCCGGTTATTACGTTGAGCGTTCAGGTTCCGGTCAGTTTCGTTGGGTATCCAGACTCCGGTTTTTACGTTGAGTGTTCAGGTTCCGGTCAGTTTTGTTGGGTATCCAGACTCCGGTTATTACGTTGAGCGTTCAGGCTTCAATCTGTTTCGTTGGGTATCCAGACTCAAGTTATTACATTGAGCGTTCAGGCTCTGATCAGTTTTGTTGGGTATCCAGACTCAGGTTATTATGTTGAGCGTTCAGGCACCGGTCAGTTTCGTTGTGTATCCAGACTCCGGTTATTACGTTGAGCGTTCAGGCCCCGGTCAGTTTCGTTGGGTATCCAGACTCCGGTTTTTACGTTAAGCGTTCAGGCTCTGGTCAGTTTCGTTGGGTATCCAGACTCCGGTTTTTACGTTGAGCGTTCAGGCTCCGGTCAGTTTCTTTGGGTATCCAGACTCGGGTTATTACGTTGAGCGTTCAGGCTCCGGTCACTTTCGTTGGGTATCCAGACTCCGGTTATTACGTTGAGCGTTCGAGCTCCGGTGAGTTTCGTTTGGTATCCAGACTTCGGTTATTACGTTGAGCGTTCAGGCTCCGGTCAGTTTCTTTGGGTATCCAGACTCGGGTTATTACGTTGAGCGTTCAGGCTCCGGTCACTTTCGTTGGGTATCCAGACTCCGGTTATTACGTTGAGCGTTCGGGCTCCGGTCAGTTTCGTTTGGTATCCAGACTCCGGTTATTACGTTGAGCGTTCAGGCTCCGGTCAGTTTCGTAGGGTATCCAGACTCCAGTTATTATGTTGAATGTTCAGGCTCCGGTCAGTTTCGTTAGGTATCCAGACTTCGATTATTACGTTGAGCGTTCAAGCTCTGGTCAGTTTCGTTGGGTATCCAGACTCCGGTTATTACGTTGAGCGTTCAGGCTCCGGTCAATTTCGTTGGGTATCCAGATTCCGGTTATTACGTTGAACGTTCAGGCTCCGGTCAGTTTCGTTGGGTGTCCAGACTCCGGTTATTACGTTGAGCGTTCATGCTCCGGTCATTTTCGTTGAGCATCCAGACTCCAGTTATTACGTTGTGCGTCCAGGCTCCGGTCAGTTTCGTTGAGTATCCAGACTCCGGTTATTACGTTGAACGTTCAGGCTCCGTTCAGTTTTGTTGGGTATCCAGCCTCCGGTTATAACGTTGAGCGTTCAGGCTCCGGTCAGTTTCGTTGTGTATCCAGACTCCGGTTATTACGTTGAGCGTTCAGGTTCCGGTCAGTTTCGTTGGGTATCCAGACTCCGGTTTTTACGTTGAGCGTTCAGGTTCCGGTCAGTTTTGTTGGGTATCCAGACTCCGATTATTACGTTGAGCGTTCAGGCTTCAATCTGTTTCGTTGGGTATCCAGACTCAAGTTATTACATTGAGCGTTCAGGCTCTGATCAGTTTCGTTGGGTATCCAGACTCAGGTTATTACGTTGAGCGTTCAGGCACCGGTCAGTTTCGTTACGTATCCAGACTCCGGTTATTACGTTGAGCGTTCAGGCTCCGGTCAGTTTCGTTGGGTATCTAGACTCCGGTTTTTACGTTGAGCGTTCAGGCTCCGGTCAGTTTCGTTGGGTATCCAGACTCCGGTTTTTACGTTGAGCGTTCAGGCTCCGGTAAATTTCTTTGGGTATCCAGACTCGGGTTATTACGTTGAGCGTTCAGGCTCCGGTCACTTTCGTTGGGTATCCAGACTCCGGTTATTACGTTGAGCGTTCGGGCTCCGGTGAGTTTCGTTTGGTATCCATACTTCGGTTATTACGTTGAGCGTTCAAGCTCCGGTCAGTTTCTTTGGGTATCCAGACTCGGGTTATTACGTTGAGCGTTCAGGCTCCGGTCACTTTCGTTGGGTATCCAGACTCCGGTTATTATGTTGAGCGTTCGAGCTCCGGTAAGTTTCGTTTGGTATCCAGACTCCGGTTATTACGTTGAGCGTACAGGCTCCGGTCAGTTTCGTAGGGTATCCAGACTCCGGTTATTATGTTGAGCGTTCAGGCTCCGGTCAGTTTCGTTAGGTATCCAGACTTCGATTATTACGTTGAGCGTTCAAGCTCCGGTCAGTTTCGTTGGGTATCCAGACTCCGGTTATTACGTTGAGCGTTCAGGCTCCGGTCAATTTCGTTGGGTATCCATATTCTAGTTATTACGTTGAACGTTCAGGCTCCGGTCAGTTTCGTTGGGTGTCCAGACTCCGGTTATTACGTTGAGCGTTCATGCTCCGGTCATTTTCGTTGAGCATCCAGACTCCAGTTATTACGTTGTGCGTCCAGGCTCCGGTCAGTTTCGTTGAGTATCCAGACTCCGGTTATTACGTTGAACGTTCAGGCTCCGTTCAGTTTTGTTGGGTATCCAGCCTCCGGTTATAACGTTGAGCGTTCAGGCTCCGGTCAAATTCGTTGTGTATCCAGACTCCGGTTATTACGTTGAGCGTTCAGGTTCCGGTCAGTTTCGTTGGGTATCCAGACTTCGGTTTTTACGTTGAGCGTTCAGGTTCCGGTCAGTTTTGTTTGGTATCCAGACTCCGGTTATTACGTTGAGCGTTCAGGCTTCAATCTGTTTCGTTGGGTATCCAGACTCAAGTTATTACATTGAGCGTTCAGTCTCTGATCAGTTTCGTTGGGTATCCAGACTCAGGTTATTACGTTGAGCGTTCAGGCACCGGTCAGTTTCGTTGTGTATCCAGACTCCGGTTATTACGTTGAGCGTTCAGGCTCCGGTCAGTTTCGTTGGGTATCTAGA
Organism: Lathyrus sativus; assembly: GCA_963859935.3. Taxonomy (NCBI): domain Eukaryota; kingdom Viridiplantae; phylum Streptophyta; class Magnoliopsida; order Fabales; family Fabaceae; genus Lathyrus; species Lathyrus sativus. The sequence goes on from CAWUDS030000647.1 coordinate 376,807, forward strand.
CTCCGGTTTTTACGTTGAGCGTTCAGGCTCCGGTCAGTTTCGTTGGGTATCCAGACTCCGGTTTTTACGTTGAGCGTTCAGGCTCCGGTAAATTTCTTTGGGTATCCAGACTCGGGTTATTACGTTGAGCGTTCAGGCTCCGGTCACTTTCGTTGGGTATCCAGACTCCGGTTATTACGTTGAGCGTTCGGGCTCCGGTGAGTTTCGTTTGGTATCCAGACTTCGGTTATTACGTTGAGCGTTCAGGCTCCGGTCAGTTTCTTTGGGTATCCAGACTCGGGTTATTACGTTGAGCGTTCAGGCTCCGGTCACTTTCGTTGGGTATCCAGACTCCGGTTATTATGTTGAGCGTTCGGGCTCCGGTAAGTTTCGTTTGGTATCCAGACTCCGGTTATTACGTTGAGCGTACAGGCTCCGGTCAATTTCGTAGGGTATCCAGACTCCGGTTATTATGTTGAGCGTTCAGGCTCCGGTCAGTTTCGTTAGGTATCCTGACTTCGATTATTACGTTGAGCGTTCAAGCTCCGGTCAGTTTCGTTGGGTATCCAAACTCCGGTTATTACGTTGAGCGTTCAGGCTCCGGTCAATTTCGTTGGGTATCCAGATTCTGGTTATTACGTTGAACGTTCAGGCTCCGGTCAGTTTCGTTGGGTGTCCAGACTCCGGTTATTACGTTGAGCGTTCATGCTCCGGTCATTTTCGTTGAGCATCCAGACTCCAGTTATTACGTTGTGCGTCCAGGCTCCGGTCAGTTTCGTTGAGTATCCAGACTCCGGTTATTACGTTGAACGTTCAGGCTCCGTTCAGTTTTGTTGGGTATCCAGCCTCCGGTTATAACGTTGAGCGTTCAGGCTCCGGTCAAATTCGTTGTGTATCCAGACTCCGGTTATTACGTTGAGCGTTCAGGTTCCGGTCAATTTCGTTGGGTATCCAGACTCCGGTTTTTACGTTGAGCGTTCAGGTTCCGGTCAGTTTTGTTTGGTATCCAGACTCCGGTTATTACGTTGAGCGTTCAGGCTTCAATCTGTTTCGTTGGGTATCCAGACTCAAGTTATTACATTGAGCGTTCAGGCTCTGATCAGTTTCGTTGGGTATCCAGACTCAGGTTATTACGTTGAGCGTTCAGGCACCGGTCAGTTTCGTTGTGTATCCAGACTCCGGTTATTACGTTGAGCGTTCAGGCTCCAGTCAGTTTCGTTGGGTATCTAGACTCCGGTTTTTACGTTGAGCGTTCAGGCTCTGGTCAGTTTCGTTGGGTATCCAGACTCCGGTTTTTACGTTGAGCGTTCAGGCTCCGGTCAGTTTCTTTGGGTATCCAGACTCGGGTTATTACGTTGAGCGTTCAGGCTCCGGTCACTTTCATTGGGTATCCAAACTCCGGTTATTACGTTGAGCGTTCGGGCTCCGGTGAGTTTCGTTTGGTATCCAGACTTCGGTTATTACGTTGAGCGTTCAGGCTCCGGTCAGTTTCTTTGGGTATCAAGACTCGGGTTATTACGTTGAGCGTTCAGGCTCCGGTCACTTTCGTTGGGTATCCAGACTCCGGTTATTACGTTGAGCGTTCGGGCTCCGGTCAGTTTCGTTTGGTATCCAGACTCCGGTTATTACGTTGAGCGTTCAGGCTCCGGTCAGTTTCGTAGGGTATCCAGACTCCGGTTATTATGTTGAGCGTTCAGGCTCCGGTCAGTTTCGTTAGGTATCCAGACTTCGATTATTACGTTGAGCGTTCAAGCTCTGGTCAGTTTCGTTGGGTATCCAGACTCCGGTTATTACGTTGAGCGTTCAGGCTCCGGTCAATTTCGTTGGGTATCCAGATTCCGGTTATTACGTTGAACGTTCAGGCTCCGGTCAGTTTCGTTGGGTGTCCAGACTCCGGTTATTACGTTGAGCGTTCATGCTCCGGTCATTTTCGTTGAGCATCCAGACTCCAGTTATTACGTTGTGCGTCCAGGCTCCGGTCAGTTTCGTTGAGTATCCAGACGCCGGTTATTACGTTGAACGTTCAGGCTCCGTTCAGTTTTGTTGGGTATCCAGCCTCCGGTTATAACGTTGAGCGTTCAGGCTCCGGTCAGTTTCGTTGTGTATCCAGACTCCGGTTATTACGTTGAGCGTTCAGGTTCCGGTCAGTTTCGTTGGGTATCCAGACTCCGGTTTTTACGTTGAGTGTTCAGGTTCCGGTCAGTTTTGTTGGGTATCCAGACTCCGGTTATTACGTTGAGCCTTCAGGCTTCAATCTGTTTCGTTGGGTATCCAGACTCAAGTTATTACATTGAGCGTTCAGGCTCTGATCAGTTTCGTTGGGTATCCAGACTCAGGTTATTATGTTGAGCGTTCAGGCACCGGTCAGTTTCGTTGTGTATCCAGACTCCGGTTATTACGTTGAGCGTTCAGGCCCCGATCAGTTTCGTTGGGTATCCAGACTCCGGTTTTTACGTTGAGCGTTCAGGCTCTGGTCAGTTTCGTTGGGTATCCAGACTCCGATTTTTACGTTGAGCGTTCAGGCTCCGGTCAGTTTCTTTGGGTATCCAGACTCGGGTTATTACGTTGAGCGTTCGGGCTCCGGTCACTTTCGTTGGGTATCCAGACTCCGGTTATTACGTTGAGCGTTCGGGCTCCGGTGAGTTTCGTTTGGTATCCAGACTTCGGTTATTACGTTGAGCGTTCAGGCTCCGGTCAGTTTCTTTGGGTATCCAGACTCGGGTTATTACGTTGAGCGTTCAGGCTCCGGTCACTTTCGTTGGGTATCCAGACTCCGGTTATTACGTTGAGCGTTCGGGCTCCGGTCAGTTTCGTTTGGTATCCAGACTCCGGTTATTACGTTGAGCGTTCAGGCTCCGGTCAGTTTCGTAGGGTATACAGACTCCGGTTATTATGTTGAACGTTCAGGCTCCGGTCAGTTTCGTTAGGTATCCAGACTTCGATTATTACGTTGAGCGTTCAAGCTCTGGTCAGTTTCGTTGGGTATCCAGACTCCGGTTATTACGTTGAGCGTTCAGGCTCCGGTCAATTTCGTTGGGTATCCAGATTCCGGTTATTACGTTGAACGTTCAGGCTCCGGTCAATTTCGTTGGGTGTCCAGACTCCGGTTATTACGTTGAGCGTTCATGCTCCGGTCATTTTCGTTGAGCATCCAGACTCCAGTTATTACGTTGTGCGTCCAGGCTCCGGTCAGTTTCGTTGAGTATCCAGACTCCGGTTATTACGTTGAACGTTCAGGCTCCGTTCAGTTTTGTTGGGTATCCAGCCTCCGGTTATAACGTTGAGCGTTCAGGCTCCGGTCAAATTCGTTGTGTATCCAGACTCCGGTTATTACGTTGAGCGTTCAGGTTCCGGTCAATTTCGTTGGGTATCCAGACTCCGGTTTTTACGTTGAGCGTTCAGGTTCCGGTCAGTTTTGTTTGGTATCCAGACTCCGGTTATTACGTTGAGCGTTCAGGCTTCAATCTGTTTCGTTGGGTATACAGACTCAAGTTATTACATTGAGCGTTCAGGCTCTGATCAGTTTCGTTGGGTATCCAGACTCAGGTTATTACGTTGAGCGTTCAGGCACCGGTCAGTTTCGTTGTGTATCCAGACTCCGGTTATTACGTTGAGCGTTCAGGCTCCAGTCAGTTTCGTTGGGTATCCAGACTCCGGTTTTTACGTTGAGCGTTCAGGCTCTGGTCAGTTTCGTTGGGTATCCAGACTCCGGTTTTTACGTTGAGCGTTCAGGCTCCGGTCAGTTTCTTTGGGTATCCAGACTCGGGTTATTACGTTGAGCGTTCAGGCTCCGGTCACTTTCGTTGGGTATCCAAACTCCGGTTATTACGTTGAGCGTTCGGGCTCCGGTGAGTTTCGTTTGGTATCCAGACTTCGGTTATTACGTTGAGCGTTCAGGCTCCGGTCAGTTTCTTTGGGTATCAAGACTCGGGTTATTACGTTGAGCGTTCAGGCTCCGGTCACTTTCGTTGGGTATCCAGACTCCGGTTATTACGTTGAGCGTTCGGGCTCCGGTCAGTTTCGTTTGGTATCCAGACTCCGGTTATTACGTTGAGCGTTCAGGCTCCGGTCAGTTTCGTAGGGTATCCAGACTCCGGTTATTATGTTGAGCGTTCAGGCTCCGGTCAGTTTCGTTAGGTATCCAGACTTCGATTATTACGTTGAGCGTTCAAGCTCTGGTCAGTTTCGTTGGGTATCCAGACTCTGGTTATTACGTTGAGCGTTCAGGCTCCGGTCAATTTCGTTGGGTATCCAGATTCCGGTTATTACGTTGAACGTTCAGGCTCCGGTCAATTTCGTTGGGTGTCCAGACTCCGGTTATTACGTTGAGCGTTCATGCTCCGGTCATTTTCGTTGAGCATCCAGACTCCAGTTATTACGTTGTGCGTCCAGGCTCCGGTCAGTTTCGTTGAGTATCCAGACGCCGGTTATTACGTTGAACGTTCAGGCTCCGTTCAATTTCGTTGGGTATCCAGCCTCCGGTTATAACGTTGAGCGTTCAGGCTCCGGTCAGTTTCGTTGTGTATCCAGACTCCGGTTATTACGTTGAGCGTTCAGGTTCCGGTCAGTTTCGTTGGGTATCCAGACTCCGGTTTTTACGTTGAGTGTTCAGGTTCCGGTCAGTTTTGTTGGGTATCCAGACTCCGGTTATTACGTTGAGCCTTCAGGCTTCAATCTGTTTCGTTGGGTATCCAGACTCAAGTTATTACATTGAGCGTTCAGGCTCTGATCAGTTTCGTTGGGTATCCAGACTCAGGTTATTATGTTGAGCGTTCAGGCACCGGTCAGTTTCGTTGTGTATCCAGACTCCGGTTATTACGTTGAGCGTTCAGGCCCCGATCAGTTTCGTTGGGTATCCAGACTCCGGTTTTTACGTTGAGCGTTCAGGCTCTGGTCAGTTTCGTTGGGTATCCAGACTCCGATTTTTACGTTGAGCGTTCAGGCTCCGGTCAGTTTCTTTGGGTATCCAGACTCGGGTTATTACGTTGAGCGTTCGGGCTCCGGTCACTTTCGTTGGGTATCCAGACTCCGGTTATTACGTTGAGCGTTCGGGCTCCGGTGAGTTTCGTTTGGTATCCAGACTTCGGTTATTACGTTGAGCGTTCAGGCTCCGGTCAGTTTCTTTGGGTATCCAGACTCGGGTTATTACGTTGAGCGTTCAGGCTCCGGTCACTTTCGTTGGGTATCCAGACTCCGGTTATTACGTTGAGCGTTCGGGCTCCGGTCAGTTTCGTTTGGTATCCAGACTCCAGTTATTACGTTGAGCGTTCAGGCTCCAGTCAGTTTCGTAGGGTATACAGACTCCGGTTATTATGTTGAACGTTCAGGCTCCGGTCAGTTTCGTTAGGTATCCAGACTTCGATTATTACGTTGAGCGTTCAAGCTCTGGTCAGTTTCGTTGGGTATCCAGACTCCGGTTATTACGTTGAGCGTTCAGGCTCCGGTCAATTTCGTTGGGTATCCAGATTCCGGTTATTACGTTGAACGTTCAGGCTCCGGTCAGTTTCGTTGGGTGTCCAGACTCCGGTTATTACGTTGAGCGTTCATGCTCCGGTCATTTTCGTTGAGCATCCAGACTCCAGTTATTACGTTGTGCGTCCAGGCTCCGGTCAGTTTCGTTGAGTATCCAGACTCCGGTTATTACGTTGAACGTTCAGGCTCCGTTCAGTTTTGTTGGGTATCCAGCCTCCGGTTATAACGTTGAGCGTTCAGGCTCCGGTCAGTTTCGTTGTGTATCCAAACTCCGATTATTACGTTGAGCGTTCAGGTTCCGGTCAGTTTCGTTGGGTATCCAGACTCCGGTTTTTACGTTGAGCGTTCAGGTTCCGGTTTGTTTTGTTGGGTATCCAGACTCCGATTATTACGTTGAGCGTTCAGGCTTCAATCTGTTTCGTTGGGTATCCAGACTCAAGTTATTACATTGAGCGTTCAGGCTCTGATCAGTTTCGTTGGGTATCCAGACTCAGGTTATTACGTTGAGCATTCAGGCACCGATCAGTTTCGTTGTGTATCCAGACTCCGGTTATTACGTTGAGCGTTCAGGCTCCGGTCAGTTTCGTTGGGTATCTAGACTCCGGTTTTTACGTTGAGCGTTCAGGCTCCGGTCAGTTTCGTTGGGTATCCAGACTCTGGTTTTTACGTTGAGCGTTCAGGCTCCGGTAAATTTCTTTGGGTATCCAGACTCGGGTTATTACGTTGAGCGTTCAGGCTCCGGTCACTTTTGTTGGGTATCCAGACTCCGGTTATTACGTTGAGCGTTCGGGCTCCGGTGAGTTTCGTTTGGTATCCAGACTTCGGTTATTATGTTGAGCGTTCAGGCTCCGGTACGTTTCTTTGGGTATCCAGACTCGGGTTATTACGTTGAGCGTTCAGGCTCCGGTCACTTTCGTTGGGTATCCAGACTCCGGTTATTATGTTGAGCGTTCGGGCTCCGGTAAGTTTCGTTTGGTATCCAGACTCCGGTTATTACGTTGAGCGTACAGGCTCCGGTCAGTTTCGTAGGGTATCCAGACTCCGGTTATTATGTTGAGCGTTCAGGCTCCGGTCAGTTTCGTTAGGTATCCAGACTTCGATTATTACGTTGAGCGTTCAAGCTCCGGTCAGTTTCGTTGGGTATCCAGACTCCGGTTATTACGTTGAGCGTTCAGGCTCCGGTCAATTTCGTTGGGTATCCAGATTCTGGTTATTACGTTGAACGTTCAGGCTCCGGTCAGTTTCGTTGGGTGTCCAGACTCCGGTTATTACGTTGAGCGTTCATGCTCCGGTCATTTTCGTTGAGCATCCAGACTCTAGTTATTACGTTGTGCGTCCAGGCTCCGGTCAGTTTTGTTGAGTATCCAGACTCTGGTTATTACGTTGAACGTTCAGGCTCCGTTCAGTTTTGTTGGGTATCTAGCCTCCAGTTATAACGTTGAGCGTTCAGGCTCCGGTCAGTTTCGTTGTGTATCCAGACTCCGGTTATTACGTTGAGCGTTCAGGTTCCGGTCAGTTTCGTTGGGTATCCAGATTCCGGTTTTTACGTTGAGCGTTCAGGTTCCGGTCAGTTTTGTTGGGTATCCAGACTCCGGTTATTACGTTGAGCGTTCAGACTTCAATCTGTTTCGTTGGGTATCCAGACTCAAGTTATTACATTGAGCATTCAGGCTCTGATCAGTTTCGTTGGGTATCCAGACTCAGGTTATTACGTTGAGCGTTCAGGCACCGGTCAATTTCGTTGTGTATCCAGACTCCGATTATTACGTTGAGCGTTCAGGCTCCGGTCAGTTTCGTTGGGTATCCAGACTCCGGTTTTTACGTTGAGCGTTCAGGCTCCGGTCAGTTTCGTTCGGTATCCAGACTCCGGTTTTTACGTTGAGCGTTAAGGCTCCGGTCAGTTTCTTTGGGTATCCAGACTCGGGTTATTACGTTGAGCGTTCAGGCTCCGGTCACTTTCGTTGGGTATCCAGACTCCGGTTATTACGTTGAGCGTTCGGGCTCCGGTCAGTTTCGTTTGGTATCCAGACTTCGGTTATTACGTTGAGCGTTCAGGCTCCGGTCAGTTTCGTTGTGTATCCAGACTCCGGTTTTTCGTTGAGCGTTCAGACTCCGGTCAGTTTTGTTGGGTATCCAGACTCCGGTTTTTACGTTGAACGTTCAGGCTCTAGTCAATATCGTTGGGTATCCAGACTCCGGTTATTACGTTGAGCGTTCAGCCTCCGGTCAGTTTCGTTGGGTATCCAGACTCCGGTTATTACGTTGAGCGTTCAGGCTCCGGTCAGTTTCTTTGGGTATCCAGACTCCGGTTATTACGTTGAGCGTTCAAGCTCCGGTCAGTTTCGTTGGGTATCCAGACTCCGGTTATTACATTGAGCGTTCAGGCTCTGGTCAGTTTCATTCGGTATCCAGACTTCGGTTATTACAGTGAGCGTTCAGGCTCCGGTCAGTTTCGTTGGGTATCCAGACTCCGGTTTTTCGTTGAGCGTTCAGGCTCCGGTCAGTTTTGTTGGATATCCAGACTCCGGTTATTATATTGAGATAGCAGGCTCCGGTCAGTTTCGTTGGGTATCCAGACACCGGTTATTACGTTGAGCGTTCAGCCTCCGGTCAGTTTCGTTGGGTATCCAGACTCTGGTTATTATGTTGAGCGTTCAGGCTCTGGTCAGTTTCGTTGTGTTTCCAGACTCCGGTTATTACGTTGAGCGTTCAGACTCCGGTCAATTTCGTTGTGTATCCAGACTCCGGTTATTACGTTGATCGTTCAGGCTCCATTCAATTTCGTTGGGTATCCAGACTCCGGTTATTACGTTGAACGTTCAGGCTCTGGTCAGTTTCGTTGGGTATCCAGACTCCGGTTATTATGTTGAGCATTTAGTCTCCGATCAGTTTCGTTGGGTATCCAGATTCCGGCTTTTACGTTGAGCGTTCAGGCTCCGGTCAATTTTGTTGGGTATCCAGACTCCGGTTATTACGTTGAGCGTTCAGGCTCCGGTCAGTTTCGTAGGGTATCCAGACTCCGGTTATTATGTTGAGCGTTCAGGCTCCGGTCAGTTTCGTTAGGTATCCAGACTTCGATTATTACGTTGAGCGTTCAAGCTCCGGTCAGTTTCTTTGGGTATCCAGACTCCGGTTATTACGTTGAGCATTCAGGCTCCGGTCAATTTCGTTGGGTATCCAGATTCCGGTTATTACGTGGAACGTTCAGGCTCCGGTCAGTTTCGTTGGGTGTCCAGACTCCGGTTATTACGTTGAGCGTCCAGGCTCCGGTCATTTTCGTTGAGCATCCAGACTCCTGTTATTACGTAGTGCGTCCAGGCTCCGGTCAGTTTCGTTGAGTATCCAGACTCTGGTTATTACGTTGAGCGTTCAGGCTCCGTTCAGTTTTGTTGGGTATCCAGCCTCCGGTTATAACGTTGAGCGTTCAGGCTCTGGTCAGTTTCATTCGGTATCCAGACTTTGGTTATTACGGTGAGCGTTCAGGCTCCGGTCAGTTTCGTTGGGTATTCAGACTCCGGTTTTTCGTTGAGCGTTCAGGCTCCAGTCAGTTTTGTTGGATATCCAGACTCCGGTTATTATGTTGAGATAGCAGGCTCCGGTCAGTTTCGTTGGGTATCCAGACACCGGTTATTACGTTGAGCGTTCAGCCTCCGGTCAGTTTCGTTGGGTATCCAGACTCTGGTTATTATGTTGAGCGTTCAGGCTCCGGTCAGTTTCGTTGTGTTTCCAGACTCCGGTTATTACGTTGAGCATTCAGACTCCGGTCAATTTCGTTGTGTATCCAGACTCCGGTTATTACGTTGATCGTTCAGGCTCCATTCAATTTCGTTGGGTATCCAGACTCCGGTTATTACGTTGAACGTTCAGGCTCTGGTCAGTTTCGTTGGGTATCCAGACTCCGGTTATTATGTTGAGCGTTTAGGCTCCGATCAGTTTCGTTAGGTATCCAGATTCCGGCTTTTACGTTGAGGGTTCAGGCTCCGGTCAGTTTTGTTGGGTATCCAGACTCCGGTTATTACGTTGAGCGTTCAGGCTCCGGTCAGTTTCGTAGGGTATCCAGACTCCGGTTATTATGTTGAGCGTTCAGGCTCCGGTCAGTTTCGTTAGGTATCCAGACTTCGATTATTACGTTGAGCGTTCAAGCTCCGGTCAGTTTCGTTGGGTATCCAGACTCCGGTTATTACGTTGAGCATTCAGGCTCCGGTCAATTTCGTTGGGTATCCAGATTCCGGTTATTACGTGGAACGTTCAGGTTCCGGTCAGTTTCGTTGGGTGTCCAGACTCCGGTTATTACGTTGAGCGTTCAGGCTCCGGTCATTTTCGTTGAGCATCCAGACTCCTGTTATTACGTTGTGCGTCCAGGCTCCGGTCAGTTTCGTTGAGTATCTAGTATCTGGTTATTACGTTGAGCGTTCAGGCTCCGTTCAGTTTTGTTGGGTATCCAGCCTCCAGTTATAACGTTCAGCGTTCAGGCTCCGGTCAGTTTCGTTGTGTATCCAGACTCCGGTTATTACGTTGAGCGTTTAGGTTCCGGTCAGTTTCGTTAGGTATCCAGACTCCGGTTATTACGTTGAGCGTTCAGGCTTCGGTCTGTTTTGTTGGGTATCCAGACTCAAGTTATTACATTGAGCGTTCAGGCTCTGATCAGTTTCGTTGGGTATCCAGACTCAGGTTATTACGTTGAGCGTTCAGGCACCAGTCAGTTTCGTTGTGTATCCAGACTCCGGTTATTACGTTGAGCGTTCAGGCTCCGGTCAGTTTCGTTGGGTATCCAGACTCCGGTTTTTATGTTGAGCGTTCAGACTCCGGTCAGTTTCGTTGGGTATCCAGACTCCGGTTTTTACATTGAGCATTCAGGCTCCGGTCAGTTTCTTTGGGTATCCAGACTCGGGTTGTTACGTTGAGCGTTCAGGCTCCGGTCAGTTTTGTTGGGTATCCAGACTCCGGTTATTACGTTGAGCGTTCGGGCTCCGGTCAGTTTCATTTGGTATCCAGACTCCGGTTATTACGTTGAGCGTTCAGGCTCTGGTCAGTTTCTTTGGGTATCCAGACTCCGGTTATTACGTTGAGCGTTCAGGCACCAGTCAGTTTCGTTGTGTATCCAGACTCCGGTTATTACGTTGAGCGTTCAGGCTCCGGTCAGTTTCGTTAGGTATCCAGACTTCGATTATTACGTTGAGCGTTCAAGCTCCGGTCAGTTTCGTTGTGTATCCAGACTCCGGTTTTTCGTTCAGCGTTCAGGCTCGGGTCAGTTTTGTTGGGAATCCAGACTCCGGTTTTACGTAGAGCGTTCAGGCTCCGGTCAGTTTCGTTGGGTATCCAGACTCCGGTTATTACGTTGAGCGTTCAGCCTCCGGTCAGTTTCGTTGGGTATCCAGACTCCGGTTATTACGTTGAGCGTTCAGGCTCCGGTCAGTTTCTTTGGGTATCCAGACTCCGGTTATTACGTTGAGCGTCCAGGCTCCGGTCAGTTTCTTTGGGTATCCAGACTCCGGTTATTACGTTGAGCGTTCAAGCTCCGGTCAGTTTCGTTGGGTATCCAGACTCCGGTTATTACATTGAGCGTTCAGGCTCTGGTCAATTTCATTTGGTATCCAGACTTCGGTTATTACGTTGAGCGTTCAGGCTCCGGTCAGTTTCGTTGGGTATCCTAACTCCGGTTTTTCGTTGAGCGTTCAGGCTCCGGTCAGTTTTGTTGGGTATCCAGACTCCAGTTATTATGTTGAGATAGTAGGCTTCGGTCAGTTTCGTTGGGTATCCAGACACCGGTTATTACGTTGAGCGTTCAGCCTCCGGTCAGTTTCGTTGGGTATCCAGACTCTGGTTATTACATTGAGCGTTCAGGCTCCGGTCAATTTCGTTGTGTATCCAGACTCCGGTTATTACGTTGATCGTTCAGGCTCTATTCAATTTCGTTGGGTATCCAGACTCCGGTTATTACGTTGAACGTTCAGGCTCTGGTCAGTTTCGTTGGGTATCCAGACTCCGGTTATTACGTTGAGCGTTCAGGCTCCGGTCAGTTTCTTTGGGTATCCAGACTCCGGTTATTACGTTGAGCGTTCAGGCTCCGGTCAGTTTCGTTGGGTATCCAGACTCCGGTTTTTACGTTGAGCGTTCAGGTTCCGGTCAGTTTTGATGGGTATCCAGACTCCGGTTATTACGTTGAGCGTTCAGGCTTCGGTCTGTTTCGTTGGGTATCCAGACTCAAGTTATTACATTAAGCGTTCAGGCTCTGATCAGTTTCGTTGGGTATCCAGACTCAGGTTATTACGTTGAGCGTTCAGGCACCAGTCAGTTTCGTTGTGTATCCAGACTCCGGTTATTACGTTGAGCGTTCAGGCTCCGGTCAGTTTCGTTGGGTATCTAGACTCCGGTTTTTACGTTGAGCGTTCAGGCTCCGGTCAGTTTCGTTGGGTATCCAGACTCCGATTTTTACGTTGAGCGTTCAGGCTCCGGTCAGTTTCTTTGGGTATCCAGACTCGGGTTATTACGTTGAGCGTTCAGGCTCCGATCAGTTTCGTTGGGTATCCAGACTTTGGTTATTACGTTGAGCGTTCGGGCTCCGGTCAGTTTCGTTTGGTATCCAGACTTCGGTTATTACATTGAGCGTTCAGGCTCCAGTCAGTTTCGTTGTGTATCCAGACTCCGGTTTTTCGTTCAGCGTTCAGGCTCCGGTCAGTTTTGTTGGGTATCCAGACTCCGGTTTTTACGTTGAGCATTCAGGCTCCGGTCAGTTTCGTTGGGTATCCAGACTCCGGTTATTACGTTGAGCGTTCAGCCTCCGGTCAATTTCGTTGTGTATCCAGACTCCGGTTATTACGTTGATCGTTCAGGCTCTATTCAATTTCGTTGGGTATCCAGACTCCGGTTATTACGTTGAACGTTCAGGCTCAGGTCAGTTTCGTTGGGTATCCAGACTCCGGTTATTACGTTGAGCGTTCAGGCTCCGGTCAGTTTCTTTGGGTATCCAAACTCCGGTTATTACGTTGAGCGTTCAGGCTCCGGTCAGTTTCGTTGGGTATCCAGACTCCGGTTTTTACGTTGAGCGTTCAGGTTTCGGTCTGTTTTGATGGGTATCCAGACTCCGGTTATTACGTTGAGCGTTCAGGCTTCGGTCTGTTTCGTTGGGTATCCAGACTCCGGTTATTACGTTGAGCGTTCAGGCTTCGGTCAGTTTCGTTGGGTATCCAGACTCCGGTTATTACGTTGAGCGTCCAGGCTCCGGTCAGTTTCTTTGGGTATCCAGACTCCGGTTATTACGTTGAGCGTTCAAGCTCCGGTCAGTTTCGTTGGGTATCCAGACTCCGGTTATTACATTGAGCGTTCAGGCTCTGGTCAGTTTCATTTGATATCCAGACTTCGGTTATTACGTTGAGCGTTCAGGCTCCGGTCAGTTTCGTTGGGTATCCAGACTCCGGTTTTTCGTTGAGCGTTCAGGCTCCGGTCGGTTTTGTTGGGTATCCAGACTCCGGTTATTATGTTGAGATAGCAGGCTCCGGTCAGTTTCGTTGGGTATCCAAACACCGGTTATTACGTTGAGCGTTCAGGCTCCGGTCAGTTTCGTTGGGTATCCAGACTCTGGTTTTTACGTTGAGCGTTCAGGCTCCGGTCAGTTTCGTTGTGTTTCCAGACTTTGGTTATTACGTTGAGCTATCAGACTCCGGCCAATTTCGTTGTGTATCCAGACTCCGGTTATTACATTGAGCGTTCGGGCTCCGGTCAGTTTCGTTTGGTATCCAGACTTCGGTTATTACATTGAGCGTTCAGGCTCCAGTCAGTTTCGTTGTGTATCCAGACTCCGGTTTTTCGTTCAGCGTTCAGGCTCCGGTCAGTTTTGTTGGGTATCCAGACTCCGGTTTTTACGTTGAGCATTCAGGCTCCGGTCAGTTTCGTTGGGTATCCAGACTTCGGTTATTACGTTGAGCGTTCAGCCTCCGGTCAGTTTCGTTGGGTAACCAGACTCCGGTTATTACGTTGAGCGTTCAGGCTCCGGTCAGTTTCGTTGGGTATCCAGACTCTGGTTATTTTGTTGAGCGTCCAGGCTCCGGTCAGTTTCTTTGGGTATCCAGACTCCGGTTATTACGTTGAGCGTTCAAGCTCCGGTCAGTTTCGTTGGGTATCCAGACTCCGGTTATTACATTGAGCGTTCAGGCTCTGGTCAGTTTCATTTGGTATCCAGACTTCGGTTATTACGTTGAGCGTTCAGGCTCCGGTCAGTTTCGTTTGGTATCCAGACTCCGGTTTTTCGTTGAGCGTTCAGGCTCCGGTCGGTTTTGTTGGGTATCCAGACTCCGGTTATTATTTTGAGATAGCAGACTCCGGTCAGTTTCGTTGGGTATCCAGACACCGGTTATTACGTTGAGCGTTCAGCCTCCGGTCAGTTTCGTTGGGTATCCAGACTCTGGTTATTACATTGAGCGTTCAGGCTCCGGTCAATTTCGTTGTGTATCCAGACTCCGGTTATTACGTTGATCGTTCAGGCTCTATTCAATTTCGTTGGGTATCCAGACTCCGGTTATTACGTTGAACGTTCAGGCTCTGGTCAGTTTCGTTGGGTATCCAGACTCCGGTTATTACGTTGAGCGTTCAGGCTCCGGTCAGTTTCTTTGGGTATCCAGACTCCGGTTATTACGTTGAGCGTTCAGGCTCCGGTCAGTTTCGTTGGGTATCCAGACTCCGGTTTTTACGTTGAGCGTTCAGGTTCCGGTCAGTTTTGATGGGTATCCAGACTCCGGTTATTACGTTGAGCGTTCAGGCTTCGGTCTGTTTCGTTGGGTATCCAGACTCAAGTTATTACATTAAGCGTTCAGGCTCTGATCAGTTTCGTTGGGTATCCAGACTCAGGTTATTACGTTGAGCGTTCAGGCACCAGTCAGTTTCGTTGTGTATCCAGACTCCGGTTATTACGTTGAGCGTTCAGGCTCCGGTCAGTTTCGTTGGGTATCTAGACTCCGGTTTTTACGTTGAGCGTTCAGGCTCCGGTCAGTTTCGTTGGGTATCCAGACTCCGATTTTTACGTTGAGCGTTCAGGCTCCGGTCAGTTTCTTTGGGTATCCAGACTCGGGTTATTACGTTGAGCGTTCAGGCTCCGATCAGTTTCGTTGGGTATCCAGACTTTGGTTATTACGTTGAGCGTTCGGGCTCCGGTCAGTTTCGTTTGGTATCCAGACTTCGGTTATTACATTGAGCGTTCAGGCTCCAGTCAGTTTCGTTGTGTATCCAGACTCCGGTTTTTCGTTCAGCGTTCAGGCTCCGGTCAGTTTTGTTGGGTATCCAGACTCCGGTTTTTACGTTGAGCATTCAGGCTCCGGTCAGTTTCGTTGGGTATCCAGACTCCGGTTATTACGTTGAGCGTTCAGCCTCCGGTCAATTTCGTTGTGTATCCAGACTCCGGTTATTACGTTGATCGTTCAGGCTCTATTCAATTTCGTTGGGTATCCAGACTCCGGTTATTACGTTGAACGTTCAGGCTCAGGTCAGTTTCGTTGGGTATCCAGACTCCGGTTATTACGTTGAGCGTTCAGGCTCCGGTCAGTTTCTTTGGGTATCCAAACTCCGGTTATTACGTTGAGCGTTCAGGCTCCGGTCAGTTTCGTTGGGTATCCAGACTCCGGTTTTTACGTTGAGCGTTCAGGTTCCGGTCAGTTTTGATGGGTATCCAGACTCCGGTTATTACGTTGAGCGTTCAGGCTTCGGTCTGTTTCGTTGGGTATCCAGACTCCGGTTATTACGTTGAGCGTTCAGGCTCCGGTCAGTTTCGTTGGGTATCCAGACTCCGGTTATTACGTTGAGCGTCCAGGCTCCGGTCAGTTTCTTTGGGTATCCAGACTCCGGTTATTACGTTGAGCGTTCAAGCTCCGGTCAGTTTCGTTGGGTATCCAGACTCCGGTTATTACATTGAGCGTTCAGGCTCTGGTCAGTTTCATTTGATATCCAGACTTCGGTTATTACGTTGAGCGTTCAGGCTCCGGTCAGTTTCGTTGGGTATCCAGACTCCGGTTTTTCGTTGAGCGTTCAGGCTCCGGTCGGTTTTGTTGGGTATCCAGACTCCGGTTATTATGTTGAGATAGCAGGCTTCGGTCAGTTTCGTTGTGTATCCAAACACCGGTTATTACGTTGAGCGTTCAGGCTCCGGTCAGTTTCGTTGGGTATCCAGACTCCGGTTATTACGTTGAGCGTTCAGCCTCCGGTCAATTTCGTTGTGTATCCAGACTCCGGTTATTACGTTGATCGTTCAGGCTCTATTCAATTTCGTTGGGTATCCAGACTCCGGTTATTACGTTGAACGTTCAGGCTCAGGTCAGTTTCGTTGGGTATCCAGACTCCGGTTATTACGTTGAGCGTTCAGGCTCCGGTCAGTTTCTTTGGGTATCCAAACTCCGGTTATTACGTTGAGCGTTCAGGCTCCGGTCAGTTTCGTTGGGTATCCAGACTCCGGTTTTTACGTTGAGCGTTCAGGTTCCGGTCAGTTTTGATGGGTATCCAGACTCCGGTTATTACGTTGAGCGTTCAGGCTTCGGTCTGTTTCGTTGGGTATCTAGACTCCGGTTATTACGTTGAGCGTTCAGGCTCCGGTCAGTTTTGTTGGGTATCCAGACTCCGGTTATTACGTTGAGCGTCCAGGCTCCGGTCAGTTTCTTTGGGTATCCAGACTCCGGTTATTACGTTGAGCGTTCAAGCTCCGGTCAGTTTCGTTGGGTATCCAGACTCCGGTTATTACATTGAGCGTTCAGGCTCTGGTCAGTTTCATTTGATATCCAGACTTCGGTTATTACGTTGAGCGTTCAGGCTCCGGTCAGTTTCGTTGGGTATCCAGACTCCGGTTTTTCGTTGAGCGTTCAGGCTCCGGTCGGTTTTGTTGGGTATCCAGACTCCGGTTATTATGTTGAGATAGCAGGCTCCGGTCAGTTTCGTTGGGTATCCAAACACCGGTTATTACGTTGAGCGTTCAGGCTCCGGTCAGTTTCGTTGGGTATCCAGACTCTGGTTTTTACGTTGAGCGTTCAGGCCCGGTCAGTTTCGTTGTGTTTCCAGACTTTGGTTATTACGTTGAGCTATCAGACTCCGGCCAATTTCGTTGTGTATCCAGACTCCGGTTATTACATTGAGCGTTCGGGCTCCGGTCAGTTTCGTTTGGTATCCAGACTTCGGTTATTACATTGAGCGTTCAGGCTCCAGTCAGTTTCGTTGTGTATCCAGACTCCGGTTTTTCGTTCAGCGTTCAGGCTCCGGTCAGTTTTGTTGGGTATCCAGACTCCGGTTTTTACGTTGAGCATTCAGGCTCCGGTCAGTTTCGTTGGGTATCCAGACTTCGGTTATTACGTTGAGCGTTCAGCCTCCGGTCAGTTTCGTTGGGTATCCAGACTCCGGTTATTACTTTGAGCGTTCAGGCTCCGGTCAGTTTCGTTGGGTATCCAGACTCTGGTTATTTTGTTGAGCGTCCAGGCTCCGGTCAGTTTCTTTGGGTATCCAGACTCCGGTTATTACGTTGAGCGTTCAAGCTCCGGTCAGTTTCGTTGGGTATCCAGACTCCGGTTATTACATTGAGCGTTCAGGCTCTGGTCAGTTTCATTTGGTATCCAGACTTCGGTTATTACGTTGAGCGTTCAGGCTCCGGTCAGTTTTGTTGGGTATCCAGACTCCGACTTTTCGTTGAGCGTTCAGGCTCCGGTCGGTTTTGTTGGGTATCCAGACTCCGGTTATTATTTTGAGATAGCAGGCTCCGGTCAGTTTCGTTGGGTATCCAAACACCGGTTATTACGTTGAGCGTTCAGCCTCCGGTCAGTTTCGTTGGGTATCCAGACTCTGGTTATTACGTTGAGCGTTCAGGCTCCAGTCAGTTTCGTTGTGTTTCCAGACTTTGGTTATTATGTTGAGCTATCAGACTCCGGTCAATTTCGTTGTGTATCCAGACTCCGGTTATTACGTTGATCGTTCAGGCTCTATTCAATTTCGTTGGGTATCCAGACTCCGGTTATTACGTTGAACGTTCAGGCTCTGGTCAGTTTCGTTGGGTATCCAGACTCCGGTTATTACGTTGAGCGTTCAGGCTCCGGTCAGTTTCGTTGGGTATCCAGACTCCGGTTATTACGTTGAGCGTTCGGGCTCCGGTCAGTTTCGTTTGGTATCCAGACTTCGGTTATTACATTGAGCGTTCAGGCTCCATTTAGTTTCGTTGTGTATCCAGACTCCGGTTTTTCGTTCAGCGTTCAGGCTCCGGTCAGTTTTGTTGGGTATCCAGACTCCGGTTTTTACGTTGAGCGTTCAGGCTCCGGTCAGTTTCGTTGGGTATCCAGACTCCGGTTATTACGTTGAGCGTTCAGCCTCCGGTCAGTTTCGTTGGGTATCCAGACTCCGGTTATTACGTTGAGCGTCCAGGCTCCGGTCAGTTTCTTTGGGTATCCAGACTCCGGTTATTACGTTGAGCGTTCAAGCTCCGGTCGGTTTTGTTGGGTATCCAGACTCCGGTTATTACATTGAGCGTTCAGGCTCCGGTCAGTTTCATTTGGTATCCAGACTCCGGTTATTACATTGAGCGTTCAGGCTCTGGTCAGTTTCATTTGGTATCCAGACTTCGGTTATTACGTTGAGCGTTCAGGCTCCGGACAGTTTCGTTGGGTATCCAGACTCCGGTTTTTCGTTGAGCGTTCAGGCTCCGGTCGGTTTTGTTGGGTATCCAGTCTCCGGTTATTATGTTGAGATAGCAGGCTCCGGTCAGTTTCGTTGGGTATCGAGACACCGGTTATTACGTTAAGCGTTCAGGCTCCGGTCAGTTTTGTTGGGTATCCAGACTCTGGTTATCACGTTGAGCGTTCAGGCTCCGGTCAGTTTCGTTGTGTTTCCAGACTCTGGTTATTACGTTGAGCGTTCAGGCTCCTGTCAATTTCGTTGTGTATCCAGACTCCGGTTATTACGTTGATCATTCAGGCTCTATTCAATTTCGTTGGGTATCCAGACTCCGGTTATTACCTTGAACGTTCAGGCTCTGGTCAGTTTCGTTGGGTATCCAGACTCCGGTTATTACGTCGAGCGTTCAGGCTCCGGTCAGTTTCTTTGGGTATCCGGACTCCGGTTATTACGTTGAGCGTTCAGGCTCCGGTCAGTTTCGTTGGGTATCCAGACTCCGGTTATTACGTTGAGCGTTCAGGCTCCGGTCAGTTTCTTTGGGTATCCAGACTCCGGTTATTACGTTGAGCGTTCAAGCTCCGGTCAGTTTCGTTGGGTATCCAGACTCCGGTTATTACGTTGAGCGTTCAGGCTCCGGTCAGTTTCGTTGGGTATCCAGACTTCGGTTATTACGTTGAGCGTTCAGGCTCCAGTCAGTTTCGTTGGGTATCCAGACTCCGGTTATTACGTTGAGCGTTCAGGCTCCGGTCAGTTTCGTTGGGTATCCAGACTCCGGTTATTACGTTGAGCGTTCAGGCTCCGGTCAGTTTCGTTGGGTATCCAGACTCCGGTTATTACGTTGAGCGTTCAGGCTCCAATCAGTTTCGTTGGGTATCCAGACTCCGGTTATTACCTTGAACGTTCAGGCTCTGGTCAGTTTCGTTGGGTATCCAGACTCCGGTTATTACGTTGAGCGTTCAGGCTCCGGTCAGTTTCTTTGGGTATCCGGACTCCGGTTATTACGTTGAGCGTTCAGGCTCTGGTCAGTTTCGTTGGGTATCCAGACTCCGGTTATTACGTTGAGCGTTCAGGCTCCGGTCAGTTTCTTTGGGTATCCAGACTCCGGTTATTACGTTGAGCGTTCAAGCTCCGGTCAGTTTCGTTTGGTATCCAGACTTCGGTTATTACGTTGAGCGTTCAGGCTCCGGTCAGTTTCGTTGGGTATCCTGACTCCAGTTTTTACGTTGACCGTTCAGGCTCCGGTCAGTTTTGTGCGGTATCCAGACTCCGGTTATTATGTTGAGCGTTCAGACTTCAGTCAGTTTCGTAGGGTATCCAGACTCCGGTTATTACGTTGAACGTTCAGGCTCCGGTCAATTTCGTTGGGTGTCTAGACTCCGGTTATTACGTTGAGCGCTCAGGCTCTGGTCAATTGCGTTGTGTATCCAGACTCCGGTTATTACGTTGAGCGTTGAGGCTCCAGTAAGTTTCGTTGATTATCCAGACTCCGGTTATTACGTTGAGCGTTCAGGCTCTAGTCAGTTTCGTTGAGTATCCAGATTCTGGTTATTACGTTGAGCGTTCAAGCTCCATTCAATTTCGTTGGGTATCCAGACTCCGGTTATTACGTTGAAAATTCAGGCTCCGGTTAGTTTCGTTGGGTATCCAGACTCCGGTTATTACGTTGAGCGTTCAGGCTCCGGTCAGTTTCGTTGGGTATCCAAACTCCGGTTTTTACGTTGAGCGTTCAGGCTCCGGTCAGTTTTGTTGGGTATCCAGACTCCGGTTATTATGTTGAGGGTTTAGGCTCCGGTCAGTTTCGTTGGGTATCGAGACTCCGGTTATTACGTTGAGCGTTCAGGCTCCGGTCAGTTTTGTTGGGTATCCAGACTCCGGTTATTACGTTGAGCGTTCAGGCTCCGGTCAGTTTCGTTGGGTATCCAGACTTCGGTTATTCCGTTGAGCGTTCAGGCTCCGGTTAGTTTCTTTGGGATCTAGACTCCGGTTATTACGTTGAGCGTTTAGGCTCCGGTCAGTTTCGTTGGGTATCCAGACTCCGGTTATTATGTTGAGCGTTCACGCTCTGGTCAGTTTCGTTGGGTATTCAGTCTTCGGTTATTACGTTGAGCGTTCAGGCTTCGGTTAGTTTCGTTGGGTATCCAGACTTCGGTTATTACGTTGAGTGTTCAGGCTCCGGTCAGTTTCGTTAGGTATCCAGACTCCGGTTATTACGTTGAGCGTTCAGGCTCCGGTCAGTTTCTTTGGGTATCCATACTCCGGTTATTACGTTGAGCGTTCAGGCTCCGGTCAGTTTCATTGGGTATCCAGACTCCGGTTATTACGTTGAGCGTTCAGGCTCCGGTCAGTTTCGTTGGGTATTCAGACTTCGGTTATTACGTTGAGCGTTCAGGCTCCGGTCAGTTTCGTTGGGTATCCTGACTCCGGTTTTTACGTTGAGCGTTCAGGCTCCGGTCAGTTTTGTGGGGTATCCAGACTCCGGTTATTATGTTGAGCGTTCAGACTTCGGTCAGTTTCGTAGGGTATCCAGACTCCGGTTATTACGTTGAACGTTCAGGCTCCGGTCAATTTTGTTTGGTGTCCAGACTCCGGTTATTACGTTGAGCGCTCAGGTTCCGGTCAATTTCGTTGTGTATCCAGACTCCGGTTATTACGTTGAGCGTTGAGGCTCTAGTCAGTTTCGTTTATTATCCAGACTCCGGTTATTACGTTGAGCGTTCAGGCTCTAGTCAGTTTCGTTGAGTATCCAGATTCCGGTTATTACGTTGAGCGTTCAAGCTCCATTCAATTTCGTTGGGTATCCAGACTCCGGTTATTACGTTGAACGTCCAGACTCCAGCCAGTTTCGTTGGGTATCCAGACTCCGGTTATTATGTTGAGCGTTCAGGCTCCGGTCAATTTCGTTGGTTATCCAGACTCCGGGTTTTACGTTGAGCGTTCAGGCTCCGATCAGTTTCGTTGGGTATCCAGACTCCGACTTTTCGTTGAGCGTTCAGGCTCCGGTCGGTTTTGTTGGGTATCCAGACTCCGGTTATTATTTTGAGATAGCAGGCTCCGGTCAGTTTCGTTGGGTATCCAAACACCGGTTATTACGTTGAGCGTTCAGCCTCCGGTCAGTTTCGTTGGGTATCCAGACTCTGGTTATTACGTTGAGCGTTCAGGCTCCAGTCAGTTTCGTTGTGTTTCCAGACTTTGGTTATTATGTTGAGCTATCAGACTCCGGTCAATTTCGTTGTGTATCCAGACTCCGGTTATTACGTTGATCGTTCAGGCTCTATTCAATTTCGTTGGGTATCCAGACTCCGGTTATTACGTTGAACGTTCAGGCTCTGGTCAGTTTCGTTGGGTATCCAGACTCCGGTTATTACGTTGAGCGTTCAGGCTCCGGTCAGTTTCGTTGGGTATCCAGACTCCGGTTATTACGTTGAGCGTTCGGGCTCCGGTCAGTTTCGTTTGGTATCCAGACTTCGGTTATTACATTGAGCGTTCAGGCTCCATTTAGTTTCGTTGTGTATCCAGACTCCGGTTTTTCGTTCAGCGTTCAGGCTCCGGTCAGTTTTGTTGGGTATCCAGACTCCGGTTTTTACGTTGAGCGTTCAGGCTCCGGTCAGTTTCGTTGGGTATCCAGACTCCGGTTATTACGTTGAGCGTTCAGCCTCCGGTCAGTTTCGTTGGGTATCCAGACTCCGGTTATTACGTTGAGCGTCCAGGCTCCGGTCAGTTTCTTTGGGTATCCAGACTCCGGTTATTACGTTGAGCGTTCAAGCTCCGGTCGGTTTTGTTGGGTATCCAGACTCCGGTTATTACATTGAGCGTTCAGGCTCCGGTCAGTTTCATTTGGTATCCAGACTCCGGTTATTACATTGAGCGTTCAGGCTCTGGTCAGTTTCATTTGGTATCCAGACTTCGGTTATTACGTTGAGCGTTCAGGCTCCGGACAGTTTCGTTGGGTATCCAGACTCCGGTTTTTCGTTGAGCGTTCAGGCTCCGGTCGGTTTTGTTGGGTATCCAGTCTCCGGTTATTATGTTGAGATAGCAGGCTCCGGTCAGTTTCGTTGGGTATCGAGACACCGGTTATTACGTTAAGCGTTCAGGCTCCGGTCAGTTTTGTTGGGTATCCAGACTCTGGTTATCACGTTGAGCGTTCAGGCTCCGGTCAGTTTCGTTGTGTTTCCAGACTCTGGTTATTACGTTGAGCGTTCAGGCTCCTGTTAATTTCGTTGTGTATCCAGACTCTGGTTATTACGTTGATCATTCAGGCTCTATTCAATTTCGTTGGGTATCCAGACTCCGGTTATTACCTTGAACGTTCAGGCTCTGGTCAGTTTCGTTGGGTATCCAGACTCCGGTTATTACGTTGAGCGTTCAGGCTCCGGTCAGTTTCTTTGGGTATCCGGACTCCGGTTATTACGTTGAGCGTTCAGGCTCCGGTCAGTTTCGTTGGGTATCCAGACTCCGGTTATTACGTTGAGCGTTCAGGCTCCAGTCAGTTTCGTTGGGTATCCAGACTCCGGTTATTACGTTGAGCGTTCAGGCTCCGGTCAGTTTCGTTGGGTATCCAGACTCCGGTTATTACGTTGAGCGTTCAGGCTCCGGTCAGTTTCGTTGGGTATCCAGACTCCGGTTATTACGTTGAGCGTTCAGGCTCCAATCAGTTTCGTTGGGTATCCAGACTCCGGTTATTACCTTGAACGTTCAGGCTCTGGTCAGTTTCGTTGGGTATCCAGACTCCGGTTATTACGTTGAGCGTTCAGGCTCCGGTCAGTTTCTTTGGGTATCCGGACTCCGGTTATTACGTTGAGCGTTCAGGCTCCGGTCAGTTTCGTTGGGTATCCAGACTCCGGTTATTACGTTGAGCGTTCAGGCTCCGGTCAGTTTCTTTGGGTATCCAGACTCCGGTTATTACGTTGAGCGTTCAAGCTCCGGTCAGTTTCGTTTGGTATCCAGACTTCGGTTATTACATTGAGCGTTCAGGCTCCGGTCAGTTTCGTTGGGTATCCTGACTCCAGTTTTTACGTTGACCGTTCAGGCTCCGGTCAGTTTTGTGCGGTATCCAGACTCCGGTTATTATGTTGAGCGTTCAGACTTCAGTCAGTTTCGTAGGGTATCCAGACTCCGGTTATTACATTGAACGTTCAGGCTCCGGTCAATTTCGTTGGGTGTCTAGACTCCGGTTATTACGTTGAGCGCTCAGGCTCTGGTCAATTGCGTTGTGTATCCAGACTCCGGTTATTACGTTGAGCGTTGAGGCTCCAGTAAGTTTCGTTGATTATCCAGACTCCGGTTATTACGTTGAGCGTTCAGGCTCTAGTCAGTTTCGTTGAGTATCCAGATTCTGGTTATTACGTTGAGCGTTCAAGCTCCATTCAATTTCGTTGGGTATCCAGACTCCGGTTATTACGTTGAAAATTCAGGCTCCGGTTAGTTTCGTTGGGTATCCAGACTCCGGTTATTACGTTGAGCGTTCAGGCTCCGGTCAGTTTCGTTGGGTATCCAAACTCCGGTTTTTACGTTGAGCGTTCAGGCTCCGGTCAGTTTTGTTGGGTATCCAGACTCCGGTTATTATGTTGAGGGTTTAGGCTCCGGTCAGTTTCGTTGGGTATCGGGACTCCGGTTATTACGTTGAGCGTTCAGGCTCCGGTCAGTTTTGTTGGGTATCCAGACTCCGGTTATTACGTTGAGCGTTCAGGCTCCGGTCAGTTTCGTTGGGTATCCAGACTTCGGTTATTCCGTTGAGCGTTCAGGCTC
Source organism: Lathyrus sativus (assembly GCA_963859935.3). Taxonomy (NCBI): domain Eukaryota; kingdom Viridiplantae; phylum Streptophyta; class Magnoliopsida; order Fabales; family Fabaceae; genus Lathyrus; species Lathyrus sativus. The sequence continues at coordinate 400,630 of CAWUDS030000647.1, forward strand.
CGGTCAGTTTCTTTGGGATCTAGACTCCGGTTATTACGTTGAGCGTTTAGGCTCCGGTCAGTTTCGTTGGGTATCCAGACTCCGGTTATTACGTTGAGCGTTCACGCTCTGGTCAGTTTCGTTGGGTATTCAGTCTTCGGTTATTACGTTGAGCGTTCAGGCTTCGGTTAGTTTCGTTGGGTATCCAGACTTCGGTTATTACGTTGAGTGTTCAGGCTCCGGTCAGTTTCGTTAGGTATCCAGACTCCGGTTATTACGTTGAGCGTTCAGGCTCCGGTCAGTTTCTTTGGGTATCCATACTCCGGTTATTACGTTGAGCGTTCAGGCTCCGGTCAGTTTCATTGGGTATCCAGACTCCGGTTATTACGTTGAGCGTTCAGGCTCCGGTCAGTTTCGTTGGGTATTCAGACTTCGGTTATTACGTTGAGCGTTCAGGCTCCGGTCAGTTTCGTTGGGTATCCTGACTCCGGTTTTTACGTTGAGCGTTCAGGCTCCGGTCAGTTTTGTGGGGTATCCAGACTCCGGTTATTATGTTGAGCGTTCAGACTTCGGTCAGTTTCGTAGGGTATCCAGACTCCGGTTATTACGTTGAACGTTCAGGCTCCGGTCAATTTCGTTTGGTGTCCAGACTCCGGTTATTACGTTGAGCGCTCAGGCTCCGGTCAATTTCGTTGTGTATCCAGACTCCGGTTATTACGTTGAGCGTTGAGGCTCTAGTCAGTTTCGTTTATTATCCAGACTCCGGTTATTACGTTGAGCGTTCAGGCTCTAGTCAGTTTCGTTGAGTATCCAGATTCCGGTTATTACGTTGAGCGTTCAAGCTCCATTCAATTTCGTTGGGTATCCAGACTCCGGTTATTACGTTGAACGTCCAGACTCCAGCCAGTTTCGTTGGGTATCCAGACTCCGGTTATTATGTTGAGCGTTCAGGCTCCGGTCAGTTACGTTGGTTATCCAGACTCCGGGTTTTACGTTGAGCGTTCAGGCTCCGGTCAGTTTTGATGGGTATCTAGACTCCGGTTATTACGTTGAACGTCCAGACTCCAGCCAGTTTCGTTTGGTATCCAGACTCCGGTTATTACGTTGAGCGTTCAGGCTCCGGTTAGTTTCGTTGGGTATCCAGACTTCGGTTATTACGTTGAGCGTTCAGGCTCCGATCAGTTTCTTCGGGTATCCAGACTCCGGTTATTACGTTGAGCGTTCAGGCTCCGGTCAGTTTCGTTGGGTATCCAAACTCCGGTTATTACGTTGAGCGTTCAGGCTCCGGTCAGTTTCGTTGGGTATTCAGTCTTTGGTTATTACGTTGAGCGTTCAGGCTCCGGTTAGTTTCGTTGGGTATCCAGACTCCGGTTATTACGTTGACTGTTCAGGCTCTGGTCAGTTTCGTTAGGTATCTAGACTCCGGTTATTACGTTGAGCGTTCAGGCTCCGGTCAGTTTCTTTGGGTATCCAGACTCCGGTTATTACGTTGAGTGTTCAGGTTCCGGTCAGTTTCGTTGGGTATCTAGACTCCGGTTATTACGTTGACGTTCAGGCTCCGGTCAGTTTCGTTGGGTATTCAGACTTCGGTTATTACGTTGAGCGTTCAGGCTCCGGTGAGTTTCGTTGGGTATCCTGACTCCGGTTTTTACGTTAAGCATTTAGGATCCGATCAGTTTTGTTGGGTATCCAGACTCCGGTTATTATGTTGAGCATTCAGACTCCGGTCAGTTTCGTAGGGTATCCAGACTCCGGTTATTACGTTGAACATTCAGGCTCCGGTCAATTTCGTTGGGTGTCCAGACTCCGGTTATTACGTTGAGAGCTCAGGCTCCGGTCAGTTTCTTTGGGTATCCAGACTCTGGTTATTACGTTGAACGTTCAGGCTCCGGTCAGTTTCGTTGGGTATCCAGACTCCGGTTATTACATTGAGCTTTCAGGCTCCGGTCAATTTCGTTGGGTATCTAGACTCGGGTTATTGCATTGAGCGTTCAGGCTCCGGTCAATTTCTTTAGGTATCCAGACTTCGGTTATTACGTTGAGCGTTCAAGCTCCGATCAGTTTCGTTGGGTATCCAGACTCCGGTTATTACGTTGAGCGTTCAGGCTCTGGTCAGTTTCGTTGGGTATCCAGACTCCGGTTATTACGTTGAGCGTTCAGGCTCTAATCAGTTTCGTTGGGTATCCAGACTCCGGTTATTACCTTGAACGTTCAGGCTCTGGTCAGTTTCGTTGGGTATCCAGACTCCGGTTATTACGTTGAGCGTTCAGGCTCCGGTCAGTTTCTTTGGGTATCCGGACTCCGGTTATTACGTTGAGCGTTCAGGCTCCGGTCAGTTTCGTTGGGTATCCAGACTCCGGTTATTACGTTGAGCATTCAGGCTCCGGTCAGTTTCTTTGGGTATCCAGACTCCGGTTATTACGTTGAGCGTTCAAGGTCCGGTCAGTTTCGTTTGGTATCCAGACTTCGGTTATTACGTTGAGGGTTCAGGCTCCGGTCAGTTTCGTTGGGTATCCTGACTCCGGTTTTTACGTTGAGCGTTCAGGCTCCGGTCAGTTTTGTGCGGTATCTAGACTCCGGTTATTATGTTGAGCGTTCAGACTTCGGTCAGTTTCGTAGGGTATCCAGACTCCGGTTATTACGTTGAACGTTCAGGCTCCGGTCAATTTCGTTGGGTGTCCAGACTCCGGTTATTACGTTGAGCGCTCAGGCTCTGGTCAATTGCGTTGTGTATCCAGACTCCGGTTATTACGTTGAGCGTTGAGGCTCCAGTAAGTTTCGTTGATTATCCAGACTCCGGTTATTACGTTGAGCGTTCAGGCTCTAGTCAGTTTCGTTGAGTATCCAGATTCCGGTTATTACGTTGAGCGTTCAAGCTCCATTCAATTTCGTTGGGTATCCAGACTCCGGTTATTACGTTGAACATTCAGGCTCCGGTTAGTTTCGTTGGGTATCCAGACTCCGGTTATTACGTTGAGCGTTCAGGCTCCGGTCAGTTTCGTTGGGTATCCAAACTCCGGTTTTTACGTTGAGCGTTCAGGCTCCGGTCAGTTTTGTTGGGTATCCAGACTCCGGTTATTATGTTGAGGGTTTAGGCTCCGGTCAGTTTCGTTGGGTATCGAGACTCCGGTTATTACGTTGAGCGTTCAGGCTCCGGTCAGTTTTGTTGGGTATCCAGACTCCGGTTATTACGTTGAGCGTTCAGGCTCCGGTCAGTTTCGTTGGGTATCCAGACTTCGGTTATTCCGTTGAGCGTTCAGGCTCCGGTCAGTTTCTTTGGGATCTAGACTCCGGTTATTACGTTGAGCGTTTAGGCTCCGGTCAGTTTCGTTGGGTATCCAGACTCCGGTTATTACGTTGAACGTTCAGGCTCCGGTCAATTTCGTTTGGTGTCCAGACTCCGGTTATTACGTTGAGCGCTCAGGCTCCGGTCAATTTCGTTGTGTATCCAGACTCCGGTTATTACGTTGAGCGTTGAGGCTCTAGTCAGTTTCGTTTATTATCCAGACTCCGGTTATTACGTTGAGCGTTCAGGCTCTAGTCAGTTTCGTTGAGTATCCAGATTCCGGTTATTACGTTGAGCGTTCAAGCTCCATTCAATTTCGTTGGGTATCCAGACTCCGGTTATTACGTTGAACGTCCAGACTCCAGCCAGTTTCGTTGGGTATCCAGACTCCGGTTATTATGTTGAGCGTTCAGGCTCCGGTCAGTTACGTTGGTTATCCAGACTCCGGGTTTTACGTTGAGCGTTCAGGCTCCGGTCAGTTTTGATGGGTATCTAGACTCCGGTTATTACGTTGAACGTCCAGACTCCAGCCAGTTTCGTTTGGTATCCAGACTCCGGTTATTACGTTGAGCGTTCAGGCTCCGGTTAGTTTCGTTGGGTATCCAGACTTCGGTTATTACGTTGAGCGTTCAGGCTCCGATCAGTTTCTTCGGGTATCCAGACTCCGGTTATTACGTTGAGCGTTCAGGCTCCGGTCAGTTTCGTTGGGTATCCAAACTCCGGTTATTACGTTGAGCGTTCAGGCTCCGGTCAGTTTCGTTGGGTATTCAGTCTTTGGTTATTACGTTGAGCGTTCAGGCTCCGGTTAGTTTCGTTGGGTATCCAGACTCCGGTTATTACGTTGACTGTTCAGGCTCTGGTCAGTTTCGTTAGGTATCTAGACTCCGGTTATTACGTTGAGCGTTCAGGCTCCGGTCAGTTTCTTTGGGTATCCAGACTCCGGTTATTACGTTGAGTGTTCAGGTTCCGGTCAGTTTCGTTGGGTATCTAGACTCCGGTTATTACGTTGACGTTCAGGCTCCGGTCAGTTTCGTTGGGTATTCAGACTTCGGTTATTACGTTGAGCGTTCAGGCTCCGGTGAGTTTCGTTGGGTATCCTGACTCCGGTTTTTACGTTAAGCATTTAGGATCCGATCAGTTTTGTTGGGTATCCAGACTCCGGTTATTATGTTGAGCATTCAGACTCCGGTCAGTTTCGTAGGGTATCCAGACTCCGGTTATTACGTTGAACATTCAGGCTCCGGTCAATTTCGTTGGGTGTCCAGACTCCGGTTATTACGTTGAGAGCTCAGGCTCCGGTCAGTTTCTTTGGGTATCCAGACTCCGGTTATTACGTTGAACGTTCAGGCTCCGGTCAGTTTCGTTGGGTATCCAGACTCCGGTTATTACATTGAGCTTTCAGGCTCCGGTCAATTTCGTTGGGTATCTAGACTCGGGTTATTGCATTGAGCGTTCAGGCTCCGGTCAATTTCTTTAGGTATCCAGACTTCGGTTATTACGTTGAGCGTTCAAGCTCCGATCAGTTTCGTTGGGTATCCAGACTCCGGTTATTACGTTGAGCGTTCAGGCTCTGGTCAGTTTCGTTGGGTATCCAGACTCCGGTTATTACGTTGAGCGTTCAGGCTCTAATCAGTTTCGTTGGGTATCCAGACTCCGGTTATTACCTTGAACGTTCAGGCTCTGGTCAGTTTCGTTGGGTATCCAGACTCCGGTTATTACGTTGAGCGTTCAGGCTCCGGTCAGTTTCTTTGGGTATCCGGACTCCGGTTATTACGTTGAGCGTTCAGGCTCCGGTCAGTTTCGTTGGGTATCCAGACTCCGGTTATTACGTTGAGCATTCAGGCTCCGGTCAGTTTCTTTGGGTATCCAGACTCCGGTTATTACGTTGAGCGTTCAAGGTCCGGTCAGTTTCGTTTGGTATCCAGACTTCGGTTATTACGTTGAGGGTTCAGGCTCCGGTCAGTTTCGTTGGGTATCCTGACTCCGGTTTTTACGTTGAGCGTTCAGGCTCCGGTCAGTTTTGTGCGGTATCTAGACTCCGGTTATTATGTTGAGCGTTCAGACTTCGGTCAGTTTCGTAGGGTATCCAGACTCCGGTTATTACGTTGAACGTTCAGGCTCCGGTCAATTTCGTTGGGTGTCCAGACTCCGGTTATTACGTTGAGCGCTCAGGCTCTGGTCAATTGCGTTGTGTATCCAGACTCCGGTTATTACGTTGAGCGTTGAGGCTCCAGTAAGTTTCGTTGATTATCCAGACTCCGGTTATTACGTTGAGCGTTCAGGCTCTAGTCAGTTTCGTTGAGTATCCAGATTCCGGTTATTACGTTGAGCGTTCAAGCTCCATTCAATTTCGTTGGGTATCCAGACTCCGGTTATTACGTTGAACATTCAGGCTCCGGTTAGTTTCGTTGGGTATCCAGACTCCGGTTATTACGTTGAGCGTTCAGGCTCCGGTCAGTTTCGTTGGGTATCCAAACTCCGGTTTTTACGTTGAGCGTTCAGGCTCCGGTCAGTTTTGTTGGGTATCCAGACTCCGGTTATTATGTTGAGGGTTTAGGCTCCGGTCAGTTTCGTTGGGTATCGAGACTCCGGTTATTACGTTGAGCGTTCAGGCTCCGGTCAGTTTTGTTGGGTATCCAGACTCCGGTTATTACGTTGAGCGTTCAGGCTCCGGTCAGTTTCGTTGGGTATCCAGACTTCGGTTATTCCGTTGAGCGTTCAGGCTCCGGTCAGTTTCTTTGGGATCTAGACTCCGGTTATTACGTTGAGCGTTTAGGCTCCGGTCAGTTTCGTTGGGTATCCAGACTCCGGTTATTACGTTGAGCGTTCACGCTCTGGTCAGTTTCGTTGGGTATTCAGTCTTCGGTTATTACGTTGAGCGTTCAGGCTTCGGTTAGTTTCGTTGGGTATCCAGACTTCGGTTATTACGTTGAGTGTTCAGGCTCCGGTCAGTTTCGTTAGGTATCCAGACTCCGGTTATTACGTTGAGCGTTCAGGCTCCGGTCAGTTTCTTTGGGTATCCATACTCCGGTTATTACGTTGAGCGTTCAGGCTCCGGTCAGTTTCATTGGGTATCCAGACTCCGGTTATTACGTTGAGCGTTCAGGCTCCGGTCATTTTCGTTGGGTATTCAGACTTCGGTTATTACGTTGAGCGTTCAGGCTCCGGTCAGTTTCGTTGGGTATCCTGACTCCGGTTTTTACGTTGAGCGTTCAGGCTCCGGTCAGTTTTGTGGGGTATCCAGACTCCGGTTATTATGTTGAGCGTTCAGACTTCGGTCAGTTTCGTAGGGTATCCAGACTCCGGTTATTACGTTGAACGTTCAGGCTCCGGTCAATTTCGTTTGGTGTCCAGACTCCGGTTATTACGTTGAGCGCTCAGGCTCCGGTCAATTTCGTTGTGTATCCAGACTCCGGTTATTACGTTGAGCGTTGAGGCTCTAGTCAGTTTCGTTTATTATCCAGACTCCGGTTATTACGTTGAGCGTTCAGGCTCTAGTCAGTTTCGTTGAGTATCCAGATTCCGGTTATTACGTTGAGCGTTCAAGCTCCATTCAATTTCGTTGGGTATCCAGACTCCGGTTATTACGTTGAACGTCCAGACTCCAGCCAGTTTCGTTGGGTATCCAGACTCCGGTTATTATGTTGAGCGTTCAGGCTCCGGTCAGTTTCGTTGGTTATCCAGACTCCGGGTTTTACGTTGAGCGTTCAGGCTCCGGTCAGTTTTGATGGGTATCTAGACTCCGGTTATTACGTTGAACGTCCAGACTCCAGCCAGTTTCGTTTGGTATCCAGACTCCGGTTATTACGTTGAGCGTTCAGGCTCCGGTCAGTTTCGTTGGGTATCCAGACTTCGGTTATTACGTTGAGCGTTCAGGCTCCGATCAGTTTCTTCGGGTATCCAGACTCCGGTTATTACGTTGAGCGTTCAGGCTCCGGTCAGTTTCTTTGGGTATCCGGACTCCGGTTATTACGTTGAGCGTTCAGGCTCCGGTCAGTTTCGTTGGGTATCCAGACTCCGGTTATTACGTTGAGCATTCAGGCTCCGGTCAGTTTCTTTGGGTATCCAGACTCCGGTTATTACGTTGAGCGTTCAAGGTCCGGTCAGTTTCGTTTGGTATCCAGACTTTGGTTATTACGTTGAGGGTTCAGGCTCCGGTCAGTTTCGTTGGGTATCCTGACTCCGGTTTTTACGTTGAGCGTTCAGGCTCCGGTCAGTTTTGTGCGGTATCTAGACTCCGGTTATTATGTTGAGCGTTCAGACTTCGGTCAGTTTCGTAGGGTATCCAGACTCCGGTTATTACGTTGAACGTTCAGGCTCCGGTCAATTTCGTTGGGTGTCCAGACTCCGGTTATTACGTTGAGCGCTCAGGCTCTGGTCAATTGCGTTGTGTATCCAGACTCCGGTTATTACGTTGAGCGTTGAGGCTCCAGTAAGTTTCGTTGATTATCCAGACTCCGGTTATTACGTTGAGCGTTCAGGCTCTAGTCAGTTTCGTTGAGTATCCAGATTCCGGTTATTACGTTGAGCGTTCAAGCTCCATTCAATTTCGTTGGGTATCCAGACTCCGGTTATTACGTTGAACATTCAGGCTCCGGTTAGTTTCGTTGGGTATCCAGACTCCGGTTATTACGTTGAGCGTTCAGGCTCCGGTCAGTTTCGTTGGGTATCCAAACTCCGGTTTTTACGTTGAGCGTTCAGGCTCCGGTCAGTTTTGTTGGGTATCCAGACTCCGGTTATTATGTTGAGGGTTTAGGCTCCGGTCAGTTTCGTTGGGTATCGAGACTCCGGTTATTACGTTGAGCGTTCAGGCTCCGGTCAGTTTTGTTGGGTATCCAGACTCCGGTTATTACGTTGAGCGTTCAGGCTCCGGTCAGTTTCGTTGGGTATCCAGACTTCGGTTATTCCGTTGAGCGTTCAGGCTCCGGTCAGTTTCTTTGGGATCTAGACTCCGGTTATTACGTTGAGCGTTTAGGCTCCGGTCAGTTTCGTTGGGTATCCAGACTCCGGTTATTACGTTGAGCGTTCACGCTCTGGTCAGTTTCGTTGGGTATTCAGTCTTCGGTTATTACGTTGAGCGTTCAGGCTTCGGTTAGTTTCGTTGGGTATCCAGACTTCGGTTATTACGTTGAGTGTTCAGGCTCCGGTCAGTTTCGTTAGGTATCCAGACTCCGGTTATTACGTTGAGCGTTCAGGCTCCGGTCAGTTTCTTTGGGTATCCATACTCCGGTTATTACGTTGAGCGTTCAGGCTCCGGTCAGTTTCATTGGGTATCCAGACTCCGGTTATTACGTTGAGCGTTCAGGCTCCGGTCAGTTTCGTTGGGTATTCAGACTTCGGTTATTACGTTGAGCGTTCAGGCTCCGGTCAGTTTCGTTGGGTATCCTGACTCCGGTTTTTACGTTGAGCGTTCAGGCTCCGGTCAGTTTTGTGGGGTATCCAGACTCCGGTTATTATGTTGAGCGTTCAGACTTCGGTCAGTTTCGTAGGGTATCCAGACTCCGGTTATTACGTTGAACGTTCAGGCTCCGGTCAATTTCGTTTGGTGTCCAGACTCCGGTTATTACGTTGAGCGCTCAGGCTCCGGTCAATTTCGTTGTGTATCCAGACTCCGGTTATTACGTTGAGCGTTGAGGCTCTAGTCAGTTTCGTTTATTATCCAGACTCCGGTTATTACGTTGAGCGTTCAGGCTCTAGTCAGTTTCGTTGGGTATCCAGACTCCGGTTATTACGTTGAACGTCCAGACTCCAGCCAGTTTCGTTGGGTATCCAGACTCCGGTTATTATGTTGAGCGTTCAGGCTCCGGTCAGTTTCGTTGGTTATCCAGACTCCGGGTTTTACGTTGAGCGTTCAGGCTCCGGTCAGTTTTGATGGGTATCTAGACTCCGGTTATTACGTTGAACGTCCAGACTCCAGCCAGTTTCGTTTGGTATCCAGACTCCGGTTATTACGTTGAGCGTTCAGGCTCTGGTCAGTTTCGTTGGGTATCCAGACTTCGGTTATTACGTTGAGCGTTCAGGCTCCGATCAGTTTCTTCGGGTATCCAGACTCCGGTTATTACGTTGAGCGTTCAGGCTCCGGTCAGTTTCGTTGGGTATCCAAACTCCGGTTATTACGTTGAGCGTTCAGGCTCCGGTCAGTTTCGTTGGGTATTCAGTCTTTGGTTATTACGTTGAGCGTTCAGGCTCCGGTTAGTTTCGTTGGGTATCCAGACTCCGGTTATTACGTTGACTGTTCAGGCTCTGGTCAGTTTCGTTAGGTATCTAGACTCCGGTTATTACGTTGAGCGTTCAGGCTCCGGTCAGTTTCTTTGGGTATCCAGACTCCGGTTATTACGTTGAGTGTTCAGGTTCCGGTCAGTTTCGTTGGGTATCTAGACTCCGGTTATTACGTTGACGTTCAGGCTCCGGTCAGTTTCGTTGGGTATTCAGACTTCGGTTATTACGTTGAGCGTTCAGGCTCCGGTCAGTTTCGTTGGGTATCCTGACTCCGGTTTTTACGTTAAGCATTTAGGATCCGATCAGTTTTGTTGGGTATCCAGACTCCGGTTATTATGTTGAGCATTCAGACTCCGGTCAGTTTCGTAGGGTATCCAGACTCCGGTTATTACGTTGAACATTCAGGCTCCGGTCAATTTCGTTGGGTGTCCAGACTCCGGTTATTACGTTGAGAGCTCAGGCTCCGGTCAGTTTCTTTGGGTATCCAGACTCCGGTTATTACGTTGAACGTTCAGGCTCCGGTCAGTTTCGTTGGGTATCCAGACTCCGGTTATTACATTGAGCTTTCAGGCTCCGGTCAATTTCGTTGGGTATCTAGACTCGGGTTATTGCATTGAGCGTTCAGGCTCCGGTCAATTTCTTTAGGTATCCAGACTTCGGTTATTACGTTGAGCGTTCAAGCTCCGATCAGTTTCGTTGGGTATCCAGACTCCGGTTATTACGTTGAGCGTTCAGGCTCTGGTCAGTTTCGTTGGGTATCCAGACTCCGGTTATTACGTTGAGCGTTCAGGCTCCAATCAGTTTCGTTGGGTATCCAGACTCCGGTTATTACCTTGAACGTTCAGGCTCTGGTCAGTTTCGTTGGGTATCCAGACTCCGGTTATTACGTTGAGCGTTCAGGCTCCGGTCAGTTTCTTTGGGTATCCGGACTCCGGTTATTACGTTGAGCGTTCAGGCTCCGGTCAGTTTCGTTGGGTATCCAGACTCCGGTTATTACGTTGAGCATTCAGGCTCCGGTCAGTTTCTTTGGGTATCCAGACTCCGGTTATTACGTTGAGCGTTCAAGGTCCGGTCAGTTTCGTTTGGTATCCAGACTTCGGTTATTACGTTGAGGGTTCAGGCTCCGGTCAGTTTCGTTGGGTATCCTGACTCCGGTTTTTACGTTGAGCGTTCAGGCTCCGGTCAGTTTTGTGCGGTATCTAGACTCCGGTTATTATGTTGAGCGTTCAGACTTCGGTCAGTTTCGTAGGGTATCCAGACTCCGGTTATTACGTTGAACGTTCAGGCTCCGGTCAATTTCGTTGGGTGTCCAGACTCCGGTTATTACGTTGAGCGCTCAGGCTCTGGTCAATTGCGTTGTGTATCCAGACTCCGGTTATTACGTTGAGCGTTGAGGCTCCAGTAAGTTTCGTTGATTATCCAGACTCCGGTTATTACGTTGAGCGTTCAGGCTCTAGTCAGTTTCGTTGAGTATCCAGGTTCCGGTTATTACTTTGAGCGTTCAAGCTCCATTCAATTTCGTTGGGTATCCAGACTCCGGTTATTACGTTGAACATTCAGGCTCCGGTTAGTTTCGTTGGGTATCCAGACTCCGGTTATTACGTTGAGCGTTCAGGCTCCGGTCAGTTTCGTTGGGTATCCAAACTCCGGTTTTTACGTTGAGCGTTCAGGCTCCGGTCAGTTTTGTTGGGTATCCAGACTCCGGTTATTATGTTGAGGGTTTAGGCTCCGGTCATTTTCGTTGGGTATCGAGACTCCGGTTATTACGTTGAGCGTTCAGGCTCTGGTCAGTTTCGTTGGGTATCCAGACTCCGGTTATTACGTTGAGCGTTCAGGCTCCGGTCAGTTTCGTTGGGTATCCAGACTTCGGTTATTCCGTTGAGCGTTCAGGCTCCGGTCAGTTTCTTTTGGTATCTAGACTCCGGTTATTACGTTGAGCGTTTAGGCTCCGGTCAGTTTCGTTGGGTATCCAGACTCCGGTTATTACGTTGAGCGTTCACGCTCTGGTCAGTTTCGTTGGGTATTCAGTCTTCGGTTATTACGTTGAGCGTTCAGGCTTCGGTTAGTTTCGTTGGGTATCCAGACTTCGGTTATTACGTTGAGCGTTCAGGCTCCGGTCAGTTTCTTTGTGTATCCATACTCCGGTTATTACGTTGAGCGTTCAGGCTCCGGTCAGTTTCATTGGGTATCCAGACTCCGGTTATTACATTGAGCGTTCAGGCTCCGGTCAGTTTCGTTGGGTATTCAGACTTCGGTTATTACGTTGAGCGTTCAGGCTCCGGTCAGTTTCGTTGGGTATCCTGACTCCGGTTTTTACGTTGAGCGTTCAGGCTCCGGTCAGCTTTGTGGGGTATCCAGACTCCGGTTATTATGTTGAGCGTTCAGACTTCGGTCAGTTTCGTAGGGTATCCAGACTCCGGTTATTACGTTGAACGTTCAGGCTCCGGTCAATTTCGTTTGGTGTCCAGACTCCGGTTATTACGTTGAGCGCTCAGGCTCCGGTCAATTTCGTTGTGTATCCAGACTCCGGTTATTACGTTGAGCGTTGAGGCTCTAGTCAGTTTCGTTTATTATCCAGACTCCGGTTATTACGTTGAGCGTTCAGGCTCTAGTCAGTTTCGTTGGGTATCCAGACTCCGGTTATTACGTTGAACGTCCAGACTCCAGCCAGTTTCGTTGGGTATCCAGACTCCGGTTATTATGTTGAGCGTTCAGGCTCCGGTCAGTTTCGTTGGTTATCCAGACTCCGGGTTTTACGTTGAGCGTTCAGGCTCCGGTCAGTTTTGATGGGTATCTAGACTCCGGTTATTACGTTGAACGTCCAGACTCCAGCCAGTTTCGTTTGGTATCCAGACTCCGGTTATTACGTTGAGCGTTCAGGCTCTGGTCAGTTTCGTTGGGTATCCAGACTTCGGTTATTACGTTGAGCGTTCAGGCTCCGATCAGTTTCTTCGGGTATCCAGACTCCGGTTATTACGTTGAGCGTTCAGGCTCCGGTCAGTTTCGTTGGGTATCCAAACTCCGGTTATTACGTTGAGCGTTCAGGCTCCGGTCAGTTTCGTTGGGTATTCAGTCTTTGGTTATTACGTTGAGCGTTCAGGCTCCGGTTAGTTTCGTTGGGTATCCAGACTCCGGTTATTACGTTGACTGTTCAGGCTCTGGTCAGTTTCGTTAGGTATCTAGACTCCGGTTATTACGTTGAGCGTTCAGGCTCCGGTCAGTTTCTTTGGGTATCCAGACTCCGGTTATTACGTTGAGTGTTCAGGTTCCGGTCAGTTTCGTTGGGTATCTAGACTCCGGTTATTACGTTGACGTTCAGGCTCCGGTCAGTTTCGTTGGGTATTCAGACTTCGGTTATTACGTTGAGCGTTCAGGCTCCGGTCAGTTTCGTTGGGTATCCTGACTCCGGTTTTTACGTTAAGCATTTAGGATCCGATCAGTTTTGTTGGGTATCCAGACTCCGGTTATTATGTTGAGCATTCAGACTCCGGTCAGTTTCGTAGGGTATCCAGACTCCGGTTATTACGTTGAACATTCAGGCTCCGGTCAATTTCGTTGGGTGTCCAGACTCCGGTTATTACGTTGAGAGCTCAGGCTCCGGTCAGTTTCTTTGGGTATCCAGACTCCGGTTATTACGTTGAACGTTCAGGCTCCGGTCAGTTTCGTTGGGTATCCAGACTCCGGTTATTACATTGAGCTTTCAGGCTCCGGTCAATTTCGTTGGGTATCTAGACTCGGGTTATTGCATTGAGCGTTCAGGCTCCGGTCAATTTCTTTAGGTATCCAGACTTCGGTTATTACGTTGAGCGTTCAAGCTCCGATCAGTTTCGTTGGGTATCCAGACTCCGGTTATTACGTTGAGCGTTCAGGCTCTGGTCAGTTTCGTTGGGTATCCAGACTCCGGTTATTACGTTGAGCGTTCAGGCTCCAATCAGTTTCGTTGGGTATCCAGACTCCGGTTATTACCTTGAACGTTCAGGCTCTGGTCAGTTTCGTTGGGTATCCAGACTCCGGTTATTACGTTGAGCGTTCAGGCTCCGGTCAGTTTCTTTGGGTATCCGGACTCCGGTTATTACGTTGAGCGTTCAGGCTCCGGTCAGTTTCGTTGGGTATCCAGACTCCGGTTATTACGTTGAGCATTCAGGCTCCGGTCAGTTTCTTTGGGTATCCAGACTCCGGTTATTACGTTGAGCGTTCAAGGTCCGGTCAGTTTCGTTTGGTATCCAGACTTCGGTTATTACGTTGAGGGTTCAGGCTCCGGTCAGTTTCGTTGGGTATCCTGACTCCGGTTTTTACGTTGAGCGTTCAGGCTCCGGTCAGTTTTGTGCGGTATCTAGACTCCGGTTATTATGTTGAGCGTTCAGACTTCGGTCAGTTTCGTAGGGTATCCAGACTCCGGTTATTACGTTGAACGTTCAGGCTCCGGTCAATTTCGTTGGGTGTCCAGACTCCGGTTATTACGTTGAGCGCTCAGGCTCTGGTCAATTGCGTTGTGTATCCAGACTCCGGTTATTACGTTGAGCGTTGAGGCTCCAGTAAGTTTCGTTGATTATCCAGACTCCGGTTATTACGTTGAGCGTTCAGGCTCTAGTCAGTTTCGTTGAGTATCCAGATTCCGGTTATTACTTTGAGCGTTCAAGCTCCATTCAATTTCGTTCGGTATCCAGACTCCGGTTATTACGTTGAACATTCAGGCTCCGGTTAGTTTCGTTGGGTATCCAGACTCCGGTTATTACGTTGAGCGTTCAGGCTCCGGTCAGTTTCGTTGGGTATCCAAACTCCGGTTTTTACGTTGAGCGTTCAGGCTCCGGTCAGTTTTGTTGGGTATCCAGACTCCGGTTATTATGTTGAGGGTTTAGGCTCCGGTCATTTTCGTTGGGTATCGAGACTCCGGTTATTACGTTGAGCGTTCAGGCTCTGGTCAGTTTCGTTGGGTATCCAGACTCCGGTTATTACGTTGAGCGTTCAGGCTCCGGTCAGTTTCGTTGGGTATCCAGACTTCGGTTATTCCGTTGAGCGTTCAGGCTCCGGTCAGTTTCTTTTGGTATCTAGACTCCGGTTATTACGTTGAGCGTTTAGGCTCCGGTCAGTTTCGTTGGGTATCCAGACTCCGGTTATTACGTTGAGCGTTCACGCTCTGGTCAGTTTCGTTGGGTATTCAGTCTTCGGTTATTACGTTGAGCGTTCAGGCTTCGGTTAGTTTCGTTGGGTATCCAGACTTCGGTTATTACGTTGAGCGTTCAGGCTCCGGTCAGTTTCTTTGTGTATCCATACTCCGGTTATTACGTTGAGCGTTCAGGCTCCGGTCAGTTTCATTGGGTATCCAGACTCCGGTTATTACATTGAGCGTTCAGGCTCCGGTCAGTTTCGTTGGGTATTCAGACTTCGGTTATTACGTTGAGCGTTCAGGCTCCGGTCAGTTTCGTTGGGTATCCTGACTCCGGTTTTTACGTTGAGCGTTCAGGCTCCGGTCAGCTTTGTGGGGTATCCAGACTCCGGTTATTATGTTGAGCGTTCAGACTTCGGTCAGTTTCGTAGGGTATCCAGACTCCGGTTATTACGTTGAACGTTCAGGCTCCGGTCAATTTCGTTTGGTGTCTAGACTCCGGTTATTACGTTGAGCGCTCAGGCTCCGGTCAATTTCGTTGTGTATCCAGACTCCGGTTATTACGTTGAGCGTTGAGGCTCCAGTCAGTTTCGTTTATTATCCAGACTCCGGTTATTACGTTGAGCGTTCAGGCTCTAGTCAGTTTCGTTGAGTATCCAGATTTCGGTTATTACGTTGAGCGTTCAAGCTCCATTCAATTTCGTTGGGTATCCAAACTCCGGTTATTACGTTGAACGTCCAGACTCCAGCCAGTTTCGTTGGGTATCCAGACTCCAGTTATTATGTTGAGCGTTCAAGCTCCGGTCAGTTTGGTTGGGTATCCAGACTCCGGTTTTTACGTTGAGCGTTCAGGCTCCGGTCAGTTTTGATGGGTATCTAGACTCCGGTCATTTTGTTGAGGGTTTAAGCTCCGGTTAGTTTCGTTTGGTATCCAGACTCCGGTTATTACGTTGAGCGCTCAGGCTCTGGTCAATTGCGTTGTGTATCCAGACTCCGGTTATTACGTTGAGCGTTGAGGCTCCAGTAAGTTTCGTTGATTATCCAGACTCCGGTTATTACGTTGAGCGTTCAGGCTCTAGTCAGTTTCGTTGAGTATCCAGATTCCGGTTATTACGTTGAGCGTTCAAGCTCCATTCAATTTCGTTGGGTATCCAGACTCCGGTTATTACGTTGAACATTCAGGCTCCGGTTAGTTTCGTTGGGTATCCAGACTCCGGTTATTACGTTGAGCGTTCAGGCTCCGGTCAGTTTCGTTGGGTATCCAAACTCCGGTTTTTACGTTGAGCGTTCAGGCTCCGGTCAGTTTTGTTGGGTATCCAGACTCCGGTTATTATGTTGAGGGTTTAGGCTCCGGTCATTTTCGTTGGGTATCGAGACTCCGGTTATTACGTTGAGCGTTCAGGCTCCGGTCAGTTTCGTTGGGTATCCAGACTCCGGTTATTACGTTGAGCGTTCAGGCTCCGGTCAGTTTCGTTGGGTATCCAGACTTCGGTTATTCCGTTGAGCGTTCAGGCTCCGGTCAGTTTCTTTTGGTATCTAGACTCCGGTTATTACGTTGAGCGTTTAGGCTCTGGTCAGTTTCGTTGGGTATCCAGACTCCGGTTATTACGTTGAGCGTTCACGCTCTGGTCAGTTTCGTTGGGTATTCAGTCTTCGGTTATTACGTTGAGCGTTCAGGCTTCGGTTAGTTTCGTTGGGTATCCAGACTTCGGTTATTACGTTGAGCGTTCAGGCTCCGGTCAGTTTCTTTGTGTATCCATACTCCGGTTATTACGTTGAGCGTTCAGGCTCCGGTCAGTTTCATTGGGTATCCAGACTCCGGTTATTACATTGAGCGTTCAGGCTCCGGTCAGTTTCGTTGGGTATTCAGACTTCGGTTATTACGTTGAGCGTTCAGGCTCCGGTCAGTTTCGTTGGGTATCCTGACTCCGGTTTTTACGTTGAGCGTTCAGGCTCCGGTCAGTTTTGTGGGGTATCCAGACTCCGGTTATTATGTTGAGCGTTCAGACTTCGGTCAGTTTCGTAGGGTATCCAGACTCCGGTTATTACGTTGAACGTTCAGGCTCCGGTCAATTTCGTTTGGTGTCCAGACTCCGGTTATTACGTTGAGCGCTCAGGCTCCGGTCAATTTCGTTGTGTATCCAGACTCCGGTTATTACGTTGAGCGTTGAGGCTCCAGTCAGTTTCGTTTATTATCCAGACTCCGGTTATTACGTTGAGCGTTCAGGCTCTAGTCAGTTTCGTTGAGTATCCAGATTTCGGTTATTACGTTGAGCGTTCAAGCTCCATTCAATTTCGTTGGGTATCCAGACTCCGGTTATTACGTTGAACGTCCAGACTCCAGCCAGTTTCGTTGGGTATCCAGACTCCAGTTATTATGTTGAGCGTTCAAGCTCCGGTCAGTTTGGTTGGGTATCCAGACTCCGGTTTTTACGTTGAGCGTTCAGGCTCCGGTCAGTTTTGATGGGTATCTAGACTCCGGTCATTTTGTTGAGGGTTTAAGCTCCGGTTAGTTTCGTTTGGTATCCAGACTCCGGTTATTACGTTGAGCGTTCAGGCTCCGGTCAGTTTCGTTGGGTATCCAGACTCCGGTTATTACGTTGAGCATTCAGGCTCCGGTCAGTTTCGTTGGGTATTCAGTCTTTGGTTATTACGTTGAGCGTTCAGGCTCCGGTTAGTTTCGTTGGGTATCCAGACTCCGGTTATTACGTTGACTGTTCAGGCTCTGGTCAGTTTCGTTAGGTATCTAGACTCTGGTTATTACGTTGAGCGTTCAGGCTCCGGTCAGTTTCTTTGGGTATCCAGACTCCGGTTATTACGTTGAGTGTTCAGGTTCCGGTCAGTTTCGTTGGGTATCTAGACTCCGGTTATTACGTTGAGCGTTCAGGCTCCGGTCAGTTTCGTTGGGTATTCAGACTTCGGTTATTACGTTGAGCGTTCAGGCTCCGGTCAGTTTCGTTGGGTATCCTGACTCCGGTTTTTACGTTAAGCGTTTAGGAACCGATCAGTTTTGTTGGGTATCCAGACTCCGGTTATTATGTTGAGCATTCAGACTCCGGTCAGTTTCGTAGGGTATCCAGACTCCGGTTATTACGTTGAACATTCAGGCTCCGGTCAATTTCGTTGGGTGTCCAGACTCCGGTTATTACGTTGAGCGCTCAGGCTCCGGTCAGTTTCTTTGGGTATCCAGACTCCGGTTATTACGTTGAACGTTCAGGCTCCGGTCAGTTTCGTTGGGTATCCAGACTCCGGTTATTACATTGAGCTTTCAGGCTCCGGTCAATTTCGTTGGGTATCTAGACTCGGGTTATTACATTGAGCGTTCAGGCTCCGGTCAATTTCTTTAGGTATCCAGACTTCGGTTATTACGTTGAGCGTTCAAGCTCCGGTCAGTTTCGTTGGGTATCCAGACTCCGGTTATTACGTTGAGCGTTCAGGCTCTGGTCAGTTTCGTTTGGTATCCATACTCCGGTTATTACGTTGAGCGTTCAGGCTCCGATCAGTTTCGTTGGATATTCAGACTTTGGTTATTACGTTGAGCGTTCAGGCTCCGGTCAGTTTCGTTGGGTATCCTGACTCCGATTTTTACGTTGAGCATTCAGGCTCCGGTCAGTTTTGTTGGGTATCCAGACTCCGGTTATTATGTTGAGCGTTCAAACTCCGGTCAATTTCGTAGGGTATCCAGACTCCGGTTATTACGTTGAACGTTCAGGCTCCGGTTAGTTTCGTTGGGTGTCCAGACTTTTGTTATTACGTTGAGCGTTCAGGCTCCGGTCAGTTTCGTTGGGTATCCAGACTCCGGTTATTACGTTGAACGTTCAGGCTCCGGTCAGTTTCGTTGGGTATCCAGACTCCGGTTATTACATTGAGCTTTCAGGCTCCGGTCAATTTCGTTGGGTATCTAGACTCGGGTTATTACATTGAGCGTTCAGGCTCCGGTCAATTTCTTTAGGTATCCAGACTTCGGTTATTACGTTGAGCGTTCAAGCTCCGGTCAGTTTCGTTGGGTATCCAGACTCCGGTTATTACGTTGAGCGTTCAGGCTCTGGTCAGTTTCGTTTGGTATCCATACTTCGGTTATTACGTTGAGCGTTCAGGCTCCGGTCAGTTTCGTTGGGTATCCAGACTCCGGTTATTAAGTTGAGCGTTCAGGCTCCGGTCAGTTTCGTTGGGTATTCACACTTCGGTTATTACGTTGAGCGTTCAGGCTCCGATTAGTTTCGTTGGGTATCCAGACTCCGGTTATTACGTTGAGCGTTCAGACTCCGGTTATTACGTTGAGCGTTCAGGCTCCGGTCAGTTTTGTTGGGTATCCAGACTCCGGTTATTACGTTGAGCGTTCAGGCTCCGATCAGTTTCGTTGGATATTCAGACTTTGGTTATTACGTTGAGCGTTCAGGCTCCGGTCAGTTTCGTTGGGTATCCTGACTCCGATTTTTACGTTGAGCGTTCAGGCTCCGGTCAGTTTTGTTGGGTATCCAGACTCCGGTTATTATGTTGAGCGTTCAAACTCCGGTCAATTTCGTAGGGTATCCAGACTCCGGTTATTACGTTGAACGTTCAGGCTCCGGTTAGTTTCGTTGGGTGTCCAGACTTTTGTTATTACGTTGAGCGTTCAGGCTCCGGTCAGTTTCGTTGGGTATCCAGACTCCGGTTATTACGTTGAACGTTCAGGCTCCGGTCAGTTTCGTTGGGTATCCAGACTCCGGTTATTATGTTGAGCGTTCAGGCTCCGATCAGTTTCGTTGGGTATCCAGACTCCGGTTATTACGTTGAGCGTTCAGGCTCCGGTCAATTTCGTTGGGTATCCAGATTCCGGTTATTACGTTGAACGTTCAGGCTCCGGTTAGTTTCGTTGGGTGTCCAGACTCCGGTTATTACGTTGAGCGTTCATGCTCCGGTCATTTTTGTTGAGCATCCAGACTCCAGTTATTACGTTGTGCGTCCAGGCTCCGGTCAGTTTCGTTGAGTATCCATCCTCCGGTTATTACGTTGAACGTTCAGGCTCCGTTCAGTTTTGTTGGGTATCCAGCCTCCGGTTATAACGTTGAGCGTTCAGGCTCCGGTCAGTTTCGTTGTGTATCCAGACTCCGGTTATTACGTTGAGCGTTCAGGCTCCGGTCAGTTTTGTTGGGTATCCAGACTCCGGTTATTACGTTGAGCGTTAGGGCTTCAATCTGTTTCGTTGGGTATCCAGACTCAAGTTATTACATTGAGCGTTCAGGCTCTGATCAGTTTCGTTGGGTATCTAGACTCAGGTTATTACGTTGAGCGTTCAGGCACCGGTCAGTTTCGTTGTGCATCCAGACTCCGGTTATTACGTTGAGCGTTCAGGCTCCGGTCAGTTTTGTTGGGTATCCAGACTCCGGTTTTTATGTTGAGCGTTCAGGCTCCGGTCAGTTTCGTTGGGTATCCAAACTCCGGTTTTTACGTTGAGCGTTCAGGCTCCGGTCAGTTTCTTTGGGTATCCAGACTCGGGTTATTACCTTGAGCGTTCAGGCTCTGGTCACTTTCGTCGGGTATCTAGACTCCGGTTATTACGTTGAGCGTTCGGGCTCCGGTCAGTTTCGTTTGGTATCTAGACTTCGGTTATTACGTTGAGCGTTTAGGCTCCGGTCAGTTTCGTTGTGTATCCAGGCTCCGGTCAATTTCGTTGGGTATCCAGACTCCGGTTATTACGTTGAGCGTTCAGCCTCCGGTCAGTTTCGTTGGGTATCCAGACTCCGGTTATTACGTTGAGCGTTCAGGCTCCGGTCAGTTTCTTTGGGTATCCAGACTCCGGTTATTACGTTGAGCGTTATAGCTCCGGTCAGTTTCGTTGGGTATCCAGACTCCGGTTATTACATTGAGCGTTCAGGCTCTGGTTAGTTTCATTTGGTATCCAGACTTCGGTTATTACGGTGATCGTTCAGGCTCCGGTCAGTTTCGTTGAGTATCCAGACTCCGGTTTTTCGTTGAGCGTTCAGGCTCCGGTCAGTTTTGTTGGGTATCCAAACTCCGGTTATGATGTTGAGATAGCATGCTCCGGTCAGTTTCGTTGGGTATCCAGACACCGGTTATTACGTTGAGCGTTCAGCCTCCGGTCAGTTTCGTTGGGTATCCAGACTCTGGTTATTTCGTTGAGCGTTCAGGCTCCGGTCAGTTTCGTTGTGTTTCCAGACTCCGGTTATTACGTTGAGCGTTCAGACTCCGGTCAATTTCGTTGTGTATCCAGACTCCGGTTATTACGTTGATCGTTCAGGCTCCATTCAATTTCGTTGGATATCCAGACTCCGGTTATTACGTTGAACGTTCAGGCTCTGGTCAGTTTCGTTGGGTATCCAGACTCCGGTTATTATGTTGAGCGTTTAGGCTCCGATCAGTTTCGTTGGGTATCCAGATTCCGGCTTTTACGTTGAGCGTTCAGGCTCCGATCAATTTTGTTGGGTATCCAGACTCCGGTTATTACGTTGAGCGTTCAGGCTCCGGTCAGTTTCGTAGGGTATCCAGACTCCGGTTATTATGTTGAGCGTTCAGGCTCCGGTCAGTTTCGTTAGGTATCCAGACTTCGATTATTACGTAGAGCGTTCAAGCTCCGGTCAATTTTGTTGGGTATCCAGACTCCGGTTATTACGTTGAGCGTTCAGGCTCCGGTCAGTTTCGTAGGGTATCCAGACTCCGGTTATTATGTTGAGCGTTCAGGCTCCGGTCAGTTTCGTTGGGTATCCAGACTCCGGTTATTACGTTGAACGTTCAGGCTCCGGTCAGTTTCGTTGGGTATCCAGACTCCGGTTATTATGTTGAGCGTTCAGGCTCCGATCAGTTTCGTTGGGTATCCAGACTCCGGTTATTACGTTGAGCGTTCAGGCTCCGGTCAATTTCGTTGGGTATCCAGATTCCGGTTATTACATTGAACGTTCAGGCTCCGGTTAGTTTCGTTGGGTGTCCAGACTCCGGTTATTACGTTGAGCGTTCATGCTCCGGTCATTTTTGTTGAGCATCCAGACTCCAGTTATTACGTTGTGCGTCCAGGCTCCGGTCAGTTTCGTTGAGTATCCATACTCCGGTTATTACGTTGAACGTTGAGGCTCCGTTCAGTTTTGTTGGGTATCCAGCCTCCGGTTATAACGTTGAGCGTTCAGGCTCCGGTCAGTTTCGTTGTGTATCCAGACTCCGGTTATTACGTTGAGCGTTCAGGCTCCGGTCAGTTTTGTTGGGTATCCAGACTCCGGTTATTACGTTGAGCGTTAGGGCTTCAATCTGTTTCGTTGGGTATCCAGACTCAAGTTATTACATTGAGCGTTCAGGCTCTGATCAGTTTCGTTGGGTATCTAGACTCAGGTTATTACGTTGAGCGTTCAGGCACCGGTCAGTTTCGTTGTGCATCCAGACTCCGGTTATTACGTTGAGCGTTCAGGCTCCGGTCAGTTTTGTTGGGTATCCAGACTCCGGTTTTTACGTTGAGCGTTCAGGCTCCGGTCAGTTTCGTTGGGTATCCAGACTCCGGTTTTTACGTTGAGCGTTCAGGCTCCGGTCAGTTTCTTTGGGTATCCAGACTCGGGTTATTACCTTGAGCGTTCTGGCTCTGGTCACTTTCGTTGGGTATCTAGACTCCGGTTATTATGTTGAGCGTTCGGGCTCCGGTCAGTTTCGTTTGGTATCCAGACTTCGGTTATTACGTTGAGCGTTTAGGCTCCGGTCAGTTTCGTTGTGTATCCAGGCTCCGGTCAATTTCGTTGGGTATCCAGACTCCGGTTATTACGTTGAGCGTTCAGCCTCCGGTCAGTTTCGTTGGGTATCCAGACTCCGGTTATTACGTTGAGCGTTCAGGCTCCGGTCAGTTTCTTTGGGTATCCAGACTCCGGTTATTACGTTGAGCGTTCAAGCTCCGGTCAGTTTCGTTGGGTATCCAGACTCCGGTTATTACATTGAGCGTTCAGGCTCTGGTCAGTTTCATTTGGTATCCAGACTTCGGTTATTACGGTGATCGTTCAGGCTCCGGTCAGTTTCGTTGAGTATCCAGACTCCGGTTTTTCGTTGAGCGTTCAGGCTCCGGTCAGTTTTGTTGGGTATCCAAACTCCGGTTATGATGTTGAGATAGCATGCTCCGGTCAGTTTCGTTGGGTATCCAGACACCGGTTATTACGTTGAGCGTTCAGCCTCCGGTCAGTTTCGTTGGGTATCCAGACTCTGGTTATTTCGTTGAGCGTTCAGGCTCCGGTCAGTTTCGTTGTGTTTCCAGACTCCGGTTATTACGTTGAGCGTTCAGACTCCGGTCAATTTCGTTGTGTATCCAGACTCCGGTTATTACGTTGATCGTTCAGGCTCCATTCAATTTCGTTGGATATCCAGACTCCGGTTATTACGTTGAACGTTCAGGCTCTGGTCAGTTTCGTTGGGTATCCAGACTCCGGTTATTATGTTGAGCGTTTAGGCTCCGATCAGTTTCGTTGGGTATCCAGATTCCGGCTTTTACGTTGAGCGTTCAGGCTCCGATCAATTTTGTTGGGTATCCAGACTCCGGTTATTACGTTGAGCGTTCAGGCTCCGGTCAGTTTCGTAGGGTATCCAGACTCCGGTTATTATGTTGAGCGTTCAGGCTCCGGTCAGTTTCGTTAGGTATCCAGACTTCGATTATTACGTAGAGCGTTCAAGCTCCGGTCAATTTTTTTGGGTATCCAGACTCCGGTTATTACGTTGAGCGTTCAGGCTCCGGTCAGTTTCGTAGGGTATCCA
The DNA here is from genome assembly GCA_963859935.3 of Lathyrus sativus. Classification (NCBI taxonomy): domain Eukaryota; kingdom Viridiplantae; phylum Streptophyta; class Magnoliopsida; order Fabales; family Fabaceae; genus Lathyrus; species Lathyrus sativus. The sequence continues at coordinate 423,936 of CAWUDS030000647.1, forward strand.
GACTCCGGTTATTATGTTGAGCGTTCAGGCTCCGGTCAGTTTCGTTGGGTATCCAGACTCCGGTTATTACGTTGAACGTTCAGGCTCCGGTCAGTTTCGTTGGGTATCCAGACTCCGGTTATTATGTTGAGCGTTCAGGCTCCGATCAGTTTCGTTGGGTATCCAGACTCCGGTTATTACGTTGAGCGTTCAGGCTCCGGTCAATTTCGTTGGGTATCCAGATTCCGGTTATTACATTGAACGTTCAGGCTCCGGTTAGTTTCGTTGGGTGTCCAGACTCCGGTTATTACGTTGAGCGTTCATGCTCCGGTCATTTTTGTTGAGCATCCAGACTCCAGTTATTACGTTGTGCGTCCAGGCTCCGGTCAGTTTCGTTGAGTATCCATACTCCGGTTATTACGTTGAACGTTGAGGCTCCGTTCAGTTTTGTTGGGTATCCAGCCTCCGGTTATAACGTTGAGCGTTCAGGCTCCGGTCAGTTTCGTTGTGTATCCAGACTCCGGTTATTACGTTGAGCGTTCAGGCTCCGGTCAGTTTTGTTGGGTATCCAGACTCCGGTTATTACGTTGAGCGTTAGGGCTTCAATCTGTTTCGTTGGGTATCCAGACTCAAGTTATTACATTGAGCGTTCAGGCTCTGATCAGTTTCGTTGGGTATCTAGACTCAGGTTATTACGTTGAGCGTTCAGGCACCGGTCAGTTTCGTTGTGCATCCAGACTCCGGTTATTACGTTGAGCGTTCAGGCTCCGGTCAGTTTTGTTGGGTATCCAGACTCCGGTTTTTACGTTGAGCGTTCAGGCTCCGGTCAGTTTCGTTGGGTATCCAGACTCCGGTTTTTACGTTGAGCGTTCAGGCTCCGGTCAGTTTCTTTGGGTATCCAGACTCGGGTTATTACCTTGAGCGTTCTGGCTCTGGTCACTTTCGTTGGGTATCTAGACTCCGGTTATTACGTTGAGCGTTCGGGCGCCGGTCAGTTTCGTTTGGTATCCAGACTTCGGTTATTACGTTGAGCGTTTAGGCTCCGGTCAGTTTCGTTGTGTATCCAGGCTCCGGTCAATTTCGTTGGGTATCCAGACTCCGGTTATTACGTTGAGCGTTCAGCCTCCGGTCAGTTTCGTTGGGTATCCAGACTCCGGTTATTACGTTGAGCGTTCAGGCTCCGGTCAGTTTCTTTGGGTATCCAGACTCCGGTTATTACGTTGAGCGTTCAAGCTCCGGTCAGTTTCGTTGGGTATCCAGACTCCGGTTATTACATTGAGCGTTCAGGCTCTGGTCAGTTTCATTTGGTATCCAGACTTCGGTTATTACGGTGATCGTTCAGGCTCCGGTTAGTTTCGTTGAGTATCCAGACTCCGGTTTTTCGTTGAGCGTTCAGGCTCCGTTCAGTTTTGTTGGGTATCCAAACTCCGGTTATGATGTTGAGATAGCATGCTCCGGTCAGTTTCGTTGGGTATCCAGACACCGGTTATTACGTTGAGCGTTCAGCCTCCGGTCAGTTTCGTTGGGTATCCAGACTCTGGTTATTTCGTTGAGCGTTCAGGCTCCGGTCAGTTTCGTTGTGTTTCCAGACTCCGGTTATTACGTTGAGCGTTCAGACTCCGGTCAATTTCGTTGTGTATCCAGACTCCGGTTATTACGTTGATCGTTCAGGCTCCATTCAATTTCGTTGGATATCCAGACTCCGGTTATTACGTTGAACGTTCAGGCTCTGGTCAGTTTCGTTGGGTATCCAGACTCCGGTTATTATGTTGAGCGTTTAGGCTCCGATCAGTTTCGTTGGGTATCCAGATTCCGGCTTTTACGTTGAGCGTTCAGGCTCCGATCAATTTTGTTGGGTATCCAGACTCCGGTTATTACGTTGAGCGTTCAGGCTCCGGTCAGTTTCGTAGGGTATCCAGACTCCGGTTATTATGTTGAGCGTTCAGGCTCCGGTCAGTTTCGTTAGGTATCCAGACTTCGATTATTACGTAGAGCGTTCAAGCTCCGGTCAATTTTTTTGGGTATCCAGACTCCGGTTATTACGTTGAGCGTTCAGGCTCCGGTCAGTTTCGTAGGGTATCCAGACTCCGGTTATTATGTTGAGCGTTCAGGCTCCGGTCAGTTTCGTTGGGTATCCAGACTCCGGTTATTACGTTGAACGTTCAGGCTCCGGTCAGTTTCGTTGGGTATCCAGACTCCGGTTATTATGTTGAGCGTTCAGGCTCCGATCAGTTTCGTTGGGTATCCAGACTCCGGTTATTACGTTGAGCGTTCAGGCTCCGGTCAATTTCGTTGGGTATCCAGATTCCGGTTATTACGTTGAACGTTCAGGCTCCGGTTAGTTTCGTTGGGTGTCCAGACTCCGGTTATTACGTTGAGCGTTCATGCTCCGGTCATTTTTGTTGAGCATCCAGACTCCAGTTATTACGTTGTGCGTCCAGGCTCCGGTCAGTTTCGTTGAGTATCCATACTCCGGTTATTACGTTGAACGTTCAGGCTCCGTTCAGTTTTGTTGGGTATCCAGCCTCCGGTTATAACGTTGAGCGTTCAGGCTCCGGTCAGTTTCATTGTGTATCCAGACTCCGGTTATTACGTTGAGCGTTCAGGCTCCGGTCAGTTTTGTTGGGTATCCAGACTCCGGTTATTACGTTGAGCGTTAGGGCTTCAATCTGTTTCGTTGGGTATCCAGACTCAAGTTATTACATTGAGCGTTCAGGCTCTGATCAGTTTCGTTGGGTATCTAGACTCAGGTTATTACGTTGAGCGTTCAGGCACCGGTCAGTTTCGTTGTGCATCCAGACTCCGGTTATTACGTTGAGCGTTCAGGCTCCGGTCAGTTTTGTTGGGTATCCAGACTCCGGTTTTTACGTTGAGCGTTCAGGCTCCGGTCAGTTTCGTTGGGTATCCAGACTCCGGTTTTTACGTTGAGCGTTCAGGCTCCGGTCAGTTTCTTTGGGTATCCAGACTCGGGTTATTACCTTGAGCGTTCTGGCTCTGGTCACTTTCGTTGGGTATCTAGACTCCGGTTATTACGTTGAGCGTTCGGGCTCCGGTCAGTTTCGTTTGGTATCCAGACTTCGGTTATTACGTTGAGCGTTTAGGCTCCGGTCAGTTTCGTTGTGTATCCAGGCTCCGGTCAATTTCGTTGGGTATCCAGACTCCGGTTATTACGTTGAGCGTTCAGCCTCCGGTCAGTTTCGTTGGGTATCCAGACTCCGGTTATTACGTTGAGCGTTCAGGCTCCGGTCAGTTTCTTTGGGTATCTAGACTCCGGTTATTACGTTGAGCGTTCAAGCTCCGGTCAGTTTCGTTGGGTATCCAGACTCCGGTTATTACATTGAGCGTTCAGGCTCTGGTCAGTTTCATTTGGTATCCAGACTTCGGTTATTACGGTGATCGTTCAGGCTCCGGTCAGTTTCGTTGGGTATCCAGACTCCGGTTTTTCGTTGAGCGTTCAGGCTCCGGTCAGTTTTGTTGGGTATCCAAACTCCGGTTATGATGTTGAGATAGCATGCTCCGGTCAGTTTCGTTGGGTATCCAGACACCGGTTATTACGTTGAGCGTTCAGCCTCCGGTCAGTTTCGTTGGGTATCCAGACTCTGGTTATTTATTTGAGCGTTCAGGCTCCGGTCAGTTTCGCTGTGTTTCCAGACTCCGGTTATTACGTTGAGCGTTCAGACTCCGGTCAATTTCGTTGAGTATCCAGACTCCGGTTATTACGTTGATCGTTCAGGCTCCATTCAATTTCGTTGGATATCCAGACTCCGGTTATTACGTTGAACGTTCAGGCTCTGGTCAGTTTCGTTGGGTATCCAGACTCCGGTTATTATGTTGAGCGTTTAGGCTCCGATCAGTTTCGTTGGGTATCCAGATTCCGGCTTTTACGTTGAGCGTTCAGGCTCCGATCAATTTTGTTGGGTATCCAGACTCCGGTTATTACGTTGAGCGTTCAGGCTCCGGTCAGTTTCGTAGGGTATCCAGACTCCGGTTATTATGTTGAGCGTTCAGGCTCCGGTCAGTTTCGTTAGGTATCCAGACTTCGATTATTACGTAGAGCGTTCAAGCTCCGGTCAATTTTGTTGGGTATCCAGACTCCGGTTATTACGTTGAGCGTTCAGGCTCCGGTCAGTTTCGTAGGGTATCCAGACTCCGGTTATTATGTTGAGCGTTCAGGCTCCGGTCAGTTTCGTTGGGTATCCAGACTCCGGTTATTACGTTGAACGTTCAGGCTCCGGTCAGTTTCGTTGGGTATCCAGACTCCGGTTATTATGTTGAGCGTTCAGGCTCCGATCAGTTTCGTTGGGTATCCAGACTCCGGTTATTACGTTGAGCGTTCAGGCTCCGGTCAATTTCGTTGGGTATCCAGACTCCGGTTATTATGTTGAGCGTTCAGACTTCGGTCAGTTTCGTAGGGTATCCAGACTCCGGTTATTACGTTGAACGTTCAGGCTCCGGTCAATTTCGTTGGGTGTCCAGACTCCGGTTATTACGTTGAGCGCTCAGGCTCTGGTCAATTGCGTTGTGTATCCAGACTCCGGTTATTACGTTGAGCGTTGAGGCTCCAGTAAGTTTCGTTGATTATCCAGACTCCGGTTATTACGTTGAGCGTTCAGGCTCTAGTCAGTTTCGTTGAGTATCCAGATTCCGGTTATTACGTTGAGCGTTCAAGCTCCATTCAATTTCGTTGGGTATCCAGACTCCGGTTATTACATTGAACATTCAGGCTCCGGTTAGTTTCGTTGGGTATCCAGACTCCGGTTATTACGTTGAGCGTTCAGGCTCCGGTCAGTTTTGTTGGGTATCCAGACTCCGGTTATTATGTTGAGGGTTTAGGCTCCGGTCATTTTCGTTGGGTATCGAGCCTCCGGTTATTATGTTGAGCGTTCAGGCTCCGGTCAGTTTCGTTGGGTATCCAGACTCCGGTTATTACGTTGAGCGTTCAGGCTCCGGTCAGTTTCGTTGGGTATCCAGACTTCGGTTATTCCGTTGAGCGTTCAGGCTCCGGTCAGTTTCTTTTGGTATCTAGACTCCGGTTATTACGTTGAGCGTTTAGGCTCCGGTCAGTTTCGTTGGGTATCCAGACTCCGGTTATTACGTTGAGCGTTCACGCTCTGGTCAGTTTCGTTGGGTATTCAGTCTTCGGTTATTACGTTGAGCGTTCAGGCTTCGGTTAGTTTCGTTGGGTATCCAGACTTCGGTTATTACGTTGAGTGTTCAGGCTCCGGTCAGTTTCGTTAGGTATCCAGACTCCGGTTATTACGTTGAGCGTTCAGGCTCCGGTCAGTTTCTTTGTGTATCCATACTCCGGTTATTACGTTGAGCGTTCAGGCTCCGGTCAGTTTCATTGGGTATCCAGACTCCGGTTATTACATTGAGCGTTCAGGCTCCGGTCAGTTTCGTTGGGTATTCAGACTTCGGTTATTACGTTGAGCGTTCAGGCTCCGGTCAGTTTCGTTGGGTATCCTGACTCCGGTTTTTACGTTGAGCGTTCAGGCTCCGGTCAGTTTTGTGGGGTATCCAGACTCCGGTTATTATGTTGAGCGTTCAGACTTCGGTCAGTTTCGTAGGGTATCCAGACTCCGGTTATTACGTTGAACGTTCAGGCTCCGGTCAATTTCGTTTGGTGTCCAGACTCCGGTTATTACGTTGAGCGCTCAGGCTCCGGTCAATTTCGTTGTGTATCCAGACTCCGGTTATTACGTTGAGCGTTGAGGCTCCAGTCAGTTTCGTTTATTATCCAGACTCCGGTTATTACGTTGAGCGTTCAGGCTCTAGTCAGTTTCGTTGAGTATCCAGATTCCGGTTATTACGTTGAGCGTTCAAGCTCCATTCAATTTCGTTGGGTATCCAGACTCCGGTTATTACGTTGAACATCCAGACTCCAGCCAGTTTCGTTGGGTATCCAGACTCCGGTTATTATGTTGAGCGTTCAAGCTCCGGTCAGTTTCGTTGGGTATCCAGACTCCGGTTTTTACGTTGAGCGTTCAGGCTCCGGTCAGTTTTGATGGGTATCTAGACTCCGGTCATTTTGTTGAGGGTTTAAGCTCCGGTTAGTTTCGTTTGGTATCCAGACTCCGGTTATTACGTTGAGCGTTCAGGCTCCGGTCAGTTTCGTTGGGTATCCAGACTTCGGTTATTACGTTGAGCGTTCAGGCTCCGATCAGTTTCTTCGGGTATCCAGACTCCGGGTATTACGTTGAGCGTTCAGGCTCCGGTCAGTTTCGTTGGGTATCCAAACTCTGGTTATTACGTTGAGCGTTCAGGCTCCGGTCAGTTTCGTTGGGTATTCAGTCTTTGGTTATTACGTTGAGCGTTCAGGCTCCGGTTAGTTTCGTTGGGTATCCAGACTCCGGTTATTACGTTGACTGTTCAGGCTCTGGTCAGTTTCGTTAGGTATCTAGACTCTGGTTATTACGTTGAGCGTTCAGGCTCCGGTCAGTTTCTTTGGGTATCCAGACTCCGGTTATTACGTTGAGTGTTCAGGTTCCGGTCAGTTTCGTTGGGTATCTAGACTCCGGTTATTACGTTGAGCGTTCAGGCTCCGGTCAGTTTCGTTGGGTATTCATACTTCGGTTATTACGTTGAGCGTTCAGGCTCCGGTCAGTTTCGTTGGGTATCCTGACTCCGGTTTTTACGTTAAGCGTTTAGGATCCGATCAGTTTTGTTGGGTATCCAGACTCCGGTTATTATGTTGAGCGTTCAGACTCCGGTCAGTTTCGTAGGGTATCCAGACTCCGGTTATTACGTTGAACATTCAGGATCCGGTCAATTTCGTTGGGTGTCCAGACTCCGGTTATTACGTTGAGCGCTCAGGCTCCGGTCAGTTTCTTTGGGTATCCAGACTCCGGTTATTACGTTGAACGTTCAGGCTCCGGTCAGTTTCGTTGGGTATCCAGACTCGGGTTATTACATTGAGCGTTCAGGCTCCGGTCAATTTCTTTAGGTATCCAGACTTCGGTTATTACGTTGAGCGTTCAAGCTCCGGTCAGTTTCGTTGGGTATCCAGACTCCGGTTATTACGTTGAGCGTTCAGGCTCTGGTCAGTTTCGTTTGGTATCCATACTTCGGTTATTACGTTGAGCGTTCAGGCTCCGGTCAGTTTCGTTGGGTATCCAGACTCCGGTTATTAAGTTGAGCGTTCAGGCTCCGGTCAGTTTCGTTGGGTATTCACACTTCGGTTATTACGTTGAGCGTTCAGGCTCCGATTAGTTTCGTTGGGTATCCAGACTCCGGTTATTACGTTGAGCGTTCAGACTCCGGTTATTACGTTGAGCTTTCAGGCTCCGGTCAGTTTTGTTGGGTATCCAGACTCCGGTTATTACGTTGAGCGTTCAGGCTCCGATCAGTTTCGTTGGATATTCAGACTTTGGTTATTACGTTGAGCGTTCAGGCTCCGGTCAGTTTCGTTGGGTATCCTGACTCCGATTTTTACGTTGAGCGTTCAGGCTCCGGTCAGTTTTGTTGGGTATCCAGACTCCGGTTATTATGTTGAGCTTTCAAACTCCGGTCAATTTCGTAGGGTATCCAGACTCCGGTTATTACGTTGAACGTTCAGGCTCCGGTTAGTTTCGTTGGGTGTCCAGACTTTTGTTATTACGTTGAGCGTTCAGGCTCCGGTCAGTTTCGTTGGGTATCCAGACTCCGGTTATTACGTTGAACGTTCAGGCTCCGGTCAGTTTCGTTGGGTATCCAGACTCCGGTTATTACGTTGAACGTTCAGGCTCCGGTCAATTTCGTTGGGTATCCAGATTCCGGTTATTACGTTGAACGTTCAGGCTCCGGTTAGTTTCGTTGGGTGTCCAGACTCCGGTTATTACGTTGAGCGTTCATGCTCCGGTCATTTTTGTTGAGCATCCAGACTCCAGTTATTACGTTGTGCGTCCAGGCTCCGGTCAGTTTCGTTGAGTATCCATACTCCGGTTATTACGTTGAACGTTCAGGCTCCGTTCAGTTTTGTTGGGTATCCAGCCTCCGGTTATAACGTTGAGCGTTCAGGCTCCGGTCAGTTTCATTGTGTATCCAGACTCCGGTTATTTTGTTGAGCGTTCAGGCTCCGGTCAGTTTTGTTGGGTATCCAGACTCCGGTTATTACGTTGAGCGTTAGGGCTTCAATCTGTTTCGTTGGGTATCCAGACTCAAGTTATTACATTGAGCGTTCAGGCTCTGATCAGTTTCGTTGGGTATCTAGACTCAGGTTATTACGTTGAGCGTTCAGGCACCGGTCAGTTTCGTTGTGCATCCAGACTCCGGTTATTACGTTGAGCGTTCAGGCTCCGGTCAGTTTTGTTGGGTATCCAGACTCCGGTTTTTACGTTGAGCGTTCAGGCTCCGGTCAGTTTCGTTGGGTATCCAGACTCCGGTTTTTACGTTGAGCGTTCAGGCTCCGGTCAGTTTCTTTGGGTATCCAGACTCGGGTTATTACCTTGAGCGTTCTGGCTCTGGTCACTTTCGTTGGGTATCTAGACTCCGGTTATTACGTTGAGCGTTCGGGCTCCGGTCAGTTTCGTTTGGTATCCAGACTTCGGTTATTACGTTGAGCGTTTAGGCTCCGGTCAGTTTCGTTGTGTATCCAGGCTCCGGTCAATTTCGTTGGGTATCCAGACTCCGGTTATTACGTTGAGCGTTCAGCCTCCGGTCAGTTTCGTTGGGTATCCAGACTCCGGTTATTACGTTGAGCGTTCAGGCTCCGGTCAGTTTCTTTGGGTATCTAGACTCCGGTTATTACGTTGAGCGTTCAAGCTCCGGTCAGTTTCGTTGGGTATCCAGACTCCGGTTATTACATTGAGCGTTCAGGCTCTGGTCAGTTTCATTTGGTATCCAGACTTCGGTTATTACGGTGATCGTTCAGGCTCCGGTCAGTTTCGTTGGGTATCCAGACTCCGGTTTTTCGTTGAGCGTTCAGGCTCCGGTCAGTTTTGTTGGGTATCCAAACTCCGGTTATGATGTTGAGATAGCATGCTCCGGTCAGTTTCGTTGGGTATCCAGACACCGGTTATTACGTTGAGCGTTCAGCCTCCGGTCAGTTTCGTTGGGTATCCAGACTCTGGTTATTTATTTGAGCGTTCAGGCTCCGGTCAGTTTCGCTGTGTTTCCAGACTCCGGTTATTACGTTGAGCGTTCAGACTCCGGTCAATTTCGTTGAGTATCCAGACTCCGGTTATTACGTTGATCGTTCAGGCTCCATTCAATTTCGTTGGATATCCAGACTCCGGTTATTACGTTGAACGTTCAGGCTCTGGTCAGTTTCGTTGGGTATCCAGACTCCGGTTATTATGTTGAGCGTTTAGGCTCCGATCAGTTTCGTTGGGTATCCAGATTCCGGCTTTTACGTTGAGCGTTCAGGCTCCGATCAATTTTGTTGGGTATCCAGACTCCGGTTATTACGTTGAGCGTTCAGGCTCCGGTCAGTTTCGTAGGGTATCCAGACTCCGGTTATTATGTTGAGCGTTCAGGCTCCGGTCAGTTTCGTTAGGTATCCAGACTTCGATTATTACGTAGAGCGTTCAAGCTCCGGTCAATTTTGTTGGGTATCCAGACTCCGGTTATTACGTTGAGCGTTCAGGCTCCGGTCAGTTTCGTAGGGTATCCAGACTCCGGTTATTATGTTGAGCGTTCAGGCTCCGGTCAGTTTCGTTGGGTATCCAGACTCCGGTTATTACGTTGAACGTTCAGGCTCCGGTCAGTTTCGTTGGGTATCCAGACTCCGGTTATTATGTTGAGCGTTCAGGCTCCGATCAGTTTCGTTGGGTATCCAGACTCCGGTTATTACGTTGAGCGTTCAGGCTCCGGTCAATTTCGTTGGGTATCCAGACTCCGGTTATTATGTTGAGCGTTCAGACTTCGGTCAGTTTCGTAGGGTATCCAGACTCCGGTTATTACGTTGAACGTTCAGGCTCCGGTCAATTTCGTTGGGTGTCCAGACTCCGGTTATTACGTTGAGCGCTCAGGCTCTGGTCAATTGCGTTGTGTATCCAGACTCCGGTTATTACGTTGAGCGTTGAGGCTCCAGTAAGTTTCGTTGATTATCCAGACTCCGGTTATTACGTTGAGCGTTCAGGCTCTAGTCAGTTTCGTTGAGTATCCAGATTCCGGTTATTACGTTGAGCGTTCAAGCTCCATTCAATTTCGTTGGGTATCCAGACTCCGGTTATTACATTGAACATTCAGGCTCCGGTTAGTTTCGTTGGGTATCCAGACTCCGGTTATTACGTTGAGCGTTCAGGCTCCGGTCAGTTTTGTTGGGTATCCAGACTCCGGTTATTATGTTGAGGGTTTAGGCTCCGGTCATTTTCGTTGGGTATCGAGCCTCCGGTTATTATGTTGAGCGTTCAGGCTCCGGTCAGTTTCGTTGGGTATCCAGACTCCGGTTATTACGTTGAGCGTTCAGGCTCCGGTCAGTTTCGTTGGGTATCCAGACTTCGGTTATTCCGTTGAGCGTTCAGGCTCCGGTCAGTTTCTTTTGGTATCTAGACTCCGGTTATTACGTTGAGCGTTTAGGCTCCGGTCAGTTTCGTTGGGTATCCAGACTCCGGTTATTACGTTGAGCGTTCACGCTCTGGTCAGTTTCGTTGGGTATTCAGTCTTCGGTTATTACGTTGAGCGTTCAGGCTTCGGTTAGTTTCGTTGGGTATCCAGACTTCGGTTATTACGTTGAGTGTTCAGGCTCCGGTCAGTTTCGTTAGGTATCCAGACTCCGGTTATTACGTTGAGCGTTCAGGCTCCGGTCAGTTTCTTTGTGTATCCATACTCCGGTTATTACGTTGAGCGTTCAGGCTCCGGTCAGTTTCATTGGGTATCCAGACTCCGGTTATTACATTGAGCGTTCAGGCTCCGGTCAGTTTCGTTGGGTATTCAGACTTCGGTTATTACGTTGAGCGTTCAGGCTCCGGTCAGTTTCGTTGGGTATCCTGACTCCGGTTTTTACGTTGAGCGTTCAGGCTCCGGTCAGTTTTGTGGGGTATCCAGACTCCGGTTATTATGTTGAGCGTTCAGACTTCGGTCAGTTTCGTAGGGTATCCAGACTCCGGTTATTACGTTGAACGTTCAGGCTCCGGTCAATTTCGTTTGGTGTCCAGACTCCGGTTATTACGTTGAGCGCTCAGGCTCCGGTCAATTTCGTTGTGTATCCAGACTCCGGTTATTACGTTGAGCGTTGAGGCTCCAGTCAGTTTCGTTTATTATCCAGACTCCGGTTATTACGTTGAGCGTTCAGGCTCTAGTCAGTTTCGTTGAGTATCCAGATTCCGGTTATTACGTTGAGCGTTCAAGCTCCATTCAATTTCGTTGGGTATCCAGACTCCGGTTATTACGTTGAACATCCAGACTCCAGCCAGTTTCGTTGGGTATCCAGACTCCGGTTATTATGTTGAGCGTTCAAGCTCCGGTCAGTTTCGTTGGGTATCCAGACTCCGGTTTTTACGTTGAGCGTTCAGGCTCCGGTCAGTTTTGATGGGTATCTAGACTCCGGTCATTTTGTTGAGGGTTTAAGCTCCGGTTAGTTTCGTTTGGTATCCAGACTCCGGTTATTACGTTGAGCGTTCAGGCTCCGGTCAGTTTCGTTGGGTATCCAGACTTCGGTTATTACGTTGAGCGTTCAGGCTCCGATCAGTTTCTTCGGGTATCCAGACTCCGGGTATTACGTTGAGCGTTCAGGCTCCGGTCAGTTTCGTTGGGTATCCAAACTCTGGTTATTACGTTGAGCGTTCAGGCCCCGGTCAGTTTCGTTGGGTATTCAGTCTTTGGTTATTACGTTGAGCGTTCAGGCTCCGGTTAGTTTCGTTGGGTATCCAGACTCCGGTTATTACGTTGACTGTTCAGGCTCTGGTCAGTTTCGTTAGGTATCTAGACTCTGGTTATTACGTTGAGCGTTCAGGCTCCGGTCAGTTTCTTTGGGTATCCAGACTCCGGTTATTACGTTGAGTGTTCAGGTTCCGGTCAGTTTCGTTGGGTATCTAGACTCCGGTTATTACGTTGAGCGTTCAGGCTCCGGTCAGTTTCGTTGGGTATTCATACTTCGGTTATTACGTTGAGCGTTCAGGCTCCGGTCAGTTTCGTTGGGTATCCTGACTCCGGTTTTTACGTTAAGCGTTTAGGATCCGATCAGTTTTGTTGGGTATCCAGACTCCGGTTATTATGTTGAGCGTTCAGACTCCGGTCAGTTTCGTAGGGTATCCAGACTCCGGTTATTACGTTGAACATTCAGGATCCGGTCAATTTCGTTGGGTGTCCAGACTCCGGTTATTACGTTGAGCGCTCAGGCTCCGGTCAGTTTCTTTGGGTATCCAGACTCCGGTTATTACGTTGAACGTTCAGGCTCCGGTCAGTTTCGTTGGGTATCCAGACTCGGGTTATTACATTGAGCGTTCAGGCTCCGGTCAATTTCTTTAGGTATCCAGACTTCGGTTATTACGTTGAGCGTTCAAGCTCCGGTCAGTTTCGTTGGGTATCCAGACTCCGGTTATTACGTTGAGCGTTCAGGCTCTGGTCAGTTTCGTTTGGTATCCATACTTCGGTTATTACGTTGAGCGTTCAGGCTCCGGTCAGTTTCGTTGGGTATCCAGACTCCGGTTATTAAGTTGAGCGTTCAGGCTCCGGTCAGTTTCGTTGGGTATTCACACTTCGGTTATTACGTTGAGCGTTCAGGCTCCGATTAGTTTCGTTGGGTATCCAGACTCCGGTTATTACGTTGAGCGTTCAGACTCCGGTTATTACGTTGAGCTTTCAGGCTCCGGTCAGTTTTGTTGGGTATCCAGACTCCGGTTATTACGTTGAGCGTTCAGGCTCCGATCAGTTTCGTTGGATATTCAGACTTTGGTTATTACGTTGAGCGTTCAGGCTCCGGTCAGTTTCGTTGGGTATCCTGACTCCGATTTTTACGTTGAGCGTTCAGGCTCCGGTCAGTTTTGTTGGGTATCCAGACTCCGGTTATTATGTTGAGCTTTCAAACTCCGGTCAATTTCGTAGGGTATCCAGACTCCGGTTATTACGTTGAACGTTCAGGCTCCGGTTAGTTTCGTTGGGTGTCCAGACTTTTGTTATTACGTTGAGCGTTCAGGCTCCGGTCAGTTTCGTTGGGTATCCAGACTCCGGTTATTACGTTGAACGTTCAGGCTCCGGTCAGTTTCGTTGGGTATCCAGACTCCGGTTATTATGTTGAGCGTTCAGGCTCCGATCAGTTTCGTTGGGTATCCAGACTCCGGTTATTACGTTGAGCGTTCAGGCTCCGGTCAATTTCGTTGGGTATCCAGATTCCGGTTATTACGTTGAACGTTCAGGCTCCGGTTAGTTTCGTTGGGTGTCCAGACTCCGGTTATTACGTTGAGCGTTCATGCTCCGGTCATTTTTGTTGAGCATTCAGACTCCAGTTATTACGTTGTGCGTCCAGGCTCCGGTCAGTTTCGTTGAGTATCCATACTCCGGTTATTACGTTGAACGTTCAGGCTCCGTTCAGTTTTGTTGGGTATCCAGCCTCCGGTTATAACGTTGAGCGTTCAGGCTCCGGTCAGTTTCGTTGTGTATCCAGACTCCGGTTATTACGTTGAGCGTTCAGGCTCCGGTCAGTTTTGTTGGGTATCCAGACTCCGGTTATTACGTTGAGCGTTAGGGCTTCAATCTGTTTCGTTGGGTATCCAGACTCAAGTTATTACATTGAGCGTTCAGGCTCTGATCAGTTTCGTTGGGTATCTAGACTCAGGTTATTACGTTGAGCGTTCAGGCACCGGTCAGTTTCGTTGTGCATCCAGACTCCGGTTATTACGTTGAGCGTTCAGGCTCCGGTCAGTTTTGTTGGGTATCCAGACTCCGGTTTTTATGTTGAGCGTTCAGGCTCCGGTCAGTTTCGTTGGGTATCCAGACTCCGGTTTTTACGTTGAGCGTTCAGGCTCCGGTCAGTTTCTTTGGGTATCCAGACTCGGGTTATTACCTTGAGCGTTCAGGCTCTGGTCACTTTCGTTGGGTATCTAGACTCCGGTTATTACGTTGAGCGTTCGGGCTCCGGTCAGTTTCGTTTGGTATCCAGACTTCGGTTATTACGTTGAGCGTTTAGGCTCCGGTCAGTTTCGTTGTGTATCCAGGCTCCGGTCAATTTCGTTGGGTATCCAGACTCCGGTTATTACGTTGAGCGTTCAGCCTCCGGTCAGTTTCGTTGGATATCCAGACTCCGGTTATTACGTTGAGCGTTCAGGCTCCGGTCAGTTTCTTTGGGTATCCAGACTCCGGTTATTACGTTGAGCGTTCAAGCTCCGGTCAGTTTCGTTGGGTATCCAGACTCCGGTTATTACATTGAGCGTTCAGGCTCTGGTCAGTTTCATTTGGTATCCAGACTTCGGTTATTACGGTGATCGTTCAGGCTCCGGTCAGTTTCGTTGGGTATCCAGACTCCGGTTTTTCGTTGAGCGTTCAGGCTCCGGTCAGTTTTGTTGGGTATCCAAACTCCGGTTATGATGTTGAGATAGCATGCTCCGGTCAGTTTCGTTGGCTATCCAGACACCGGTTATTACGTTGAGCGTTCAGCCTCCGGTCAGTTTCGTTGTGTTTCCAGACTCCGGTTATTACGTTGAGCGTTCAGACTCCGGTCAATTTCGTTGTGTATCCAGACTCCGGTTATTACGTTGATCGTTCAGGCTCCATTCAATTTCGTTGGATATCCAGACTCCGGTTATTACGTTGAACGTTCAGGCTCTGGTCAGTTTCGTTGGGTATCCAGACTCCGGTTATTATGTTGAGCGTTTAGGCTCCGATCAGTTTCGTTGGGTATCCAGATTCCGGCTTTTACGTTGAGCGTTCAGGCTCCGATCAATTTTGTTGGGTATCCAGACTCCGGTTATTACGTTGAGCGTTCAGGCTCCGGTCAGTTTCGTAGGGTATCCAGACTCCGGTTATTATGTTGAGCGTTCAGGCTCCGGTCAGTTTCGTTAGGTATCCAGACTCCGGTTATTACGTTGAGCGTTCAGGCTCCGGTCAGTTTCGTAGGGTATCCAGACTCCGGTTATTATGTTGAGCGTTCAGGCTCCGGTCAGTTTCGTTGGGTATCCAGACTTCGGTTATTACGTTGAACGTTCAGGCTCCGGTCAGTTTCGTTGGGTATCCAGATTCTGGTTATTATGTTGAGCGTTCAGGCTCCGATCAGTTTCGTTGGGTATCCAGACTCCGGTTATTACGTTGAGCGTTCAGGCTCCGGTCAATTTCGTTGGGTATCCAGATTCCGGTTATTACGTTGAACGTTCAGGCTCCGGTTAGTTTCGTTGGGTGTCCAGACTCCGGTTATTACGTTGAGCGTTCATGCTCCGGTCATTTTTGTTGAGCATCCAGACTCCAGTTATTACGTTGTGCGTCCAGGCTCCGGTCTGTTTCGTTGAGTATCCATACTCCGGTTATTACGTTGAACGTTCAGGCTCCGTTCAGTTTTGTTGGGTATCCAGCCTCCGGTTATAACGTTGAGCGTTCAGGCTCCGGTCAGTTTCGTTGTGTATCCAGACTCCGGTTATTACGTTGAGCGTTCAGGCTCCGGTCAGTTTTGTTGGGTATCCAGACTCCGGTTATTACGTTGAGCGTTAGGGCTTCAATCTGTTTCGTTGGGTATCCAGACTCAAGTTATTACATTGAGCGTTCAGGCTCTGATCAGTTTCGTTGGGTATCTAGACTCAGGTTATTACGTTGAGCGTTCAGGCACCGGTCAGTTTCGTTGTGCATCCAGACTCCGGTTATTACGTTGAGCGTTCAGGCTCCGGTCAGTTTTGTTGGGTATCCAGACTCCGGTTTTTATGTTGAGCGTTCAGGCTCCGGTCAGTTTCGTTGGGTATCCAGACTCCGGTTTTTACGTTGAGCGTTCAGGCTCCGGTCAGTTTCTTTGGGTATCCAGACTCGGGTTATTACCTTGAGCGTTCAGGCTCTGGTCACTTTCGTTGGGTATCTAGACTCCGGTTATTACGTTGAGCGTTCGGGCTCCGGTCAGTTTCGTTTGGTATCCAGACTTCGGTTATTACGTTGAGCGTTTAGGCTCCGGTCAGTTTCGTTGTGTATCCAGGCTCCGGTCAATTTCGTTGGGTATCCAGACTCCGGTTATTACGTTGAGCGTTCAGCCTCCGGTCAGTTTCGTTGGGTATCCAGACTCCGGTTATTACGTTGAGCGTTCAGGCTCCGGTCAGTTTCTTTGGGTATCCAGACTCCGGTTATTACGTTGAGCGTTCAAGCTCCGGTCAGTTTCGTTGGGTATCCAGACTCCGGTTATTACATTGAGCGTTCAGGCTCTGGTCAGTTTCATTTGGTATCCAGACTTCGGTTATTACGGTGATCGTTCAGGCTCCGGTCAGTTTCGTTGGGTATCCAGACTCCGGTTTTTCGTTGAGCGTTCAGGCTCCGGTCAGTTTTGTTGGGTATCCAAACTCCGGTTATGATGTTGAGATAGCATGCTCCGGTCAGTTTCGTTGGGTATCCAGACACCGGTTATTACGTTGAGCGTTCAGCCTCCGGTCAGTTTCGTTGGGTATCCAGACTCTGGTTATTTCGTTGAGCGTTCAGGCTCCGGTCAGTTTCGTTGTGTTTCCAGACTCCGGTTATTACGTTGAGCGTTCAGACTCCGGTCAATTTCGTTGTGTATCCAGACTCCGGTTATTACGTTGATCGTTCAGGCTCCATTCAATTTCGTGGGATATCCAGACTCCGGTTATTACGTTGAACGTTCAGGCTCTGGTCAGTTTCGTTGGGTATCTAGACTCCGGTTATTATGTTGAGCGTTTAGGCTCCGATCAGTTTCGTTGGGTATCCAGATTCCGGCTTTTACGTTGAGCGTTCAGGCTCCGATCAATTTTGTTGGGTATCCAGACTCCGGTTATTACGTTGAGCGTTCAGGCTCCGGTCAGTTTCGTAGGGTATCCAGACTCCGGTTATTATGTTGAGCGTTCAGGCTCCGGTCAGTTTCGTTAGGTATCCAGACTTCGATTATTACGTAGAGCGTTCAAGCTCCGGTCAATTTTGTTGGGTATCCAGACTCCGGTTATTACGTTGAGCGTTCAGGCTCCGGTCAGTTTCGTAGGGTATCCAGACTCCGGTTATTATGTTGAGCGTTCAGGCTCCGGTTAGTTTCGTTGGGTATCCAGACTCCGGTTATTACGTTGAACGTTCAGGCTCCGGTCAGTTTCGTTGGGTATCCAGACTCCGGTTATTATGTTGAGCGTTCAGGCTCCGATCAGTTTCGTTGGGTATCCAGACTCCGGTTATTACGTTGAGCGTTCAGGCTCCGGTCAATTTCGTTGGGTATCCAGATTCCGGTTATTACGTTGAACGTTCAGGCTCCGGTTAGTTTCGTTGGGTGTCCAGACTCCGGTTATTACGTTGAGCGTTCATGCTCCGGTCATTTTTGTTGAGCATCCAGACTCCAGTTATTACGTTGTGCGTCCAGGCTCCGGTCAGTTTCGTTGAGTATCCATACTCCGGTTATTACGTTGAACGTTCAGGCTCCGTTCAGTTTTGTTGGGTATCCAGCCTCCGGTTATAACGTTGAGCGTTCAGGCTCCGGTCAGTTTCGTTGTGTATCCAGACTCCGGTTATTACGTTGAGCGTTCAGGCTCCGGTCAGTTTTGTTGGGTATTCAGACTCCGGTTATTACGTTGAGCGTTAGGGCTTCAATCTGTTTCGTTGGGTATCCAGACTCAAGTTATTACATTGAGCGTTCAGGCTCTGATCAGTTTCGTTGGGTATCTAGACTCAGGTTATTACGTTGAGCGTTCAGGCACCGGTCAGTTTCGTTGTGCATCCAGACTCCGGTTATTACGTTGAGCGTTCAGGCTCCGGTCAGTTTTGTTGGGTATCCAGACTCCGGTTTTTACGTTGAGCGTTCAGGCTCCGGTCAGTTTCGTTGGGTATCCAGACTCCGGTTTTTACGTTGAGCGTTCAGGCTCCGGTCAGTTTCTTTGGGTATCCAGACTCGGGTTATTACCTTGAGCGTTCTGGCTCTGGTCACTTTCGTTGGGTATCTAGACTCCGGTTATTACGTTGAGCGTTCGGGCTCCGGTCAGTTTCGTTTGGTATCCAGACTTCGGTTATTACGTTGAGCGTTTAGGCTCCGGTCAGTTTCGTTGTGTATCCAGGCTCCGGTCAATTTCGTTGGGTATCCAGACTCCGGTTATTACGTTGAGCGTTCAGCCTCCGGTCAGTTTCGTTGGGTATCCAGACTCCGGTTATTACGTTGAGCGTTCAGGCTCCGGTCAGTTTCTTTGGGTATCCAGACTCCGGTTATTACGTTGAGCGTTCAAGCTCCGGTCAGTTTCGTTGGGTATCCAGACTCCGGTTATTACATTGAGCGTTCAGGCTCTGGTCAGTTTCATTTGGTATCCAGACTTCGGTTATTACGGTGATCGTTCAGGCTCCGGTCAGTTTCGTTGGGTATCCAGACTCCGGTTTTTCGTTGAGCGTTCAGGCTCCGGTCAGTTTTGTTGGGTATCCAAACTCCGGTTATGATGTTGAGATAGCATGCTCCGGTCAGTTTCGTTGGGTATCCAGACACCGGTTATTACGTTGAGCGTTCAGCCTCCGGTCAGTTTCGTTGGGTATCCAGACTCTGGTTATTTCGTTGAGCGTTCAGGCTCCGGTCAGTTTCGTTGTGTTTCCAGACTCCGGTTATTACGTTGAGCATTCAGACTCCGGTCAATTTCGTTGTGTATCCAGACTCCGGTTATTACGTTGATCGTTCAGGCTCCATTCAATTTCGTTGGATATCCAGACTCCGGTTATTACGTTGAACGTTCAGGCTCTGGTCAGTTTCGTTGGGTATCCAGACTCCGGTTATTATGTTGAGCGTTTAGGCTCCGATCAGTTTCGTTGGGTATCCAGATTCCGGCTTTTACGTTGAGCGTTTAGGCTCCGATCAATTTTGTTGGGTATCCAGACTCCGGTTATTACGTTGAGCGTTCAGGCTCCGGTCAGTTTCGTAGGGTATCCAGACTCCGGTTATTATGTTGAGTGTTCAGGCTCCGGTCAGTTTCGTTAGGTATCCAGACTTCGATTATTACGTAGAGCGTTCAAGCTCCGGTCAATTTTGTTGGGTATCCAGACTCCGGTTATTACGTTGAGTGTTCAGGCTCCGGTCAGTTTCGTAGGGTATCCAGACTCCGGTTATTATGTTGAGCGTTCAGGCTCCGGTCAGTTTCGTTGGGTATCCAGACTCCGGTTATTACGTTGAACGTTCAGGCTCCGGTCAGTTTCGTTGGGTATCCAGACTCCGGTTATTATGTTGAGCGTTCAGGCTCCGATCAGTTTCGTTGGGTATCCAGACTCCGGTTATTACGTTGAGCGTTCAGGCTCCGGTCAATTTCGTTGGGTATCCAGATTCCGGTTATTACGTTGAACGTTCAGGCTCCGGTTAGTTTCGTTGGGTGTCCAGACTCCGGTTATTACGTTGAGCGTTCATGCTCCGGTCATTTTTGTTGAGCATCCAGACTCCAGTTATTACGTTGTGCGTCCAGGCTCCGGTCAGTTTCGTTGAGTATCCATACTCCGGTTATTACGTTGAACGTTCAGGCTCCGTTCA
This sequence comes from Lathyrus sativus, assembly GCA_963859935.3. Classification (NCBI taxonomy): domain Eukaryota; kingdom Viridiplantae; phylum Streptophyta; class Magnoliopsida; order Fabales; family Fabaceae; genus Lathyrus; species Lathyrus sativus. The sequence continues at coordinate 443,440 of CAWUDS030000647.1, forward strand.
GTTTTGTTGGGTATCCAGCCTCCGGTTTTAACGTTGAGCGTTCAGGCTCCGGTCAGTTTCGTTGTGTATCCAGACTCCGGTTATTACGTTGAGCGTTCAGGCTCCGGTCAGTTTTGTTGGGTATCCAGACTCCGGTTATTACGTTGAGCGTTAGGGCTTCAATCTGTTTCGTTGGGTATCCAGACTCAAGTTATTACATTGAGCGTTCAGGCTCTGATCAGTTTCGTTGGGTATCTAGACTCAGGTTATTACGTTGAGCGTTCAGGCACCGGTCAGTTTCGTTGTGCATCCAGACTCCGGTTATTACGTTGAGCGTTCAGGCTCCGGTCAGTTTTGTTGGGTATCCAGACTCCGGTTTTTACGTTGAGCGTTCAGGCTCCGGTCAGTTTCGTTGGGCATCCAGACTCCGGTTTTTACGTTGAGCGTTCAGGCTCCGGTCAGTTTCTTTGGGTATCCAGACTCGGGTTATTACCTTGAGCGTTCTGGCTCTGGTCACTTTCGTTGGGTATCTAGACTCCGGTTATTACGTTGAGCGTTCGGGCTCCGGTCAGTTTCGTTTGGTATCCAGACTTCGGTTATTACGTTGAGCGTTTAGGCTCCGGTCAGTTTCGTTGTGTATCCAGGCTCCGGTCAATTTCGTTGGGTATCCAGACTCCGGTTATTATGTTGAGCGTTCCGCCTCCGGTCAGTTTCGTTGGGTATCCAGACTCCGGTTATTACGTTGAGCGTTCAGGCTCCGGTCAGTTTCTTTGGGTATCCAGACTCCGGTTATTACGTTGAGCGTTCAAGCTCCGGTCAGTTTCGTTGGGTATCCAGACTCCGGTTATTACATTGAGCGTTCAGGCTCTGGTCAGTTTCATTTGGTATCCAGACTTCGGTTATTACGGTGATCGTTCAGGCTCCGGTCAGTTTCGTTGGGTATCCAGACTCCGGTTTTTCGTTGAGCGTTCAGGCTCCGGTCAGTTTTGTTAGGTATCCAAACTCCGGTTATGATGTTGAGATAGCATGCTCCGGTCAGTTTCGTTGGGTATCCAGACACCGGTTATTACGTTGAGCGTTCAGCCTCCGGTCAGTTTCGTTGGGTATCCAGACTCTGGTTATTTCGTTGAGCGTTCAGGCTCCGGTCAGTTTCGTTGTGTTTCCAGACTCCGGTTATTACGTTGAGCGTTCAGACTCCGGTCAATTTCGTTGTGTATCCAGACTCCGGTTATTACGTTGATCGTTCAGGCTCCATTCAATTTCGTTGGATATCCAGACTCCGGTTATTACGTTGAACGTTCAGGCTCTGGTCAGTTTCGTTGGGTATCCAGACTCCGGTTATTATGTTGAGCGTTTAGGCTCCGATCAGTTTCGTTGGGTATCCAGATTCCGGCTTTTACGTTGAGCGTTCAGGCTCCGATCAATTTTGTTGGGTATCCAGACTCCGGTTATTACGTTGAGCGTTCAGGCTCCGGTCAGTTTCGTAGGGTATCCAGACTCCGGTTATTATGTTGAGCGTTCAGGCTCCGGTCAGTTTCGTTAGGTATCCAGACTTCGATTATTACGTAGAGCGTTCAAGCTCCGGTCAATTTTGTTGGGTATCCAGACTCCGGTTATTACGTTGAGCGTTCAGGCTCCGGTCAGTTTCGTAGGGTATCCAGACTCCGGTTATTATGTTGAGCGTTCAGGCTCCGGTCAGTTTCGTTGGGTATCCAGACTCCGGTTATTACGTTGAACGTTCAGGCTCCGGTCAGTTTCGTTGGGTATCCAGACTCCGGTTATTATGTTGAGCGTTCAGGCTCCGATCAGTTTCGTTGGGTATCCAGACTCCGGTTATTACATTGAGCGTTCAGGCTCCGGTCAATTTCGTTGGGTATCCAGATTCCGGTTATTACGTTGAACGTTCAGGCTCCAGTTAGTTTCGTTGGGTGTCCAGACTCCGGTTATTACGTTGAGCGTTCATGCTCCGGTCATTTTTGTTGAGCATCCAGACTCCAGTTATTACGTTGTGCGTCCAGGCTCCGGTCAGTTTCGTTGAGTATCCATACTCCGGTTATTACGTTGAACGTTCAGGCTCCGTTCAGTTTTGTTGGGTATCCAGCCTCCGGTTATAACGTTGAGCGTTCAGGCTCCGGTCAGTTTCGTTGTGTATCCAGACTCCGGTTATTACGTTGAGCGTTCAGGCTCCGGTCAGTTTTGTTGGGTATCCAGACTCCGGTTATTACGTTGAGCGTTAGGGCTTCAATCTGTTTCGTTGGGTATCCAGACTCAAGTTATTACATTGAGCGTTCAGGCTCTGATCAGTTTCGTTGGGTATCTAGACTCAGGTTATTACGTTGAGCGTTCAGGCACCGGTCAGTTTCGTTGTGCATCCAGACTCCGGTTATTACGTTGAGCGTTCAGGCTCCGGTCAGTTTTGTTGGGTATCCAGACTCCGGTTTTTACGTTGAGCGTTCAGGCTCCGGTCAGTTTCGTTGGGTATCCAGACTCCGGTTTTTACGTTGAGCGTTCAGGCTCCGGTCAGTTTCTTTGGGTATCCAGACTCGGGTTATTACCTTGAGCGTTCAGGCTCTGGTCACTTTCGTTGGGTATCTAGACTCCGGTTATTACGTTGAGCGTTCGGGCTCCGGTCAGTTTCGTTTGGTATCCAGACTTCGGTTATTACGTTGAGCGTTTAGGCTCCGGTCAGTTTCGTTGTGTATCCAGGCTCCGATCAATTTCGTTGGGTATCCAGACTCCGGTTATTACGTTGAGCGTTCAGCCTCCGGTCAGTTTCGTTGGGTATCCAGACTCCGGTTATTACGTTGAGCGTTCAGGCTCCGGTCAGTTTCTTTGGGTATCCAGACTCCGGTTATTACGTTGAGCGTTCAAGCTCCGGTCAGTTTCGTTGGGTATCCAGACTCCGGTTATTACATTGAGCGTTCAGACTCTGGTCAGTTTCATTTGGTATCCAGACTTCGGTTATTACGGTGATCGTTCAGGCTCCGGTCAGTTTCGTTGGGTATCCAGACTCCGGTTTTTCGTTGAGCGTTCAGGCTCCGGTCAGTTTTGTTGGGTATCCAAACTCCGGTTATGATGTTGAGATAGCATGCTTCGGTCAGTTTCGTTGGGTATCCAGACACCGGTTATTACGTTGAGCGTTCAGCCTCCGGTCAGTTTCGTTGGGTATCCAGACTCTGGTTATTTCGTTGAGCGTTCAGGCTCCGGTCAGTTTCGTTGTGTTTCCAGACTCCGGTTATTACGTTGAGCGTTCAGACTCCGGTCAATTTCGTTGTGTATCCAGACTCCGGTTATTACGTTGATCGTTCAGGCTCCATTCAATTTCGTTGGATATCCAGACTCCGGTTATTACGTTGAACGTTCAGGCTCTGGTCAGTTTCGTTGGGTATCCAGACTCCGGTTAATATGTTGAGCGTTTAGGCTCCGATCAGTTTCGTTGGGTATCCAGATTCCGGCTTTTACGTTGAGCGTTCAGGCTCCGATCAATTTTGTTGGGTATCCAGACTCCGGTTATTACGTTGAGCGTTCAGGCTCCGGTCAGTTTCGTAGGGTATCCAGACTCCGGTTATTATGTTGAGCGTTCAGGCTCCGGTCAGTTTCGTTAGGTATCCAGACTTCGATTATTACGTAGAGCGTTCAAGCTCCGGTCAATTTTGTTGGGTATCCAGACTCCGGTTATTACGTTGAGCGTTCAGGCTCCGGTCAGTTTCGTAGGGTATCCAGACTCCGGTTATTATGTTGAGCGTTCAGGCTCCGGTCAGTTTCGTTAGGTATCCAGACTTCGATTATTACGTTGAGCGTTCAAGCTCCGGTCAGTTTCGTTGGGTATCCAGACTCCGGTTATTACGTTTAGCGTTTAGGCTCCGGTCAATTTCGTTGGGTATCCAGATTCCGGTTATTACGTTGAACGTTCAGGCTCCGGTCAGTTTCGTTGGGCATCCTGACTCCGGTTTTTACGTTGAGCGTTCAGGCTCCGGTCAGTTTTGTTGGGTATCCAGACTCCGGTTATTATGTTGAGCGTTCAGACTCCGTTCAGTTTTGTAGGGTATCCAGACTCCGGTTATTATGTTGAGCGTTCAGGCTCCGGTCAGTTTCGTTAGGTATCCAGACTTCGATTATTACGTAGAGCGTTCAAGCTCCGGTCAATTTTGTTGGGTATCCAGACTCCGGTTATTACGTTGAACGTTCAGGCTCCGGTCAGTTTCGTTGGGTATCCAGACTCCGGTTATTACGTTGAGCGTTCAGACTCCGGTCAATTTCGTTGTGTATCCAGACTCCGGTTATTACGTTGATCGTTCAGGCTCCATTCAATTTCGTTGGGTATCCAAACTCCGGTTATTACGTTGAACGTTCAGGCTCTGGTCAGTTTCGTTGGGTATCCAGACTCCGGTTATTATGTTGAGCGTATAGGCTCCGATCAGTTTCGTTGGGTATCCAGATTCCGGCTTTTACGTTAAACGTTCAGGCTCCGGTCAATTTTGTTGGGTATCCAGACTCCGGTTATTACGTTGAGCGTTTAGGCTCTGGTCAGTTTCGTAGGGTATCCAGACTCCGGTTATTATGTTGAGCGTTCAGGCTCCGGTCAGTTTCGTTAGGTATCTAGACTTCGATTATTACGTTGAGCGTTCAAGCTCCGGTCAGTTTCGTTGGGTATCCAGACTCCGGTTATTACGTTGAGCGTTCAGGCTCTGGTCAATTTCGTTGGGTATCCAGATTTCGGTTATTACGTTGAACGTTCAGGCTCCGGTTAGTTTCGTTGGGTGTCCAGACTCCGGTTATTACGTTGAGCATTCATGCTCCGGTCATTTTTGTTGAGCATCCAGACTCCAGTTATTACGTTGTGCGTCCAGGCTTCGGTCAGTTTCGTTGAGTATCCAGACTCCGGTTATTACGTTGAACGTTCAGGCTCCGTTCAGTTTTGTTGGGTATCCAGCCTCCGGTTATAACGTTGAGCGTTCAGGCTCCGGTCAGTTTCGTTGTGTATACAGACTTCGGTTATTACGTTGAGCGTTCAGGTTCCGGTCAGTTTCGTTGGGTATCCAGACTCCGGTTTTTACGTTGAGCGTTCAGGTTCCGGTCAGTTTTGTTGGGTATCCAGACTCCGGTTATTACGTTGAGCGTTAGGGCTTCAATCTGTTTCGTTGGGTATCCAGACTCAAGTTATTACATTGAGCGTTCAGGCTCTGATCAGTTTCGTTGGGTATCTAGACTCAGGTTATTACGTTGAGCGTTCAGGCACCGGTCAGTTTCGTTGAGCATCCAGACTCCGGTTATTACGTTGAGCGTTCAGGCTCCGGTCAGTTTTGTTGGGTATCCAGACTCCGGTTTTTACGTTGAGCGTTCAGGCTCCGGTCAGTTTTGTTGGGTATCCAGACTTCGGTTTTTACGTTGAGCGTTCAGGCTCCGGTCAGTTTCTTTGGGTATCCAGACTCGGGTTATTACGTTGAGCGTTTAGGCTCTGATCAGTTTCGTTGGGTATCTAGACTCCGGTTATTACGTTGAGCGTTAGGGCACCGGTCAGTTTCGTTGTGCATCCAGACTCCGGTTATTACGTTGAGCGTTCAGGCTCCGGTCAGTTTCGTTGGGTATCCAGACTCCGGTTATTACGTTGAGCGTTCGGGCTCCGGTCAGTTTCGTTTGGTATCCAGACTTCGGTTATTACGTTGAGCGTTTAGGCTCCGGTCAGTTTCTTTGTGTATCCAAACTCCGGTTTTTCGTTGAGCGTTCAGGCTCCGGTCAGTTTTGTTGGGTATCCAGACTCCGGTTTTTACGTTGAGCGTTCAGGCTCCGGTCAATTTCGTTGGGTATCCAGACTCCGGTTATTACGTTGAGCGTTCAGCCTCCGGTCAGTTTCGTTGGGTATCCAGACTCCGGTTATTACGTTGAGCGTTCAGCCTCCGGTCAGTTTCTTTGGGTATCCAGACTCCGGTTATTACGTTGAGCGTTCAAGCTCCGGTCAGTTTCGTTGGGTATCCAGACTCCGGTTATTACATTGAGCGTTCAGGCTCTGGTCAGTTTCATTTGGTATCCAGACTTCGGTTATTACGGTGATCGTTCAGGCTCCGGTCAGTTTCGTTGGGTATCCAGACTCCGGTTTTTCGTTGAGCGTTCAGGCTCCGGTCAGTTTTGTTGGGTATCCAAACTCCGGTTATGATGTTGAGATAGCATGCTCCGGTCAGTTTCGTTAGGGTATCCAGACACCGGTTATTACGTTGAGCGTTCAGCCTCCGGTCAGTTTCGTTGGGTATCCAGACTCTGGTTATTTCGTTGAGCGTTCAGGCTCCGGTCAGTTTCGTTGTGTTTCCAGACTCCGGTTATTACGTTGAGCGTTCAGACTCCGGTCAATTTCGTTGTGTATCCAGACTCCGGTTATTACGTTGATCGTTCAGGCTCCATTCAATTTCGTTGGGTATCCAGACTCCGGTTATTACGTTGAACGTTCAGGCTCTGGTCAGTTTCGTTGGGTATCCAGACTCCGGTTATTATGTTGAGCGTTTAGGCTCCAATCAGTTTCGTTGGGTATCCAGATTCCGGCTTTTACGTTGAGCGTTCAGGCTCCGATCAATTTTGTTGGGTATCCAGACTCCGGTTATTACGTTGAGCGTTCAGGCTCCGGTCAGTTTCGTAGGGTATCCAGACTCCGGTTATTATGTTGAGCGTTCAGGCTCCGGTCAGTTTCGTTAGGTATCCAGACTTCGATTATTACGTAGAGCGTTCAAGCTCCGGTCAATTTTGTTGGGTATCCAGACTCCAGTTATTACGTTGAGCGTTCAGGCTCCGATCAGTTTCGTAGGGTATCCAGACTCCGGTTATTATGTTGAGCGTTCAGGCTCCGGTCAGTTTCGTTAGGTATCCAGACTTTGATTATTACGTTGAGCGTTCAAGCTCCAGTCAGTTTCGTAGGGTATCCAGACTCCGGTTATTACGTTGAGCTTTAGGCTCCGATCAATTTCGTTGGGTATCCAGATTCCGGTTATTACGTTGAACGTTCAGGCTCCGGTCAGTTTCATTGGGTATCCTGACTCCGGTTTTTACGTTGAGCGTTCAGGCTCCGGTCAGTTTTGTTGGGTATCCAGACTCCGGTTATTATGTTGAGCGTTCAGACTCCGGTCAGTTTCGTAGGGTATCCAGACTCCGGTTATTACGTTGAATGTTCAGGCTCCGGTTAGTTTCGTTGGGTGTCCAGACTTCGGTTATTACGTTGAGCGTTCAGGCTCCGGTCAGTTTCGTTGGGTATCCAGACTCCAGTTATTACGTTGAACATTCAGGCTCCGGTCAGTTTCGTTGGGTATCCAGACTCCGGTTATTACGTTGAGCGTTCAGACTCCGGTCAATTTCGTTGTGTATCCAGACTCCGGTTATTACGTTGATCGTTCAGGCTCCATTCAATTTCGTTGGGTATCCAGACTCCGGTTATTACGTTGAACGTTCAGGCTCTGGTCAGTTTCGTTGGGTATCCAGACTCCGGTTATTATGTTGAGCGTTTAGGCTCCGATCAGTTTCAATGGGTATCCAGATTCCGGCTTTTACGTTGAGCGTTCAGGCTCCGGTCAATTTTGTTGGGTATCCAGACTCCGGTTCTTACGTTGAGTGTTCAGGCTCCGGTCAGTTTCGTAGGGTATCCAGACTCCGGTTATTATGTTGAGCGTTCAGGCTCCGGTCAGTTTCGTTAGGTATCCAGACTTCGATTATTACGTTGAGCGTTCAAGCTCCGGTCAATTTTGTTGGGTATCCAGACTCCGGTTATTACGTTGAGCGTTCAGGCTCCGGTCAGTTTCGTAGGGTATCCAGACTCCGGTTATTATGTTGAGCGTTCAGGCTCCGGTCAGTTTCGTTAGGTATCCAGACTTCGATTATTACGTTGAGCGTTCAAGCTCCGGTCAGTTTCGTTGGGTATCCAGACTCCGGTTATTACGTTGAACGTTCAGGCTCCGGTCAATTTCGTTGGGTATCCAGATTCCGGTTATTACGTTGAACGTTCAGGCTCCGGTCAGTTTCGTTGGGTATCCTGACTCCGGTTTTTACGTTGAGCATTCAGGCTCCGGTCAGTTTTGTTGGGTATCCAGACTCCGGTTATTATGTTGAGCGTTCAGACTCCGGTCAGTTTCGTAGGGTATCCAGACTCCGGTTATTACGTTGAACGTTCAGGCTCCGGTTAGTTTCCTTGGGTGTCCAGACTTCGGTTATTACGTTGAGCGTTCAGGCTCCGGTCAGTTTCGTTGGGTATCCAGACTCCGGTTATTACGTTGAACGTTCAGGCTCCAGTCAGTTTCGTTGGGTATCCACACTCCGGTTATTATGTTGAGCGTTCAGGCTCCGATCAGTTTCGTTGGGTATCCAGATTCCGGTTTTTACGTTGAGCGTTCAGGCTCCGGTCAATTTTGTTGGGTATCCAGACTCCGGTTATTACGTTGAGCGTTCAGGCTCCGGTCAGTTTCGTAGGGTATCCAGACTCCGGTTATTATGTTGAGCGTTCAGGCTCTGGTCAGTTTCGTTAGGTATCCAGACTTCGATTATTACGTTGAGCGTTCAAGCTCCGGTCAGTTTCGTTGGGTATCCAGACTCCGGTTATTACGTTGAGCGTTCAGGCTCCGGTCAATTTTGTTGGGTATCCAGATTCCGGTTATTATGTTGAATGTTCAGGCTCCGGTCAGTTTCGTTGGGTGTCCATACTCCGGTTATTACGTTGAGCGTTCATGCTCCGGTCATTTTTGTTGAGCATCCAGACTCCAGTTATTACGTTGTGCGTCCAGGCTCCGGTCAGTTTCGTTGAGTATCCTGACTCCGGTTATTACGTTGAACGTTCAGGCTCCGGTCATTTTCGTTGGGTCTCCAGCCTCTGATTATAACGTTGAGCATTCAGGCTCCGGTCAGTTTCGTTGTGTATCCAGACTCCGGTTATTACGTTGAGCGTTCAGGTTCCGGTCAGTTTCGTTGAGCATCCAGACTCCGGTTTTTACGTTGAGCGTTCAGGTTCCGGTCAGTTTCGTTGGGTATCCAGACTCTGGTTATTACGTTGAGCGTTCAAGCTCCGTTCAGTTTTGTTGGGTATCCAGCCTCCGGTTATAACGTTGAGCATTCAGGCTCCGGTCAGTTTCGTTGTGTATCCAGACTCCGGTTATTACGTTGAGCGTTCAGGTTCCGGTCAGTTTCGTTGGGTATCCAGACTTCGGTTTTTACGTTGAGCGTTCAGGTTCCGGTCAGTTATGTTGGGTATCCAGACTCCGGTTATTACGTTGAGCGTTCAGGCTTCGGTCTGTTTTGTTGGGTATCCAGACTCAAGTTATTACATTGAGCGTTCAGGCTCTGATAAGTTTCGTTGGGTATCCAGACTCAGGTTATTACGTTGAGCGTTCAGGCACCGGTCAGTTTCGTTGTGTATCCAGACTCCGGTTATTACGTTGAGCGTTCAGGTTCCGGTCAGTTTCGTTGGGTATCCAGACTTCGGTTTTTTAGTTGAGCGTTCAGGTTCCGGTCAGTTATGTTGGGTATCCAGACTCCGGTTATTACGTTGAGCATTCAGGCTTCGGTCTGTTTTGTTGGGTATCCAGACTCTAGTTATTACATTGAGCGTTCAGGCTCTGATCAGTTTCGTTGGGTATCCAGACTCCGGTTATTACGTTGAGCGTTCGGGCTCCGGTCAGTTTCGTTTGGTATCCAGACTTCGGTTATTACATTGAGCGTTCAGGCTCCGGTCAGTTTTGTTGTGTATCCAGACTCCGGTTTTTCGTTCAGCATTCAGGCTCGGGTCAGTTTTGTTGGGAATCCAGACTCCGGTTTTACGTTGAGCGTTCAGGCTCCGGTCAGTTTCGTTGGGTATCCAGACTCCAGTTATTACGTTGAGCGTTCAGCCTCCAGTCAGTTTCGTGGGGTATCCAGACTCCGGTTATTACGTTGAGCGTTCAGGTTCCGGTCAGTTTCTTTGGGTATCCAGACTCCGGTTATTACGTTGAGCGTCCAGGCTCTGGTCAGTTTCTTTGGGTATCCAGACTCCGGTTATTACGTTGAGCGTTCAAGCTCCGGTCAGTTTCGTTGGGTATCCAGACTCCGGTTATTACATTGAGCATTCAGGCTCTGGTCAGTTTCATTTGGTATCCAGACTTCGGTTATTACGTTGAGCGTTCAGGCTCCGGTCAGTTTCGTAGGGTATCCAGAATCCGGTTATTACGTTGTGTGTTCAGGCTCCGGTCAGTTTCGTTGGGTATCCAGACTTCGATTATTACGTTGAGCGTTCAGGCTCCAGTCAGTTTCGTAGGGTATCCATACTCCGGTTATTACGTTGAGTGTTCAGGCTCCGGTCAGTTTCGTTGGGTATCCAGACTTCGATTATTACGTTGAGCGTTCAAGCTCCGGTCAGTTTCGATGGGTATCCAAACTCCGGTTATTACGTTGAGCGTTCAGGCTCCGGTCAGTTTCGTTGGGTATCCAGACTCCGGTTATTACGTTGAACGTTCAGGCTCCAGTCAGTTTCGTTGGGTGTCCAGACTCCGATTATTACGTTGAGCGTTCAGGCTCTAGTCATTTTCGTTGAGCATCCAGACTCCAGTTATTACATTGTGCGTTCAGGCTCCGGTCAGTTTCGTTGGGTATCCAGACTCCGGTTTTTCGTTGAGCGTTCAGGCTCCGTTCAGTTTTGTTGGGTCTCAGCCTCCGATTATAACGTTGAGCGTTCAGGCTCCGGTCAGTTTCGTTGTGTATCCAGACTCCGGTTATTACGTTGAGCGTTCAGGTTCCGGTCAGTTTCATTGGGTATCCAGACTCCGGTTTTTACGTTGAGCGTTCAGGTTCCGGTCAGTTTTGTTGGGTATCCAAACTCCGGTTATTACGTTGAGCGTTAGGGCTTCAATCTGTTTTGTTGGGTATCCAGACTCAAGTTATTACATTGAGCGTTCAGGCTCTGATCAGTTTCGTTGGGTATCCAGACTCAGGTTATTACGTTGAGCGTTCAGGCACCGGTCAGTTTCGTTGTGCATCCAGACTCCGGTTATTACGTTGAGCGTTCCGGCTCCGTTCAGTTTTGTTGGGTATCCAGACTCCGGTTTTTATGTTGAGCGTTCAGGCTCCGGTCAGTTTCGTTGGGTATCCAGACTCCGATTTTTATGTTGAGCGTTCTGGCTCCGGTCAGTTTCTTTGGGTATCCAGACTCGGGTTATTACGTTGAGCGTTCAGGCTCCGGTCACTTTCGTTGGGTATCCAGACTCCGGTTATTACGTTGAGCGTTCGGGCTCCGGTCAGTTTCGTTTGGTATCCAGACTTCGGTTATTACGTTGAGCGTTCAGGCTCCGGTCAGTTTCGTTGTGTATCCAGACTCCGGTTTTTCGTTGAGCGTTTAGGCTCCGATCAGTTTTGTTGGGTATCTAGACTCCGGTTTTTACGTTGAGCGTTCAGGCTCCGGTCAATTTCGTTGGGTATCCAGACTCCGGTTATTACGTTGAGCATTCACCCTCCGGTCAGTTTCGTTGGGTATCCAGACTCCGGTTATTACGTTGAGCGTTCAGGCTCCGGTCAGTTTCTTTGGGTATCCAGACTCCGGTTATTACGTTGAGCGTTCAAGCTCCGGTCAGTTTCGTTGGGTATCCAGACTCCGGTTATTACATTGAGCGTTCAGGCTCTGGTCAGTTTCATTTGGTATCCAGACTTCGGTTATTACGGTGATCGTTCAGGCTCCGGTCAGTTTCGTTGGGTATCCAGACTCCGGTTTTTCGTTGAGTGTTCAGGCTCCGGTCAGTTTTGTTGGGTATCCAGACTCCGGTTATTATGTTGAGTAAGCATGCTCCGGTCAGTTTCGTTGGGTATCCAGACACCGGTTACTAAGTTGAGCGTTCAGCCTCCGGTCAGTTTCGTTGGGTATCCAGACTCCGGTTATTACGTTGAGCGTTCAGGCTCCAGTCAGTTTCTTTGGGTATCCAGACTCCGGTTATTACGTTGAGCGTTCAAGCTCCGGTCAGTTTCGTTGGGTATCCAGACTCCGGTTATTACATTGATCGTTCAGGCTCTGTTCAGTTTCATTTGGTATCCAGAATTCGGTTATTACGGTGATCGTTCAGCCTCCGGTCAGTTTCGTTGGGTATCCAGACTCCGGTTTTTCGTTGAGTGTTCAGGCTCCGTTCAGTTTTGTTGGGTATCCAGACTCCGGTTATTATGTTGAGATAGCATGCTCCGGTCAGTTTCGTTGGGTATCCAGACACCGGTTATTACGTTGAGCGTTCAGCCTCCGGTCAGTTTCGTTGGGTATCCAGACTCTGGTTATTTCATTGAGCGTTCAGGCTCCGGTCAGTTTCGTTGTGTTTCCAGACTCCGGTTATTACATTGATCGTTCAGGCTCTGTTCAGTTTCATTTGGTATCCAGAATTCGGTTATTACGGTGATCGTTCAGCCTCCGGTCAGTTTCGTTGGGTATCCAGACTCCGGTTTTTCGTTGAGTGTTCAGGCTCCGTTCAGTTTTGTTGGGTATCCAGACTCCGGTTATTATGTTGAGATAGCATGCTCCGGTCAGTTTCGTTGGGTATCCAGACACCGGTTATTACGTTGAGCGTTCAGCCTCCGGTCAGTTTCGTTGGGTATCCAGACTCTGGTTATTTCATTGAGCGTTCAGGCTCCGGTCAGTTTCGTTGTGTTTCCAGACTCCGGTTATTACGTTGAGCGTTCAGACTCCGGTCAATTTCGTTGTGCATCCAGACTCCGGTTATTACGTTGATCGTTCTGGCTCCATTCAATTTCGTTGGGTATCCAGACTCCGGTTATTACGTTGAACGTTCAGGCTCCGGTCAGTTTCATTGGGTATCCAGACTCCGGTTTTTACGTTGAGCGTTCAGGCTCCGGTCAGTTTCTTTGGGTATCCAGACTCGGGTTATTACGTTGAGCGTTCAGGCTCCGGTCACTTTCGTTGGGTATCCAGACTCCGGTTATTACGTTGAGCGTTCGGGCTCCGGTCAGTTTCGTTTGGTATCCAGACTTCGGTTATTACGTTGAGCGTTCAGGCTCCGGTCAGTTTCGTTGTGTATCCAGACTCCGGTTTTTCGTTGAGCGTTTAGGCTCCGGTCAGTTTTGTTGGGTATCTAGACTCCGGTTTTTATGTTGAGCGTTCAGGCTCCGGTCAATTTCGTTGGGTATCCAGACTCCGGTTATTACGTTGAGCATTCAGCCTCCGGTCAGTTTTGTTGGGTATCCAGACTCCGGTTATTACGTTGAGCGTTCAGGCTCCGGTCAGTTTCTTTGGGTATCCAGACTCCGGTTATTACGTTGAGCGTTCAAGCTCCGGTCAGTTTCGTTGGGTATCCAGACTCCGGTTATTACATTGAGCATTCAGGCTCTGGTCAGTTTCATTTGGTATCCAGACTTCGGTTATTACGTTGAGCGTTCAGGCTCCGGTCAGTTTCGTAGGGTATCCAGAATCCGGTTATTACGTTGTGTGTTCAGGCTCCGGTCAGTTTCGTTGGGTATCCAGACTTCGATTATTACGTTGAGCGTTCAGGCTCCAGTCAGTTTCGTAGGGTATCCATACTCCGGTTATTACGTTGAGTGTTCAGGCTCCGGTCAGTTTCGTTGGGTATCCAGACTTCGATTATTACGTTGAGCGTTCAAGCTCCGGTCAGTTTCGATGGGTATCCAAACTCCGGTTATTACGTTGAGCGTTCAGGCTCCGGTCAGTTTCGTTGGGTATCCAGACTCCGGTTATTACGTTGAACGTTCAGGCTCCAGTCAGTTTCGTTGGGTGTCCAGACTCCGATTATTACGTTGAGCGTTCAGGCTCTAGTCATTTTCGTTGAGCATCTAGACTCCAGTTATTACATTGTGCGTTCAGGCTCCGGTCAGTTTCGTTGGGTATCCAGACTCCGGTTTTTCGTTGAGCGTTCAGGCTCCGTTCAGTTTTGTTGGGTCTCAGCCTCCGATTATAACGTTGAGCGTTCAGGCTCCGGTCAGTTTCGTTGTGTATCCAGACTCCGGTTATTACGTTGAGCGTTCAGGTTCCGGTCAGTTTCATTGGGTATCCAGACTCCGGTTTTTACGTTGAGCGTTCAGGTTCCGGTCAGTTTTGTTGGGTATCCAAACTCCGGTTATTACGTTGAGCGTTAGGGCTTCAATCTGTTTTGTTGGGTATCCAGACTCAAGTTATTACATTGAGCGTTCAGGCTCTGATCAGTTTCGTTGGGTATCCAGACTCAGGTTATTACGTTGAGCGTTCAGGCACCGGTCAGTTTCGTTGTGCATCCAGACTCCGGTTATTACGTTGAGCGTTCCGGCTCCGTTCAGTTTTGTTGGGTATCCAGACTCCGGTTTTTATGTTGAGCGTTCAGGCTCCGGTCAGTTTCGTTGGGTATCCAGACTCCGATTTTTATGTTGAGCGTTCTGGCTCCGGTCAGTTTCTTTGGGTATCCAGACTCGGGTTATTACGTTGAGCGTTCAGGCTCCGGTCACTTTCGTTGGGTATCCAGACTCCGGTTATTACGTTGAGCGTTCGGGCTCCGGTCAGTTTCGTTTGGTATCCAGACTTCGGTTATTACGTTGAGCGTTCAGGCTCCGGTCAGTTTCGTTGTGTATCCAGACTCCGGTTTTTCGTTGAGCGTTTAGGCTCCGATCAGTTTTGTTGGGTATCTAGACTCCGGTTTTTACGTTGAGCGTTCAGGCTCCGGTCAATTTCGTTGGGTATCCAGACTCCGGTTATTACGTTGAGCATTCACCCTCCGGTCAGTTTCGTTGGGTATCCAGACTCCGGTTATTACGTTGAGCGTTCAGGCTCCGGTCAGTTTCTTTGGGTATCCAGACTCCGGTTATTACGTTGAGCGTTCAAGCTCCGGTCAGTTTCGTTGGGTATCCAGACTCCGGTTATTACATTGAGCGTTCAGGCTCTGGTCAGTTTCATTTGGTATCCAGACTTCGGTTATTACGGTGATCGTTCAGGCTCCGGTCAGTTTCGTTGGGTATCCAGACTCCGGTTTTTCGTTGAGTGTTCAGGCTCCGGTCAGTTTTGTTGGGTATCCAGACTCCGGTTATTATGTTGAGTAAGCATGCTCCGGTCAGTTTCGTTGGGTATCCAGACACCGGTTACTAAGTTGAGCGTTCAGCCTCCGGTCAGTTTCGTTGGGTATCCAGACTCCGGTTATTACGTTGAGCGTTCAGGCTCCAGTCAGTTTCTTTGGGTATCCAGACTCCGGTTATTACGTTGAGCGTTCAAGCTCCGGTCAGTTTCGTTGGGTATCCAGACTCCGGTTATTACATTGATCGTTCAGGCTCTGTTCAGTTTCATTTGGTATCCAGAATTCGGTTATTACGGTGATCGTTCAGCCTCCGGTCAGTTTCGTTGGGTATCCAGACTCCGGTTTTTCGTTGAGTGTTCAGGCTCCGTTCAGTTTTGTTGGGTATCCAGACTCCGGTTATTATGTTGAGATAGCATGCTCCGGTCAGTTTCGTTGGGTATCCAGACACCGGTTATTACGTTGAGCGTTCAGCCTCCGGTCAGTTTCGTTGGGTATCCAGACTCTGGTTATTTCATTGAGCGTTCAGGCTCCGGTCAGTTTCGTTGTGTTTCCAGACTCCGGTTATTACATTGATCGTTCAGGCTCTGTTCAGTTTCATTTGGTATCCAGAATTCGGTTATTACGGTGATCGTTCAGCCTCCGGTCAGTTTCGTTGGGTATCCAGACTCCGGTTTTTCGTTGAGTGTTCAGGCTCCGTTCAGTTTTGTTGGGTATCCAGACTCCGGTTATTATGTTGAGATAGCATGCTCCGGTCAGTTTCGTTGGGTATCCAGACACCGGTTATTACGTTGAGCGTTCAGCCTCCGGTCAGTTTCGTTGGGTATCCAGACTCTGGTTATTTCATTGAGCGTTCAGGCTCCGGTCAGTTTCGTTGTGTTTCCAGACTCCGGTTATTACGTTGAGCGTTCAGACTCCGGTCAATTTCGTTGTGCATCCAGACTCCGGTTATTACGTTGATCGTTCTGGCTCCATTCAATTTCGTTGGGTATCCAGACTCCGGTTATTACGTTGAACGTTCAGGCTCCGGTCAGTTTCATTGGGTATCCAGACTCCGGTTTTTACGTTGAGCGTTCAGGCTCCGGTCAGTTTCTTTGGGTATCCAGACTCGGGTTATTACGTTGAGCGTTCAGGCTCCGGTCACTTTCGTTGGGTATCCAGACTCCGGTTATTACGTTGAGCGTTCGGGCTCCGGTCAGTTTCGTTTGGTATCCAGACTTCGGTTATTACGTTGAGCGTTCAGGCTCCGGTCAGTTTCGTTGTGTATCCAGACTCCGGTTTTTCGTTGAGCGTTTAGGCTCCGGTCAGTTTTGTTGGGTATCTAGACTCCGGTTTTTATGTTGAGCGTTCAGGCTCCGGTCAATTTCGTTGGGTATCCAGACTCCGGTTATTACGTTGAGCATTCAGCCTCCGGTCAGTTTTGTTGGGTATCCAGACTCCGGTTATTACGTTGAGCGTTCAGGCTCCGGTCAGTTTCTTTGGGTATCCAGACTCCGGTTATTACGTTGAGCGTTCAAGCTCCGGTCAGTTTCGTTGGGTATCCAGACTCCGGTTATTACATTGAGCGTTCAGGCTCTGGTCAGTTTCATTTGGTATCCAGACTTCGGTTATTACGGTGATCGTTCAGGCTCCGGTCAGTTTCGTTGGGTATCCAGACTCCGGTTTTTCGTTGAGTGTTCAGGCTCCGGTCAGTTTTGTTGGGTATCCAGACTCCGGTTATTATGTTGAGATAGCATGCTCCGGTCAGTTTCGTTGGGTATCCAGACACCGGTTACTACGTTGAGCGTTCAGCCTCCGGTCAGTTTCGTTGGGTATCCAGACTCCGGTTATTACGTTGAGCATTCAGGCTCCGGTCAGTTTCTTTGGGTATCCAGACTCCGGTTATTACGTTGAGCGTTCAAGCTCCGGTCAGTTTCGTTGGGTATCCAGACTCCGGTTATTACATTGAGCGTTCAGGCTCTGGTCAGTTTCATTTGGTATCCAGACTTCGGTTATTACGGTGATCGTTCAGGCTCCGGTCAGTTTCGTTGGGTATCCAGACTCCGGTTTTTTGTTGAGTGTTCAGGCTCCGTTCAGTTTTGTTGGGTATCCAGACTCCGGTTATTATGTTGAGATAGCATGCTCCGGTCAGTTTCGTTGGGTATCCAGACACCGGTTATTACGTTGAGCGTTCAGCCTCCGGTCAGTTTCGTTGGGTATCCAGACTCTGGTTATTTCGTTGAGCGTTCAGGCTCCGGTCAGTTTCGTTGTGTTTCCAGACTCCGGTTATTACGTTGAGCGTTCAGACTCCGGTCAGTTTCGTTGTGCATCCAGACTCCGGTTATTACGGTGATCGTTCTGGCTCCATTCAATTTCGTTGGGTATCCAGACTCCGGTTATTACGTTGAACGTTCAGGCTCCGGTCAGTTTCGTTGGGTATCCAGACTCCGGTTTTTACATTGAGCGTTCAGGCTCCGGTCAGTTTCTTTGGGTATCCAGACTCGGGTTATTACGTTGAGCGTTCAGGCTCCGGTCACTTTCGTTGGGTATCCAGACTCCGGTTATTACGTTGAGCGTTCGGGCTCCGGTCAGTTTCGTTTGGTATCCAGACTTCGGTTATTACGTTGAGCGTTCAGGCTCCGGTCAGTTTCGTTGTGTATCCAGACTCCGGTTTTTCGTTGAGCGTTTAGGCTCCGGTCAGTTTTTTTGGGTATCTAGACTCCGGTTTTTACGTTGAGCGTTCAGGCTCCGGTCAATTTCGTTGGGTATCCAGACTCCGGTTATTACGTTGAGCATTCAGCCTCCGGTCAGTTTTGTTGGGTATCCAGACTCCGGTTATTACGTTGAGCGTTCAGGCTCCGGTCAGTTTCTTTGGGTATCCAGACTCCGGTTATTACGTTGAGCGTTCAAGCTCCGGTCAGTTTCGTTGGGTATCCAGACTCCGGTTATTACATTGAGCGTTCAGGCTCTGGTCAGTTTCATTTGGTATCCAGACTTCGGTTATTACGGTGATCGTTCAGGCTCCGGTCAGTTACGTTGGGTATCCAGACTCCGGTTTTTCGTTGAGTGTTCAGGCTCCGGTCAGTTTTGTTGGGTATCCATACTCCGGTTATTATGTTGAGATAGCATGCTCCGGTCAGTTTCGTTGGGTATCCAGACACCGGTTACTACGTTGAGCGTTCAGCCTTCGGTCAGTTTCGTTGGGTATCCAGACTCCGGTTATTACATTGAGCGTTCAGGCTCCGGTCAGTTTCTTTGGGTATCCAGACTCCGGTTATTACGTTGAGCGTTCAAGCTCCGGTCAGTTTCGTTGGGTATCCAGACTCCGGTTATTACATTGAGCGTTCAGGCTCTGGTCAGTTTCATTTGGTATCCAGACTTCGGTTATTACGGTGATCGTTCAGGCTCCGGTCAGTTTCGTTGGGTATCCAGACTCCAGTTTTTTGTTGAGTGTTCAGGCTCCGTTCAGTTTTGTTGGGTATCCAGACTCCGGTTATTATGTTGAGATAGCATGCTCCGGTCAGTTTCGTTGGGTATCCAGACACCGGTTATTACGTTGAGCGTTCAGCCTCCGGTCAGTTTCGTTGGGTATCCAGACTCTGGTTATTTCGTTGAGCGTTCAGGCTCCGGTCAGTTTCGTTGTGTTTCCAGACTCCGGTTATTACGTTGAGCGTTCAGACTCCGGTCAGTTTCGTTGTGCATCCAGACTCCGGTTATTACGGTGATCGTTCTGGCTCCATTCAATTTCGTTGGGTATCCAGACTCCGGTTATTACGTTGAACGTTCAGGCTCCGGTCAGTTTCGTTGGGTATCCAGACTCCGGTTTTTACGTTGAGCATTCAGGCTCCGGTCAGTTTCATTGGGTATCCAGACTCGGGTTATTACGTTGAGCGTTCAGGCTCCGGTCACTTTCGTTGGGTATCCAGACTCCGGTTATTACGTTGAGCGTTCGGGCTCCGGTCAGTTTCGTTTCGTATCCAGACTTCGGTTATTACGTTGAGCGTTCAGGCTCCGGTCAGTTTCGTTGTGTATCCAGACTCCGGTTTTTCGTTGAGCGTTTAGGCTCCGGTTATTTCGTTGGGTATCCAGACTCCGGTTTTTATGTTGAGCGTTCAGGCTCCGGTCAGTTTCTTTGGGTATCCAGACTCGGGTTATTACGTTGAGCGTTCAGGCTCCGGTCACTTTCGTTGGGTATCCAGACTCCGGTTATTACGTTGAGCGTTCGGGCTCCGGTCAGTTTCGTTTGGTATCCAGACTTCGGTTATTACGTTGAGCGTTCAGGCTCCGGTCAGTTTCGTTGTGTATCCAGACTCCGGTTTTTCGTTGAGCGTTTAGGCTCCGGTCAGTTTTGTTGGGTATCTAGACTCCGGTTTTTACGTTGAGCGTTCAGGCTCCGGTCAATTTTGTTGGGTATCCAGACTCCGGTTATTACGTTGAGCATTCAGCCTCCGGTCAGTTTTGTTGGGTATCCAGACTCCGGTTATTACGTTGAGCGTTCAGGCTCCGGTCAGTTTCTTTGGGTATAAAGACTCCGGTTATTACGTTGAGCGTTCAAGCTCCGGTCAGTTTCGTTGGGTATCCAGACTCCGGTTATTACATTGAGCGTTCAGGCTCTGGTCAGTTTCATTTGGTATCCAGACTTCGGTTATTACGGTGATCGTTCAGGCTCCGGTCAGTTTCGTTGGGTATCCAGACTCCGGTTTTTCATTGAGTGTTCAGGCTCCGGTCAGTTTTGTTGGGTATCCAGACTCCGGTTATTATGTTGAGATAGCATGCTCCGGTCAGTTTCGTTGGGTATCCAGACACCGGTTACTACGTTGAGCGTTCAGCCTCCGGTCAGTTTCGTTGGGTATCCAGACTCTGGTTATTTCGTTGAGCATTCAGGCTCTGGTCAGTTTCGTTGTGTTTCCAGACTCCGGTTATTACGTTGAGCGTTCAGACTCCGGTCAATTTCGTGGTGTATCCAGACTCCAGTTATTACGTTGATCGTTCAGGCTCCATTCAATTTCGTTGGGTATCCAGGCTCCGGTTATTACGTTGAACGTTCAGGCTCCAGTCAGTTTCGTCGGGTATCCAGACTCCGTTTATTATGTTGAGCGTTTAGGCTCCGATCAGTTTCGTTGGGTATCCAGATTCCGGCTTTTACGTTGAGCTTTCAGGCTCCGGTCAATTTGGTTGGGTATCCAGACTCCGGTTATTATGTTGAGCGTTCAGGCTCCGGTCAGTTTCGTAGGGTATCCAGACTCCGGTTATTATGTTGAGCGTTCAGGCTCCGGTCAGTTTCGTTAGGTATCCAGACTTCGATTATTACGTTGAGAGTTCAAGCTCCGGTCAGTTTCGTTGGGTATCCAGACTCCAGTTATTACGTTGAGCATTCAGGCTCCGGTCAATTTCGTTGGGTATCCAGATTCCGGTTATTACGTTGAACGTTCAGGCTCCGGTCAGTTTCGTTGGGTGTCCAGACTCCGGTTATTACGTTGAGCATTCAGGCTCCGGTCATTTTCGTTGAGCATCCAGACTCCAGTTATTACGTTGTGCGTCCAGGCTCCGGTAAGTTTCGTTGAGTATCCAGACTCTGGTTATTACGTTGAGCGTTCAAGCTCCGTTCAGTTTTGTTGGGTATCCATCCTCCGGTTATAACGTTGAGCATTCAGGCTCCGGTCAGTTTCGTTGTGTATCCAGACTCCGGTTATTACGTTGAGCGTTCAGGTTCTGGTCAGTTTCGTTGGGTATCCAGACTTCGGTTTTTACGTTGAGCGTTCAGGTTCCGGTCAGTTATGTTGGGTATCCAGACTCCGGTTATTACGTTGAGCGTTCAGGCTTCGGTCTGTTTTGTTGGGTATCCCGACTCAAGTTATTACATTGAGCGTTCAGGCTCTGATAAATTTCGTTGGGTATCCAGACTCAGGTTATTACGTTGAGCGTTCAGGCACCGGTCAGTTTCGTTGTGTATCCAGACTCCGGTTATTACGTTGAGCGTTCAGGTTCCGGTCAGTTTCGTTGGGTATCCAGATTTCGGTTTTTACGTTGAGCGTTCAGGTTCCGGTCAGTTATGTTGGGTATCCAGACTCCGGATATTACGTTGAGCGTTCAGGCTTCGGTCTGTTTTGTTGGGTATCCAGACTCAAGTTATTACATTGAGCGTTCAGGCTCTGATCAGTTTCGTTTGGTATCCAGACTCCGGTTATTACGTTGAGCGTTCGGGCTCCGGTCAGTTTCGTTTGGTATCCAGACTTCGGTTATTACATTGAGCGTTCAGGCTCCGGTCAGTTTTGTTGTGTATCCAGACTCCGGTTTTTCGTTCAGCATTCAGGCTCGGGTCAGTTTTGTTGGGAATCCAGACTCCGGTTTTACGTTGAGCGTTCAGGCTCCGGTCAGTTTCGTTGGGTATCCAGACTCCAGTTATTACGTTGAGCGTTCAGCCTCCAGTCAGTTTCGTGGGGTATCCAAACTCCGGTTATTACGTTGAGCGTTCAGGTTCCGGTCAGTTTCTTTGGGTATCCAGACTCCGGTTATTACGTTGAGCGTCCAGGCTCCGGTCAGTTTCTTTGGGTATCCAGACTCCGGTTATTACGTTGAGCGTTCAAGCTCCGGTCAGTTTCGTTGGGTATCCAGACTCCGGTTATTACATTGAGCGTTCAGGCTCTGGTCAGTTTCATAGGGTATCCAGAATCCGGTTATTACGTTGTGTGTTCAGGCTCCGGTCAGTTTCGTTGGGTATCCAGACTTCGATTATTACGTTGAGCGTTCAGGCTCCAGTCAGTTTCGTAGGGTATCCATACTCCGGTTATTACGTTGAGTGTTCAGGCTCCGGTCAGTTTCGTTGGGTATCCAGACTTCGATTATTACATTGAGCGTTCAAGCTCCGGTCAGTTTCGATGGGTATCCAAACTCCGGTTATTACGTTTAGCGTTCAGGCTCCGGTCAGTTTCGTTGGGTATCCAGACTCCGGTTATTACGTTGAACGTTCAGGCTCCAGTCAGTTTCGTTGGGTGTCCAGACTCCGATTATTACGTTGAGCGTTCAGGCTCCAGTCATTTTCGTTGAGCATCCAGACTCATGTTATTACATTGTGCGTTCAGGCTCCGGTCAGTTTCGTTGGGTATCCAGACTCCGGTTTTTCGTTGAGCGTTCAGGCTCCGGTCAGTTTTGTTGGGTATCTAGACTCCGGTTATTATGTTGAGATAGCAGGCTCCGGTCAGTTTCATTGGGTATCCAGACACCGGTTATTACGTTGAGCGTTCAGCCTCCGGTCAGTTTCGTTGGGTATCCAGACTCTGGTTATTTCGTTGAGCGTTCAGGCTCCGGTCAGTTTCGTTGTGTTTGCAGACTCCGGTTATTACGTTGAGCGTTCAGACTCCGGTCAATTTCGTTGTGCATCCAGACTCCGGTTGTTACGTTGATCGTTCTGGTTCCATTCAATTTCGTTGGGTATCCAGACTCCGGTTATTACGTTGAACGTTCAGGCTCCGGTCAGTTTCGTTGGGTATCCAGACTCCGGTGTTTACGTTGAGCGTTCAGGCTCCGGTCAGTTTCTTTGGGTATCCAGACTCGGGTTATTACGTTGAGCGTTCAGGCTCCGGTCACTTTCGTTGGGTATCCAGACTTCGGTTATTACGTTGAGCGTTCGGGCTCCGGTCAGTTTCGTTTGGTATCCAGACTTCGGTTATTACGTTGAGCGTTCAGGCTCCGGTCAGTTTCGTTGTGTATCCAGACTCCGGTTTTTCGTTGAGCGTTCAGGCTCCGGTCAGTTTTGTTGGGTATCTAGACTCCGGTTTTTACGTTGAGCGTTCAGGCTCCGGTCAATTTCGTTGGGTATCCAGACTCCGGTTATTACGTTGAGCGTTCAGCCTCCGGTCAGTTTCGTTGGGTATCCAGACTCCGGTTATTACGTTGAGCGTTCAGGCTCCGGTCAGTTTCTTTGGGTATCTAGACTCCGGTTATTACGTTGAGCGTTCAAGCTCCGGTCAGTTTCGTTGGGTATCCAGACTCCGGTTATTACATTGAGCGTTCAGGCTCTGGTCAGTTTCATTTGGTATCCAGACTTCGGTTATTACGGTGATCGTTCAGGCTCCGGTCAGTTTCGTTGGGTATCCAGACTCCGGTTTTTCATTGAGTGTTCAGGCTCCGGTCAGTTTTGTTGGGTATCCAGACTCCGGTTATTATGTTGAGATAGCATGCTCCGGTCAGTTTCGTTGGGTATCCAGACACCGGTTACTACGTTGAGCGTTCAGCCTCCGGTCAGTTTCGTTGGGTATCCAGACTCTGGTTATTTCGTTGAGCATTCAGGCTCTGGTCAGTTTCGTTGTGTTTCCAGACTCCGGTTATTACGTTGAGCGTTCAGACTCCGGTCAATTTCGTGGTGTATCCAGACTCCAGTTATTACGTTGATCGTTCAGGCTCCATTCAATTTCGTTGGGTATCCAGGCTCCGGTTATTACGTTGAACGTTCAGGCTCCAGTCAGTTTCGTCGGGTATCCAGACTCCGTTTATTATGTTGAGCGTTTAGGCTCCGATCAGTTTCGTTGGGTATCCAGATTCCGGCTTTTACGTTGAGCTTTCAGGCTCCGGTCAATTTGGTTGGGTATCCAGACTCCGGTTATTATGTTGAGCGTTCAGGCTCCGGTCAGTTTCGTAGGGTATCCAGACTCCGGTTATTATGTTGAGCGTTCAGGCTCCGGTCAGTTTCGTTAGGTATCCAGACTTCGATTATTACGTTGAGAGTTCAAGCTCCGGTCAGTTTCGTTGGGTATCCAGACTCCAGTTATTACGTTGAGCATTCAGGCTCCGGTCAATTTCGTTGGGTATCCAGATTCCGGTTATTACGTTGAACGTTCAGGCTCCGGTCAGTTTCGTTGGGTGTCCAGACTCCGGTTATTACGTTGAGCATTCAGGCTCCGGTCATTTTCGTTGAGCATCCAGACTCCAGTTATTACGTTGTGCGTCCAGGCTCCGGTAAGTTTCGTTGAGTATCCAGACTCTGGTTATTACGTTGAGCGTTCAAGCTCCGTTCAGTTTTGTTGGGTATCCATCCTCCGGTTATAACGTTGAGCATTCAGGCTCCGGTCAGTTTCGTTGTGTATCCAGACTCCGGTTATTACGTTGAGCGTTCAGGTTCTGGTCAGTTTCGTTGGGTATCCAGACTTCGGTTTTTACGTTGAGCGTTCAGGTTCCGGTCAGTTATGTTGGGTATCCAGACTCCGGTTATTACGTTGAGCGTTCAGGCTTCGGTCTGTTTTGTTGGGTATCCCGACTCAAGTTATTACATTGAGCGTTCAGGCTCTGATAAATTTCGTTGGGTATCCAGACTCAGGTTATTACGTTGAGCGTTCAGGCACCGGTCAGTTTCGTTGTGTATCCAGACTCCGGTTATTACGTTGAGCGTTCAGGTTCCGGTCAGTTTCGTTGGGTATCCAGATTTCGGTTTTTACGTTGAGCGTTCAGGTTCCGGTCAGTTATGTTGGGTATCCAGACTCCGGATATTACGTTGAGCGTTCAGGCTTCGGTCTGTTTTGTTGGGTATCCAGACTCAAGTTATTACATTGAGCGTTCAGGCTCTGATCAGTTTCGTTTGGTATCCAGACTCCGGTTATTACGTTGAGCGTTCGGGCTCCGGTCAGTTTCGTTTGGTATCCAGACTTCGGTTATTACATTGAGCGTTCAGGCTCCGGTCAGTTTTGTTGTGTATCCAGACTCCGGTTTTTCGTTCAGCATTCAGGCTCGGGTCAGTTTTGTTGGGAATCCAGACTCCGGTTTTACGTTGAGCGTTCAGGCTCCGGTCAGTTTCGTTGGGTATCCAGACTCCAGTTATTACGTTGAGCGTTCAGCCTCCAGTCAGTTTCGTGGGGTATCCAAACTCCGGTTATTACGTTGAGCGTTCAGGTTCCGGTCAGTTTCTTTGGGTATCCAGACTCCGGTTATTACGTTGAGCGTCCAGGCTCCGGTCAGTTTCTTTGGGTATCCAGACTCCGGTTATTACGTTGAGCGTTCAAGCTCCGGTCAGTTTCGTTGGGTATCCAGACTCCGGTTATTACATTGAGCGTTCAGGCTCTGGTCAGTTTCATAGGGTATCCAGAATCCGGTTATTACGTTGTGTGTTCAGGCTCCGGTCAGTTTCGTTGGGTATCCAGACTTCGATTATTACGTTGAGCGTTCAGGCTCCAGTCAGTTTCGTAGGGTATCCATACTCCGGTTATTACGTTGAGTGTTCAGGCTCCGGTCAGTTTCGTTGGGTATCCAGACTTCGATTATTACATTGAGCGTTCAAGCTCCGGTCAGTTTCGATGGGTATCCAAACTCCGGTTATTACGTTGAGCGTTCAGGCTCCGGTCAGTTTCGTTGGGTATCCAGACTCCGGTTATTACGTTGAACGTTCAGGCTCCAGTCAGTTTCGTTGGGTGTCCAGACTCCGATTATTACGTTGAGCGTTCAGGCTCCAGTCATTTTCGTTGAGCATCCAGACTCATGTTATTACATTGTGCGTTCAGGCTCCGGTCAGTTTCGTTGGGTATCCAGACTCCGGTTTTTCGTTGAGCGTTCAGGCTCCGGTCAGTTTTGTTGGGTATCCATACTCCGGTTATTATGTTGAGATAGCAGGCTCCGGTCAGTTTCATTGGGTATCCAGACACCGGTTATTACGTTGAGCGTTCAGCCTCCGGTCAGTTTCGTTGGGTATCCAGACTCTGGTTATTTCGTTGAGCGTTCAGGCTCCGGTCAGTTTCGTTGTGTTTGCAGACTCCGGTTATTACGTTGAGCGTTCAGACTCCGGTCAATTTCGTTGTGCATCCAGACTCCGGTTGTTACGTTGATCGTTCTGGTTCCATTCAATTTCGTTGGGTATCCAGACTCCGGTTATTACGTTGAACGTTCAGGCTCCGGTCAGTTTCGTTGGGTATCCAGACTCCGGTGTTTACGTTGAGCGTTCAGGCTCCGGTCAGTTTCTTTGGGTATCCAGACTCGGGTTATTACGTTGAGCGTTCAGGCTCCGGTCACTTTCGTTGGGTATCCAGACTTCGGTTATTACGTTGAGCGTTCGGGCTCCGGTCAGTTTCGTTTGGTATCCAGACTTCGGTTATTACGTTGAGCGTTCAGGCTCCGGTCAGTTTCGTTGTGTATCCAGACTCCGGTTTTTCGTTGAGCGTTCAGGCTCCGGTCAGTTTTGTTGGGTATCTAGACTCCGGTTTTTACGTTGAGCGTTCAGGCTCCGGTCAATTTCGTTGGGTATCCAGACTCCGGTTATTACGTTGAGCGTTCAGCCTCCGGTCAGTTTCGTTGGGTATCCAGACTCCGGTTATTACGTTGAGCGTTCAGGCTCCGGTCAGTTTCTTTGGGTATCCAGACTCCGGTTATTACGTTGAGCGTTCAAGCTCCGGTCAGTTTCGTTGGGTATCCAGACTCCGGTTATTACATTGAGCGTTCAGGCTCTGGTCAGTTTCATTTGGTAACCAGACTTCGGTTATTACGGTGATCGTTCAGGCTCCGGTCAGTTTCGTTGGGTATCCAGACTCCGGTTTTTCGTTGAGTGTTCAGGCTCCGGTCAGTTTTGTTGGGTATCCAGACTCCGGTTATTATGTTGAGATAGCATGCTCCGGTCAGTTTCGTTGGGTATCCAGACACCGGTTATTAAGTTGAGCGTTCAGCCTCCGGTCAGTTTCGTTGGGTATCCAGACTCTGGTTATTTCGTTGAGCGTTCAGGCTCCGGTCAGTTTCGTTGTGTTTCCAGACTCTGGTTATTACGTTGAGCGTTCAGACTCCGGTCAATTTCGTTGTGTACCCAGACTCCGGTTATTACGTTGATCGTTCAGGCTCCATTCAATTTCATTGGGTATCCAGGCTCCGGTTATTACGTTGAACGTTCAGGCTCCAGTCAGTTTCGTTGGGTATCCAGACTCCGTTTATTATGTTGCGCGTTTAGGCTCCGATCAGTTTCGTTGGGTATCCATATTCCGGCTTTTACGTTGAGCTTTCAGGCTCCGGTCAATTTTGTTGGGTATCCAGACTTCGATTATTACGTTGAGCGTTCAGGCTCCGGTCAGTTTCGTATGGTATCCAGACTCCGGTTATTATGTTGAGCGTTCAGGCTCCGGTCAGTTTCGTTAGGTATCCAGACTTCGATTATTACGTTGAGCGTTCAAGCTCCGGTCAGTTTCGTTGGGTATCCAGACTCCAGTTATTACGTTGAGCATTCAGGCTCCGGTCAATTTCGTTGGGTATCCAGATTCTGGTTATTACGTTGAACGTTCAGGCTCCGGTCAGTTTCGTTGGGTGTCCAGACTCCGGTTATTACGTTGAGCATTCAGGCTCCGGTCATTTTCGTTGAGCATCCAGACTCCAGTTATTACGTTGTGCGTCCAGGCTCCAGTAAGTTTCGTTGAGTATCCAGACTCTGGTTATTACGTTGAGCGTTCAGGCTCCGTTCAGTTTTGTTGGGTATCCAGCCTCCGGTTATAACGTTGAGCGTTCAGGCTCCGGTCAGTTTCGTTGTGTATCCAGACTCCGGTTATTACGTTGAGCGTTCAGGTTCCGGTCAGTTTCGTTGGGTATCCAGACTTCGGTTTTTACGTTGAGCGTTCAGGTTCCGGTCAGTTATGTTGGGTATCCAGACTCCGGTTATTACGTTGAGCGTTCAGGCTTCGGTCTATTTTGTTGGGTATCCAGACTCAAGTTATTACATTGAGCGTTCAGGCTCTGATAAGTTTCGTTGGGTATCCAGACTCAGGTTATTACGTTGAGCGTTCAGGCACCGGTCAGTTTCGTTGTGTATCCAGACTCCGTTTATTACGTTGAGCGTTCAGGTTCCGGTCAATTTCGTTGGGTATCCAGACTTTGGTTTTTACGTTTAGCGTTCAGGTTCCGGTCAGTTATGTTGGGTATCCAGACTCCGGTTATTACGTTGAGCATTCAGGCTTCGGTCTGTTTTGTTGGGTATCCAGACTCAAGTTATTACATTGAGCGTTCAGGCTCTGATCAGTTTCGTTTGGTATCCAGACTCCGGTTATTACGTTGAGCGTTCGGGCTCCGGTCAGTTTCGTTTGGTATCCAGACTTCGGTTATTACATTGAGCGTTCAGGCTCCGGTCAGTTTTGTTGTGTATCCAGACTCCGGTTTTTCGTTCAGCATTCAGGCTCGAGTCAGTTTTGTTGGGAATCCAGACTCCGGTTTTACGTTGAGCGTTCAGGCTCCGGTCAGTTTCGTTGGGTATCCAGACTTCGGTTATTACGTTGAGCGTTCAGCCTCCAGTCAGTTTCGTTGGGTATCCAGACTCCGGTTATTACGTTGAGCGTTCAGGTTCCGGTCAGTTTCTTTGGGTATCCAGACTCCGGTTATTACGTTGAGTGTCCAGGCTCCGGTCAGTTTCTTTGGGTATCCAGACTCCGGTTATTACGTTGAGCGTTCAAGCTCCGGTCAGTTTCGTTGGGTATCCAGACTCCGGTTATTACATTGAGCGTTCAGGCTCTGGTCAGTTTCATTTGGTATCCAGATTTCGGTTATTACGTTGAGCATTCAGGCTCCGGTCAGTTTCGTAGGGTATCTAGAATCCGGTTATTACGTTGTGTGTTCAGGCTCCGGTCAGTTTCGTTGGGTATCCAGACTTCGATTATTACGTTGAGCGTTCAGGCTCCAGTCAGTTTCGTAGGGTATCCATACTCCGGTTATTACGTTGAGTGTTCAGGCTCCGGTCAGTTTCGTTGGGTATCCAGACTTCGATTATTACGTTGAGCGTTCAAGCTCCAGTCAGTTTCGATGGGTATCCAAACTCCGGTTATTACGTTGAGCGTTCAGGCTCCGGTCAGTTTTGTTGGGTATCTAGACTCCGGTTATTACGCTGAACGTTCAGGCTCCGGTCAGTTTCGTTGGGTGTCCAGACTCCGATTATTACGTTGAGCGTTCAGGCTCCAGTCATTTTCGTTGAGCATCCAGACTCCAGTTATTACATTGTACGTTCAAGCTCCGGTCAGTTTCGTTGGGTATCCAGACTCCGGTTTTTCGTTGAGCGTTCAGGCTCCGGTCAGTTTTGTTGGGTATCCAGACTCCGGTTATTATGTTGAGATAGCAGGCTCCGGTCAGTTTCATTGGGTATCCAGACACCGGTTATTACGTTGAGCGTTCAGCCTCCGGTCAGTTTCGTTGGGTATCCAGACTCCGGTTATTATGTTGAGCGTTCAGGCTCCGGTCAGTTTCGTTAGGTATCCAGACTTCGATTATTACGTTGAGCGTTCAAGCTCCGGTCAGTTTCGTTGGGTATCCAGACTCCATTTATTACGTTGAGCATTCAGGCTCCGGTCAATTTCGTTGGGTATCCAGATTCCGGTTATTACGTTGAACGTTCAGGCTCCGGTCAGTTTCGTTGGGTGTCCAGACTCCGGTTATTACGTTGAGCATTCAGGCTCCGGTCATTTTCGTTGAGCATCCAGACTCCAGTTATTACGTTGTGCGTCCAGGCTCCGGTAAGTTTCGTTGAGTATCCAGACTCTGGTTATTACGTTGAGCGTTCAGGCTCCGTTCAGTTTTGTTGGGTATCCAGCCTCCGGTTATAACGTTGAGCGTTCAGGCTCCGGTCAGTTTTGTTGTGTATCCAGACTCCGGTTATTACGTTGAGCGTTCAGGTTTCGGTCAGTTTCGTTGGGTATCCAGACTTCGGTTTTTACGTTGAGCGTTCAGGTTCCGGTCAGTTATGTTGGGTATCCAGACTCCGGTTATTACGTTAAGCGTTCAGGCTTCGGTCTGTTTTGTTGGGTATCCAGACTCAAGTTATTACATTGAGCGTTCAGGCTCTGATAAGTTTCGTTGGGTATCCAGACTCAGGTTATTATGTTGAGCGTTCAGGAACCGGTCAGTTTCGTTGTGTATCCAGACTCCAGTTATTACGTTGAGCGTTCAGGTTCCGGTCAGTTTCGTTGGGTATCCAGACTTCGGTTTTTACGTTGAGCGTTCAGGTTCCGGTCAGTTATGTTGGGTATCCAGACTCCGGTTATTACGTTGAGCGTTCAGGCTTCGGTCTGTTTTGTTTGGTATCCAGACTCAAGTTATTACATTGAGCGTTCAGGCTCTGATCAGTTTCGTTGGGTATCCAGACTCCGGTTATTACGTTGAGCGTTCGGGCTCCGGTCAGTTTCGTTTGGTATCCAGACTTCGGTTATTACATTGAGCGTTCAGGCTCTGGTCAGTTTTGTTGTGTATCCAGACTCCGGTTTTTCGTTCAGCATTCAGGCTCGGGTCAGTTTTGTTGGGAATCCAGACTCCGGTTTTACGTTGAGCGTTCAGGCTCCGGTCAGTTTCGTTGGGTATCCAGACTCCGGTTATTACGTTGAGCGTTCAGCCTCCAGTCAGTTTCGTTTGGTATCCAGACTCCGGTTATTACGTTGAGCGTTCAGGTTCCGGTCAGTTTCTTTGGGTATCCAGACTCCGGTTATTACGTTGAGCGTCCAGGCTCCGGTCAGTTTCTTTGGGTATCCAGACTCCGGTTATTACGTTGAGCGTTCAAGCTCCGGTCAGTTTCGTTGGGTATCCAGACTCCGGTTATTACATTGAGCGTTCAGGCTCTGGTCAGTTTCATTTGGTATCCAGATTTCGGTTATTACGTTGAGCGTTCAGGCTCCGGTCAGTTTCGTAGGGTATCCAGAATCCGGTTATTACGTTGTGTGTTCAGGCTCCGGTCAGTTTCGTTGGGTATCCAGACTTCGATTATTACGTTGAGCGTTCAAGCTCCGGTCAGTTTCGATGGGTATCCAAACTCCGGTTATTACGTTGAGCGTTCAGGCTCCGGTCAGTTTCGTTGGGTATCCAGACTCCGGTTATTACGTTGAACGTTCAGGCTCCGGTCAGTTTCGTTGGGTGTCCAGACTCCGATTATTACGTTGAGCATTCAGGCTCCAGTAATTTTCGTATAGCATCCAGACTCCAGTTATTACATTGTGCGTTCAAGCTCCGGTCAGTTTCGTTGGGTATCCAGACTCCGGTTTTTCGTTGAGCGTTCAGGATCCGGTCAGTTTTGTTGGGTATCCAGACTCCGGTTATTATGTTGAGATAGCAGGCTCCGGTCAGTTTCATTGGGTATCCAGACACCGGTTATTAAGTTGAGCGTTCAGCCTCCGGTCAGTTTCGTTGGGTATCCAGACTCTGGTTATTTCGTTGAGCGTTCAGGCTCCGGTCAGTTTCGTTGTGTTTCCAGACTCCGGTTATTACGTTGAGCGTTCAGACTCCGGTCAATTTCGTTGTGCATCCAGACTCCGGTTATTACGTTGATCGTTCTGGCTCCATTCAATTTCGTTGGGTATCCAGACTCCGGTTATTACGTTGAACGTTCAGGCTCCGGTCAGTTTCGTTGGGTATCCAGACTTCGGTTTTTACGTTGAGCGTTCAGGCTCCGGTCAGTTTCTTTGGGTATCCAGACTCGGGTTATTACGTTGAGCGTTCAGGCTCCGGTCACTTCCGTTGGGTATCCAGACTCCGGTTATTACGTTGAGCATTCAGGCTCCGGTCAGTTTCGTTTGGTATCCAGACTTCGGTTATTACGTTGAGCGTTCAGGCTCCGGTCAGTTTCGTTGTGTATCCAGACTCCGGTTTTTCGTTGAGCGTTCAGGCTCCGGTCAGTTTTGTTGGGTATCTAGACTCCGGTTATTATGTTGAGATAGCAGGCTCCGGTCAGTTTCATTGGGTATCCAGACACCGGTTATTACGTTGAGCGTTCAGCCTCCGGTCAGTTTCGTTGGGTATCCAGACTCTGGTTATTTCGTTGAGCGTTCAGGCTCCGGTCAGTTTCGTTGTGTTTCTAGACTCCGGTTATTACGTTGAGCGTTCAGACTCCGGTCAATTTCGTTGTGCATCCAGACTCCGGTTATTACGTTGATCGTTCTGGCTCCATTCAATTTCGTTGGGTATCCAGACTCCGGTTATTACGTTGAACGTTCAGGCTCCGGTCAGTTTCGTTGGGTATCCAGACTTCGGTTTTTACGTTGAGCGTTCAGGCTCCGGTCAGTTTCTTTGGGTATCCAGACTCGGGTTATTACGTTGAGCGTTCAGGCTCCGGTCACTTTCGTTGGGTATCCAGACTCCGGTTATTACGTTGAGCGTTCGGGCTCCGGTCAGTTTCGTTTGGTATCCAGACTTCGGTTATTACGTTGAGCGTTCAGGCTCCGGTAAGTTTCGTTGTGTATCCAGACTCCGGTTTTTCGTTGAGCGTTCAGGCTCCGGTCAGTTTTGTTGGGTATCTAGACTCCGGTTTTTACGTTGAGCGTTCAGGCTTCGGTCAATTTCGTTGGGTATCCAGACTCCGGTTATTACGTTGAGCGTTCAGGCTCCGGTCAGTTTCTTTGGGTATCCAGACTCTGGTTATTACGTTGAGCGTTCAAGCTCCGGTCAGTTTCGTTGGGTATCCAGACTCCGGTTATTACATTGAGCGTTCAGGCTCTGGTCAGTTTCTTTTGGTATCCAGACTTCGGTTATTACGGTGATCGTTCAGGCTCCGGTCAGTTTCGTTGGGTATCCAGACTCCGGTTTTTCGTTGAGTGTTCAGGCTCCGGTCAGTTTTGTTGGGTATCCAGACTCCGGTTATTATGTTGAGATAGCATGCTCCGGTCAGTTTCGTTGGGTATCCAGACACCGGTTATTACGTTGAGCGTTCAGCCTCCGGTCAGTTTCGTTGGGTATCCAGACTCTGGTTATTTCGTTGAGCGTTCAGGCTCCGGTCAGTTTCGTTGTGTTTCCAGACTCCGGTTATTACGTTGAGCGTTCAGACTCCGGTCAATTTTGTTGTGTATCCAGACTCTGGTTATTACGTTCATCGTTCAGGCTCCATTCAATTTCGTTGGGTATCCAGGCTCCGGTTATTACGTTGAACGTTCAGGCTCCGGTCAGTTTCGTTGGGTATCCAGACTCCGTTTATTATGTTGAGCTTTTAGGCTCCGATCAGTTTCGTTGGGTATCCAGATTCCGGCTTTTACGTTGAGCGTTCAGGCTCCGGTCAATTTTGTTGGGTATCCAGACTCCGGTTATTATGTTGAGCGTTCAGGCTCCGGTCAGTTTCGTAGGGTATCCAGACTCCGGTTATTATGTTGAGCGTTCAGGCTCCGGTCAGTTTCGTTAGGTATCCAGACTTCGATTATTACGTTGAGCGTTCAAGCTCCGGTCAGTTTCGTTGGGTATCCAGACTACAGTTATTACGTTGAGCATTCAGGCTCCGGTCAATTTCGTTGGGTATCCAGATTCCGGTTATTACGTTGAACGTTCTGGCTCCGGTCAGTTTCGTTGGGTGTCCAGACTCCGGTTATTACGTTGAGCATTCAGGTTCCGGTCAGTTATGTTGGGTATCCAGACTCCGGTTATTACGTTGAGCGTTCAGGCTTCGGTCTGTTTTGTTGGGTATCCAGACTCAAGTTATTACATTGAGCGTTCAGGCTCTGATAAGTTTCGTTGGGTATCCAGACTCAGGTTATTATGTTGAGCGTTCAGGCACCGGTCAGTTTCGTTGTGTATCCAGACTCCAGTTATTACGTTGAGCGTTCAGGTTCCGGTCAGTTTCGTTGGGTATCCAGACTTCGGTTTTTACGTTGAGCGTTCAGGTTCCGGTCAGTTATGTTGGGTATCCAGACTCCGGTTATTACGTTGAGCGTTCAGGCTTCGGTCTGTTTTGTTGGGTATCCAGACTCAAGTTATTACATTGAGCGTTCAGGCTCTGATCAGTTTCGTTGGGTATCCAGACTCCGGTTATTACGTTGAGCGTTCGGGCTCCGGTCAGTTTCGTTTGGTATCCAGACTTCGGTTATTACATTGAGCGTTCAGGCTCCGGTCAGTTTTGTTGTGTATCCAGACTCCGGTTTTTCATTCAGCATTCAGGCTCGGGTCAGTTTTGTTGGGAATCCAGACTCCCGTTTTACGTTGAGCGTTCAGGCTCCGGTCAGTTTCGTTGGGTATCCAGACTCCGGTTATTACGTTGAGCGTTCAGCCTCCAGTCAGTTTCGTTGGGTATCCAGACTCCGGTTATTACGTTGAGCGTTCAGGTTCCGGTCAGTTTCTTTGGGTATCCAGACTCCGGTTATTACGTTGAGCGTCCAGGCTCCGGTCAGTTTCTTTGGGTATCCAGACTCCGGTTATTACGTTGAGCGTTCAAGCTCCGGTCAGTTTCGTTGGGTATCCAGACTCCGGTTATTACATTGAGCGTTCAGGCTCTGGTCAGTTTCATTTGGTATCCAGATTTCGGTTATTACGTTGAGCGTTCAGGCTCCGGTCAGTTTCGTAGGGTATCCAGAATCCGGTTATTATGTTGTGTGTTCAGGCTCCGGTCAGTTTCGTTGGGTATCCAGACTTCGATTATTACGTTGAGCGTTCAGGCTCCAGTCAGTTTCGTAGGGTATCCATACTCCGGTTATTACGTTGAGTGTTCAGGCTCCGGTCAGTTTCGTTGGGTATCCAGACTTCGATTATTACGTTGAGCGTTCAAGCTCCGGTCAGTTTCGATGGGTATCCAAACTCCGGTTATTACGTTGAGCGTTCAGGCTCCGGTCAGTTTCGTTGGGTATCCAGACTCCGATTATTACGTTGAACGTTCAGGCTCCGGTCAGTTTCGTTGGGTGTCCAGACTCCGATTATTACGTTGAGCGTTCAGGCTCCAGTCATTTTCGTTGAGCATCCAGACTCCAGTTATTACATTGTGCGTTCAAGCTCCGGTCAGTTTCGTTGGGTATCCAGACTCCGGTTTTTCGTTGAGCGTTCAGGATCCGGTCAGTTTTGTTGGGTATCCAGACTCCGGTTATTATGTTGAGATAGCAGGCTCCGGTCAGTTTCATTGGGTATCCAGACACCGGTTATTAAGTTGAGCGTTCAGCCTCCGGTCAGTTTCGTTGGGTATCCAGACTCTGGTTATTTCGTTGAGCGTTCAGGCTCCGGTCAGTTTCGTTGTGTTTCCAGACTCCGGTTATTACGTTGAGCGTTCAGACTCCGGTCAATTTCGTTGTGCATCCAGACTCCGGTTATTATGTTGATCGTTCTGGCTCCATTCAATTTCGTTGGGTATCCAGACTCCGGTTATTACGTTGAACGTTCAGGCTCCGGTCAGTTTCGTTGGGTATCCAGACTTCGGTTTTTACGTTGAGCGTTCAGGCTCCGGTCAGTTTCTTTGGGTATCCAGACTCGGGTTATTACGTTGAGCGTTCAGGCTCCGGTCACTTCCGTTGGGTATCCAGACTCCGGTTATTACATTGAGCGTTCGGGCTCCGGTCAGTTTCGTTTGGTATCCAGACTTCGGTTATTACGTTGAGCGTTCAGGCTCCGGTCAGTTTCGTTGTGTATCCAGACTCCGGTTTTTCGTTGAGCGTTCAGGCTCCGGTCAGTTTTGTTGGGTATCTAGACTCCGATTATTATGTTGAGATAGCAGGCTCCGGTCAGTTTCATTGGGTATCCAGACACCGGTTATTACATTGAGCGTTCAGCCTCCGGTCAGTTTCGTTGGGTATCCAGACTCTGGTTATTTCGTTGAGCGTTCAAGCTCCGGTCAGTTTCGTTGTGTTTCTAGACTCCGGTTATTACGTTGAGCGTTCAGACTCCGGTCAATTTCGTTGTGCATCCAGACTCCGGTTATTACGTTGATCGTTCTGGCTCCATTCAATTTCGTTGGGTATCCAGACTCCGGTTATTACGTTGAACGTTCAGGCTCCGGTCAGTTTCGTTGGGTATCCAGACTTCGGTTTTTACGTTGAGCGTTCAGGCTCCGGCCAGTTTCTTTGGGTATCCAGACTCGGGTTATTACGTTGAGCGTTCAGGCTCCGGTCACTTTCGTTGGGTATCCAGACTCCGGTTATTACGTTGAGCGTTCGGGCTCCGGTCAGTTTCGTTTGGTATCCAGACTTCGGTTATTACGTTGAGCGTTCAGGCTCCGGTAAGTTTCGTTGTGTATCCAGACTCCGGTTTTTCGTTGAGCGTTCAGGCTCCGGTCAGTTTTGTTGGGTATCTAGACTCCGGTCACTTTCGTTGGGTATCCAGACTCCGGTTATTACGTTGAGCGTTCAGCCTCCGGTCAGTTTTGTTGGGTATCCAGACTCTGGTTATTTCGTTGAGCGTTCAGGCTCCGGTCAGTTTCGTTGTGTTTCCAGACTCCGGCTATTACGTTGAGCGTTCAGACTCCGGTCAATTTCGTTGTGTATCCAGACTCTGGTTATTACGTTGATCGTTCAGGCTCCATTCAATTTCATTGGGTATCCAGGCTCCGGTTATTACGTTGAACGTTCAGGCTCCGGTCAGTTTCGTTGGGTATCCAGACTCCGTTTATTATGTTGAGCGTTTAGGCTCCGATCAGTTTCGTTGGGTATCCAGATTCCGGCTTTTACGTTGAGCGTTCAGGCTCCGGTCAATTTTGTTGGGTATCCAGACTCCGGTTATTATGTTGAGCGTTCAGGCTCCGGTCAGTTTCGTAGGGTATCCAGACTCCGGTTATTATGTTGAGCGTTCAGGCTCCGGTCAGTTTCGTTAGGTATCCAGACTTCGATTATTACGTTGAGCGTTCAAGCTCCGGTCAGTTTCGTTGGGTATCCAGACTACAGTTATTACGTTGAGCATTCAGGCTCCGGTCAATTTCGTTGGGTATCCAGATTCCGGTTATTACGTTGAACGTTCAGGCTCCGGTCAGTTTCGTTGGGTGTCCAGACTCCGGTTATTACGTTGAGCATTCAGGCTCCGGTCATTTTCGTTGAGCATCCAGACTCCAGTTATTACGTTGTGCGTCCAGGCTCCGGTAAGTTTCGTTGAGTATCCAGACTCTGGTTATTACGTTGAGCGTTCAGGCTCCGGTCAGTTTCGTTGGGTATCCAGACTCCGGTTATTACATTGAGCGTTCAGGCTCTGGTCAGTTTCTTTCGGTATCCA
The DNA here is from genome assembly GCA_963859935.3 of Lathyrus sativus. Lineage (NCBI taxonomy): Eukaryota > Viridiplantae > Streptophyta > Magnoliopsida > Fabales > Fabaceae > Lathyrus > Lathyrus sativus. The sequence goes on from CAWUDS030000647.1 coordinate 480,228, forward strand.
GACTTCGGTTATTACGGTGATCGTTCAGGCTCCGGTCAGTTTCGTTGGGTATCCAGACTCCGGTTTTTCGTTGAGTGTTCAGGCTCCGGTCAGTTTTGTTGGGTATCCAGACTCCGGTTATTATGTTGAGATAGCATGCTCCGGTCAGTTTCGTTGGGTATCCAGACACCGGTTATTACGTTGAGCGTTCAGCCTCCGGTCAGTTTCGTTGGGTATCCAGACTCTGGTTATTTCGTTGAGCGTTCAGGCTCCGGTCAGTTTCGTTGTGTTTCCAGACTCCGGTTATTACGTTGAGCGTTCAGACTCCGGTCAATTTCGTTGTGTATCCAGACTCCGGTTATTACGTTGATCGTTCAGGCTCCATTCAATTTCGTTGGGTATCCAGGCTCCGGTTATTACGTTGAACGTTCAGGCTCCGGTCAGTTTCGTTGGGTATCCAGACTCCGTTTATTATGTTGAGCGTTTAGGCTCCGATCAGTTTCGTTGGGTATCCAGATTCCGGCTTTTACGTTGAGCATTCAGGCTCCGGTCAATTTTGTTGGGTATCCAGACTCCGGTTATTATGTTGAGCATTCAGGCTCCGGTCAGTTTCGTAGGGTATCCAGACTCCGGTTATTATGTTAAGCGTTCAGGCTCCGGTCAGTTTCGTTAGGTATCCAGACTCCAGTTATTACGTTGAGCATTCAGGCTCCGGTCAATTTCGTTGGGTATCCAGATTCCGGTTATTACGTTGAACGTTCAGGCTCCGGTCAGTTTCGTTGGGTGTCCAGACTCCGGTTATTACGTTGAGCATTCAGGCTCCGGTCATTTTCGTTGAGCATCCAGACTCCAGTTATTACGTTGTGCGTCCAGGCTCCGGTAAGTTTCGTTGAGTATCCAGACTCTGGTTATTACGTTGAGCGTTCAGGCTCCGTTCAGTTTTGTTGGGTATCCAGCCTCCGTTATAACGTTGAGCGTTCAGGCTCCGGTCAGTTTCGTTGTGTATCCAGACTCCGGTTATTACGTTGAGCGTTCAGGTTCCGGTCAGTTTCGTTGGGTATCCAGACTTCGGTTTTTACGTTGAGCGTTCAGGTTCCGGTCAGTTATGTTGGGTATCCAGACTCCGGTTATTACGTTGAGCGTTCAGGCTTCGGTCTGTTTTGTTGGGTATCCAGACTCAAGTTATTACATTGAGCGTTCAGGCTCTGATAAGTTTCGTTGGGTATCCAGACTCAGGTTATTACATTGAGCGTTCAGGCACCGGTCAGTTTCGTTGTGTATCCAGACTCCGGTTATTACGTTGAGCGTTCAGGTTCCGGTCAGTTTCGTTGGGTATCCAGACTTCGGTTTTTACGTTGAGCGTTCAGGTTCCGGTCAGTTATGTTGGATATCCAGACTCCGGTTATTACGTTGAGCGTTCAGGCTTCGGTCTGTTTTGTTGGGTATCCAGAATCAAGTTATTACATTGAGCGTTCAGGCTCTGATCAGTTTCGTTGGGTATCCAGACTCCGGTTATTACGTTGAGCGTTCGGGCTCCGGTCAGTTTCGTTTGGTATCCAGACTTCGGTTATTACATTGAGCGTTCAGGCTCCGGTCAGTTTTGTTGTGTATCCAGACTCCGGTTTTTCGTTCAGCATTCAGGCTCGGGTCAGTTTTGTTGGGAATCCAGACTCCGGTTTTACGTTGAGCGTTCAGGCTCCGGTCAGTTTCGTTGGGTATCCAGACTCCGGTTATTACGTTGAGCATTCAGCCTCCAGTCAGTTTCGTTGGGTATCCAGACTCCGGTTATTACGTTGAGCGTTCAGGTTCCGGTCAGTTTCTTTGGGTATCCAGACTCCGGTTATTACGTTGAGCGTCCAGGCTCCGGTCAGTTTCTTTGGGTATCCAGACTCCGGTTATTACGTTGAGCGTTCAAGCTCCGGTCAGTTTCTTTGGGTATCCAGACTCCGGTTATTACATTGAGCGTTCAGGCTCTGGTCAGTTTCATTTGGTATCCAGATTTCGGTTATTACGTTGAGCGTTCAGGCTCCGGTCAGTTTCGTAGAGTATCCAGAATCCGGTTATTACGTTGTGTGTTCAGGCTCCGGTCAGTTTCGTTGGGTATCCAGACTTCGATTATTACGTCGAGCGTTCAGGCTCCAGTCAGTTTCGTAGGGTATCCATACTCCGGTTATTACGTTGAGTGTTCAGGCTCCGGTCAGTTTCGTTGGGTATCCAGACTTCGATTATTACGTTGAGCGTTCAAGCTCCGGTCAGTTTCGATGGGTATCCAAACTCCGGTTATTACGTTGAGCGTTCAGGCTCCGGTCAGTTTCGTTGGGTATCCAGACTCCGGTTATTACGTTGAACGTTCAGGCTCCGTTCAGTTTCGTTGGGTGTCCAGAGTCCGATTATTACGTTGAGCGTTCAGGCTCCAGTCATTTTCGTTGAGCATCCAGACTCTAGTTATTACATTGTGCGTTCAGGCTCCGGTTAGTTTCGTTGGGTATCCAGACTCCGGTTTTTCGTTGAGCGTTCAGGCTCCGGTCAGTTTTGTTGGGTATCCAGACTCCGGTTATTATGTTGAGATAGTAGGCTCCGGTCAGTTTCATTGGGTATCCAGACACCGGTTATTACGTTGAGCGTTCAGCCTCTGGTCAGTTTCGTTGGGTATCCAGACTCTGGTTATTTCGTTGAGCGTTCAGGCTCCGGTCAGTTTCGTTATGTTTCCAGACTCCGGTTATTACGTTGAGTGTTCAGACTCCGGTCAATTTCGTTGTGCATCCAGACTCCGGTTATTACGTTGATCGTTCTGGCTCCATTCAATTTCGTTGGGTATCCAGACTCCGGTTATTACGTTGAACGTTCAGGCTCCGGTCAGTTTCTTTGGGTATCCAGACTCCGGTTTTTACGTTGAGCGTTCAGGCTCCGGTCAGTTTCTTTGGGTATCCAGACTCGGGTTATTACGTTGAGCGTTCAGGCTCCGGTCACTTTCGTTGGGTATCCAGACTCCGGTTATTACGTTGAGCGTTCGGGCTCCGGTCAGTTTCGTTTGGTATCCAGACTTCGATTATTACGTTGAGCGTTCAGGCTCCGGTCAGTTTCGTTGTGTATCCAGACTCCGGTTTTTCGTTGAGCGTTCCGGCTCCGGTCAGTTTTGTTGGGTATCTAGACTCCGGTTTTTACATTGAGCGTTCAGGCTCCGGTCAATTTCGTTGGGTATCCAGACTCCGGTTATTACGTTGAGTGTTCAGCCTCCGGTCAGTTTCGTTGGGTATCCAGACTCCGGTTATTACGTTGAGCGTTCAGGCTCCGGTCAGTTTCTTTGGGTATCCAGACTCCGGTTATTACGTTGAGCGTTCAAGCTCCGGTCAGTTCGTTGGGTATCCAGACTCCAGTTATTACATTGAGCGTTCAGGCTCTGGTCAGTTTCATTTGGTATCCAGACTTCGGTTATTACGGTGATCGTTCAGGCTCCGGTCAGTTTCTTTGGGTATCCAGACTCCGGTTTTTCGTTGAGTGTTCAGGCTCCGGTCAGTTTTGTTGGGTATCCAGACTCCGGTTATTATGTTGAGATAGCATGCTCCGGTCAGTTTCGTTGGGTATCCAGACACCGGTTATTACGTTGAGCGTTCAGCCTCCGGTCAGTTTCGTTGGGTATCCAGACTCTGGTTATTTCGTTGAGCGTTCAGGCTCCGGTCAGTTTCGTTGTGTTTCCAGACTCCGGTTATTACGTTGAGCGTTCAGACTCCGGTCAATTTTGTTGTGTATCCAGACTCCGGTTATTACGTTGATCGTTCAGGCTCCATTCAATTTCGTTGGGTATCCAGGCTCCGGTTATTACGTTGAACGTTCAGGCTCCGGTCAGTTTCGTTGGGTATCCAGACTCTGTTTATTATGTTGAGCGTTTAGGCTCCGATCAGTTTCGTTGGGTATCCAGATTCCGGCTTTTACGTTGAGCGTTCAGGCTCCGGTCAATTTTGTTGGGTATCCAGACTCCGGTTATTATGTTGAGCGTTCAGGCTCCAGTCAGTTTCGTAGGGTATCCAGACTTCGGTTATTATGTTGAGCGTTCAGGCTCCGGTCAGTTTCGTTAGGTATCCAGACTTCGATTATTACGTTTAGCGTTCAAGCTCCGGTCAGTTTCGTTGGGTATCCAGACTCCAGTTATTACATTAAGCATTCAGGCTCCGGTCAATTTCGTTGGGTATCCAAATTCCGGTTATTACGTTGAACGTTCAGGCTCCGGTCAGTTTCGTTGGGTGTCCAGACTCCGGTTATTACGTTGAGCATTCAGGCTCCGGTCATTTTCGTTGAGCATCCAGACTCCAGTTATTACGTTGTGCGTCCAGGCTCCGGTAAGTTTCGTTGAGTATCCAGACTCTGGTTATTACATTGAGCGTTCAGGCTCCGTTCAGTTTTGTTGGGTATCCAGCATCCGGTTATAACGTTGAGCGTTCAGGCTCCGGTCAGTTTCGTTGTGTATCCAGACTTCGGTTATTACGTTGAGCGTTCAGGTTCCGGTCAGTTTTGTTGGGTATCCAGACTTCGGTTTTTACGTTGAGCGTTCAAGCTCCGGTCAGTTATGTTGGGTATCCAGACTCCGGTTATTACGTTGAGCGTTCAGGCTTCGGTCTGTTTTGTTGGGTATCCAGACTCAAGTTATTACATTGAGCGTTCAGGCTCTGAAAAGTTTCGTTGGGTATCCAGACTCAGGTTATTACGTTGAGCGTTCAGGCACCGGTCAGTTTCGTTGTGTATCCAGACTCCGGTTATTACGTTGAGCGTTCAGGTTCCGGTCAGTTTCGTTGGGTATCCAGACTTCGGTTTTTACGTTGAGCGTTCAGGTTCCGGTCAGTTATGTTGGATATCCAGACTCCGGTTATTACGTTGAGCGTTCAGGCTTCGGTCTGTTTTGTTGGGTATCCAGACTCAAGTTATTACATTGAGCGTTCAGGCTCTGATCAGTTTCGTTGGGTATCCAGACTCCGGTTATTACGTTGAGCGTTCGGGCTCCGGTCAGTTACATTTGGTATCCAGACTTCGGTTATTACATTGAGCGTTCAGGCTCCGGTCAGTTTCGTTGTGTATCCAGACTCCGGTTTTTCGTTCAGCATTCAGGCTCGGGTCAGTTTTGTTGGGAATCCAGACTCCGGTTTTACGTTGAGCGTTCAGGCTCCGGTCAGTTTCGTTGGGTATCCAGACTCCGGTTATTAGGTTGAGCGTTCAGCCTCCAGTCAGTTTCGTTGGGTATCCAGACTCCGGTTATTACGTTGAGCGTTCAGGTTCCGGTCAGTTTCTTTGGGTATCCAGACTCCGGTTATTACGTTGAGCGTCCAGGCTCCGGTCAGTTTCTTTGGGTATCCAGACTCCGGTTATTACGTTGAGCGTTCAAGCTCCGGTCAGTTTCGTTGGGTATCCAGACTCCGGTTATTACATTGAGCGTTCAGGCTCTGGTCAGTTTCATTTGGTATCCAGACTTCGGTTATTACGTTGAGCGTTCAGGCTCCGGTCAGTTTCGTAGGGTATCCAGAATCCGGTTATTACGTTGTGTGTTCAGGCTCCGGTCAGTTTTGTTGGGTATCCATACTTCGATTATTACGTTGAGCGTTCAGGCTCCGGTCATTTTCGTAGGGTATCCATACTCCGGTTATTACGTTGAGTGTTCAGGCTCCGGTCAGTTTCGTTGGGTATCCATACTTCGATTATTACGTTGAACGTTCAAGCTCCGGTCAGTTTCGATGGGTATCCAAACTCCGGTTATTACGTTGAGCGTTCAGGCTCCGGTCAGTTTCGTTGGGTATCCAGACTCCGGTTATTACGTTGAGCGTTCAGGCTCCGGTCAGTTTCTTTGGGTATCCAGACTCGGGTTATTACGTTGAGCGTTCAGGCTCCGGTCACTTTCGTTGGGTATCCAGACTCCGGTTATTACGTTGAGCGTTCGGGCTCCGGTCAGTTTCGTTTGGTATCCAGACTTCGATTATTACGTTGAGCGTTCAGGCTCCGGTCAGTTTCGTTGTGTATCCAGACTCCGGTTTTTCGTTGAGCGTTCAGGCTCCGGTCAGTTTTGTTGGGTATCTAGACTCCGGTTTTTACGTTGAGCGTTCAGGCTCCGGTCAATTTCGTTGGGTATCCAGACTCCGGTTATTACGTTGAGTGTTCAGCCTCCGGTCAGTTTCGTTGGGTATCCAGACTCCGGTTATTACGTTGAGCGTTCAGACTCCGGTCAGTTTCTTTGGGTAACCAGACTCCGGTTATTACGTTGAGCGTTCAAGCTCCGGTCAGTTTCGTTGGGTATCCAGACTCCAATTATTACATTGAGCGTTCAGGCTCTGGTCAGTTTCATTTGGTATCCAGACTTCGGTTATTACGGTGATCGTTCAGGCTCCGGTCAGTTTCTTTGGGTATCCAGACTCCGGTTTTTCGTTGAGTGTTCAGGCTCCGGTCAGTTTTGTTGGGTATCCAGACTCCGGTTATTATGTTGAGATAGCATGCTCCGGTCAGTTTCGTTGGGTATCCAGACACCGGTTATTACGTTGAGCGTTCAGCCTCCGGTCAGTTTCGTTGGGTATCCAGACTCTGGTTATTTCGTTGAGCGTTCAGGCTCCGGTCAGTTTCGTTGTGTTTCCAGACTCCGGTTATTACGTTGAGCGTTCAGACTCCGGTCAATTTTGTTGTGTATCCAGACTCCGGTTATTACGTTGATCGTTCAGGCTCCATTCAATTTCGTTGGGTATCCAGGCTCCGGTTATTACGTTGAACGTTCAGGCTCCGGTCAGTTTCGTTGGGTATCCAGACTCCGTTTATTATGTTGAGCGTTTAGGCTCCGATCAGTTTCGTTGGGTATCCAGATTCCGGCTTTTACGTTGAGCGTTCAGGCTCCGGTCAATTTTGTAGGGTATCCAGACTCCGGTTATTATGTTGAGCGTTCAGGCTCCAGTCAGTTTCGTAGGGTATCCAGACTCCGGTTATTATGTTGAGCGTTCAGGCTCCGGTCAGTTTCGTTAGGTATCCAGACTTCGATTATTACGTTGAGCGTTCAAGCTCCGGTCAGTTTCGTTGGGTATCCAGACTCCAGTTATTACATTAAGCATTCAGGCTCCGGTCAATTTCGTTGGGTATCCAAATTCCGGTTATTACGTTGAACGTTCAGGCTCCGGTCAGTTTCGTTGGGTGTCCAGACTCCGGTTATTACGTTGAGCATTCAGGCTCCGGTCATTTTCGTTGAGCATCCAGACTCCAGTTATTACGTTGTGCGTCCAGGCTCCGGTAAGTTTCGTTGAGTATCCAGACTCTGGTTATTACGTTGAGCGTTCAGGCTCCGTTCAGTTTTGTTGGGTATCCAGCCTCCGGTTATAACGTTGAGCGTTCAGGCTCCGGTCAGTTTCGTTGTGTATCCAGACTTCGGTTATTACGTTGAGCGTTCAGGTTCCGGTCAGTTTTGTTGGGTATCCAGACTTCGGTTTTTACGTTGAGCGTTCAAGCTCCGGTCAGTTATGTTGGGTATCCAGACTCCGGTTATTACGTTGAGCGTTCAGGCTTCGGTCTGTTTTGTTGGGTATCCAGACTCAAGTTATTACATTGAGCGTTCAGGCTCTGATAAGTTTCGTTGGGTATCCAGACTCAGGTTATTACGTTGAGCGTTCAGGCACCGGTCAGTTTCGTTGTGTATCCAGACTCCGGTTATTACGTTGAGCGTTCAGGTTCCGGTCAGTTTCGTTGGGTATCCAGACTTCGGTTTTTACGTTGAGCGTTCAGGTTCCGGTCAGTTATGTTGGATATCCAGACTCCGGTTATTACGTTGAGCGTTCAGGCTTCGGTCTGTTTTGTTGGGTATCCAGACTCAAGTTATTACATTGAGCGTTCAGGCTCTGATCAGTTTCGTTGGGTATCCAGACTCCGGTTATTACGTTGAGCGTTCGGGCTCCGGTCAGTTACGTTTGGTATCCAGACTTCGGTTATTACATTGAGCGTTCAGGCTCCGGTCAGTTTCGTTGTGTATCCAGACTCCGGTTTTTCGTTCAGCATTCAGGCTCGGGTCAGTTTTGTTGGGAATCCAGACTCCGGTTTTACGTTGAGCGTTCAGGCTCCGGTCAGTTTCGTTGGGTATCCAGACTCCGGTTATTAGGTTGAGCGTTCAGCCTCCAGTCAGTTTTGTTGGGTATCCAGACTCCGGTTATTACGTTGAGCGTTCAGGTTCCGGTCAGTTTCTTTGGGTATCCAGACTCCGGTTATTACGTTGAGCGTCCAGGCTCCGGTCAGTTTCTTTGGGTATCCAGACTCCGGTTATTACGTTGAGCGTTCAAGCTCCGGTCAGTTTCGTTGGGTATCCAGACTCCGGTTATTACATTGAGCGTTCAGGCTCTGGTCAGTTTCATTTGGTATCCAGACTTCGGTTATTACGTTGAGCGTTCAGGCTCCGGTCAGTTTCGTAGGGTATCCAGAATCCGGTTATTACGTTGTGTGTTCAGGCTCCGGTCAGTTTTGTTGGGTATCCATACTTCGATTATTACGTTGAGCGTTCAGGCTCCGGTCATTTTCGTAGGGTATCCATACTCCGGTTATTACGTTGAGTGTTCAGGCTCCGGTCAGTTTCGTTGGGTATCCATACTTCGATTATTACGTTGAACGTTCAAGCTCCGGTCAGTTTCGATGGGCATCCAGACTCCAGTTATTACGTTGAGCGTTCAGGCTCCGGTCAGTTTCGTTGGGTATCCAGACTCCGGTTTTTACGTTGAGCGTTCAGGCTCCGGTCAGTTTCTTTGGGTATCCAGACTCGGGTTATTACGTTGAGCGTTCAGGCTCCGGTCACTTTCGTTGGGTATCCAGACTCCGGTTATTACGTTGAGCGTTCGGGCTCCGGTCAGTTTCGTTTGGTATCCAGACTTCGATTATTACGTTGAGCGTTCAGGCTCCGGTCAGTTTCGTTGTGTATCCAGACTCCGGTTTTTCGTTGAGCGTTCAGGCTCCGGTCAGTTTTGTTGGGTATCTAGACTCCGGTTTTTACGTTGAGCGTTCAGGCTCCGGTCAATTTCGTTGGGTATCCAGACTCCGGTTATTACGTTGAGTGTTCAGCCTCCGGTCAGTTTCGTTGGGTATCCAGACTCCGGTTATTACGTTGAGCGTTCAGACTCCGGTCAGTTTCTTTGGGTAACCAGACTCCGGTTATTACGTTGAGCGTTCAAGCTCCGGTCAGTTTCGTTGGGTATCCAGACTCCAATTATTACATTGAGCGTTCAGGCTCTGGTCAGTTTCATTTGGTATCCAGACTTCGGTTATTACGGTGATCGTTCAGGCTCCGGTCAGTTTCTTTGGGTATCCAGACTCCGGTTTTTCGTTGAGTGTTCAGGCTCCGGTCAGTTTTGTTGGGTATCCAGACTCCGGTTATTATGTTGAGATAGCATGCTCCGGTCAGTTTCGTTGGGTATCCAGACACCGGTTATTACGTTGAGCGTTCAGCCTCCGGTCAGTTTCGTTGGGTATCCAGACTCTGGTTATTTCGTTGAGCGTTCAGGCTCCGGTCAGTTTCGTTGTGTTTCCAGACTCCGGTTATTACGTTGAGCGTTCAGACTCCGGTCAATTTTGTTGTGTATCCAGACTCCGGTTATTACGTTGATCGTTCAGGCTCCATTCAATTTCGTTGGGTATCCAGGCTCCGGTTATTACGTTGAACGTTCAGGCTCCGGTCAGTTTCGTTGGGTATCCAGACTCCGTTTATTATGTTGAGCGTTTAGGCTCCGATCAGTTTCGTTGGGTATCCAGATTCCGGCTTTTACGTTGAGCGTTCAGGCTCCGGTCAATTTTGTAGGGTATCCAGACTCCGGTTATTATGTTGAGCGTTCAGGCTCCAGTCAGTTTCGTAGGGTATCCAGACTCCGGTTATTATGTTGAGCGTTCAGGCTCCGGTCAGTTTCGTTAGGTATCCAGACTTCGATTATTACGTTGAGCGTTCAAGCTCCGGTCAGTTTCGTTGGGTATCCAGACTCCAGTTATTACATTAAGCATTCAGGCTCCGGTCAATTTCGTTGGGTATCCAAATTCCGGTTATTACGTTGAACGTTCAGGCTCCGGTCAGTTTCGTTGGGTGTCCAGACTCCGGTTATTACGTTGAGCATTCAGGCTCCGGTCATTTTCGTTGAGCATCCAGACTCCAGTTATTACGTTGTGCGTCCAGGCTCCGGTAAGTTTCGTTGAGTATCCAGACTCTGGTTATTACGTTGAGCGTTCAGGCTCCGTTCAGTTTTGTTGGGTATCCAGCCTCCGGTTATAACGTTGAGCGTTCAGGCTCCGGTCAGTTTCGTTGTGTATCCAGACTTCGGTTATTACGTTGAGCGTTCAGGTTCCGGTCAGTTTTGTTGGGTATCCAGACTTCGGTTTTTACGTTGAGCGTTCAAGCTCCGGTCAGTTATGTTGGGTATCCAGACTCCGGTTATTACGTTGAGCGTTCAGGCTTCGGTCTGTTTTGTTGGGTATCCAGACTCAAGTTATTACATTGAGCGTTCAGGCTCTGATAAGTTTCGTTGGGTATCCAGACTCAGGTTATTACGTTGAGCGTTCAGGCACCGGTCAGTTTCGTTGTGTATCCAGACTCCGGTTATTACGTTGAGCGTTCAGGTTCCGGTCAGTTTCGTTGGGTATCCAGACTTCGGTTTTTACGTTGAGCGTTCAGGTTCCGGTCAGTTATGTTGGATATCCAGACTCCGGTTATTACGTTGAGCGTTCAGGCTTCGGTCTGTTTTGTTGGGTATCCAGACTCAAGTTATTACATTGAGCGTTCAGGCTCTGATCAGTTTCGTTGGGTATCCAGACTCCGGTTATTACGTTGAGCGTTCGGGCTCCGGTCAGTTACGTTTGGTATCCAGACTTCGGTTATTACATTGAGCGTTCAGGCTCCGGTCAGTTTCGTTGTGTATCCAGACTCCGGTTTTTCGTTCAGCATTCAGGCTCGGGTCAGTTTTGTTGGGAATCCAGACTCCGGTTTTACGTTGAGCGTTCAGGCTCCGGTCAGTTTCGTTGGGTATCCAGACTCCGGTTATTAGGTTGAGCGTTCAGCCTCCAGTCAGTTTTGTTGGGTATCCAGACTCCGGTTATTACGTTGAGCGTTCAGGTTCCGGTCAGTTTCTTTGGGTATCCAGACTCCGGTTATTACGTTGAGCGTCCAGGCTCCGGTCAGTTTCTTTGGGTATCCAGACTCCGGTTATTACGTTGAGCGTTCAAGCTCCGGTCAGTTTCGTTGGGTATCCAGACTCCGGTTATTACATTGAGCGTTCAGGCTCTGGTCAGTTTCATTTGGTATCCAGACTTCGGTTATTACGTTGAGCGTTCAGGCTCCGGTCAGTTTCGTAGGGTATCCAGAATCCGGTTATTACGTTGTGTGTTCAGGCTCCGGTCAGTTTTGTTGGGTATCCATACTTCGATTATTACGTTGAGCGTTCAGGCTCCGGTCATTTTCGTAGGGTATCCATACTCCGGTTATTACGTTGAGTGTTCAGGCTCCGGTCAGTTTCGTTGGGTATCCATACTTCGATTATTACGTTGAACGTTCAAGCTCCGGTCAGTTTCGATGGGTATCCAAACTCCGGTTATTACGTTGAGCGTTCAGGCTCCGGTCAGTTTCGTTGGGTATCCAGACTCCGGTTATTACGTTGAACATTCAGGCTCCGGTCAGTTTCGTTGGGTGTCCAGACTCCGATTATTACGTTGAGCGTTCAGGCTCCAGTCATTTTCGTTGAGCATCCAGACTCCAGTTATTACATTGTGCGTTCAGGCTCCGGTTAGTTTCGTTGGGTATCCAGGCTCCGGTCAGTTTCTTTGGGTATCCAGACTCGGGTTATTACGTTGAGCGTTCAGGCTCCGGTCAGTTTCGTTGGGTATCCAGACTTCGATTATTACGTTGAGCGTTCGGGCTCCGGTCAGTTTCGTTGGGTATCTAGACTTCGATTATTACGTTGAGCGTTCAGGCTCCGGTCAGTTTCGTTGTGTATCCAGACTCCGGTTTTTCGTTGAGCGTTCAGGCTCCGGTCAGTTTTGTTGGGTATCTAGACTCCGGTTTTTACGTTGAGCGTTCAGGCTCCGGTCAATTTCGTTGGGTATCCAGACTCCGGTTATTACGTAGAGTGTTCAGCCTCCGGTCAGTTTCGTTGGGTATCCAGACTCCGGTTATTACGTTGAGCGTTCAGGCTCCGGTCAGTTTCTTTGGGTATCCAGACTCCGGTTATTACGTTGAGCGTTCAAGCTCCGGTCAGTTTCGTTGGGTATCCAGACTCCAGTTATTACATTGAGCGTTCAGGCTCTGGTCAGTTTCATTTGGTATCCAGACTTCGGTTATTACGGTGATCGTTCAGGCTCCGGTCAGTTTCTTTGGGTATCCAGACTCCGGTTTTTCGTTGAGTGTTCAGGCTCCGGTCAGTTTTGTTGGGTATCCAGACTCCGGTTATTATGTTGAGATAGCATGCTCCGGTCAGTTTCGTTGGGTATCCAGACACCGGTTATTACGTTGAGCGTTCAGCCTCCGGTCAGTTTCGTTGGGTATCCAGACTCTGGTTATTTCGTTGAGCGTTCAGGCTCCGGTCAGTTTCGTTGTGTTTCCAGACTCCGGTTATTACGTTGAGCGTTCAGACTCCGGTCAATTTTGTTGTGTATCCAGACTCCGGTTATTACGTTGATCATTCAGGCTCCATTCAATTTCGTTGGGTATCCAGGCTCCGGTTATTACGTTGAACGTTCAGGCTCCGGTCAGTTTCGTTGGGTATCCAGACTCCGTTTATTATGTTGAGCGTTTAGGCTCCGATCAGTTTCGTTGGGTATCCAGATTCCGGCTTTTACGTTGAGCGTTCAGGCTCCGGTCAATTTTGTTGGGTATCCAGACTCCGGTTATTATGTTGAGCGTTCAGGCTCCAGTCAGTTTCGTAGGGTATCCAGACTCCGGTTATTATGTTGAGCGTTCAGGCTCCGGTCAGTTTCGTTAGGTATCCAGACTTCGATTATTACGTTGAGCGTTCAAGCTCCGGTCAGTTTCGTTGGGTATCCAGACTCCAGTTATTACATTAAGCATTCAGGCTCCGGTCAATTTCGTTGGGTATCCAAATTCCGGTTATTACGTTGAACGTTCAGGCTCCGGTCAGTTTCGTTGGGTGTCCAGACTCCGGTTATTACGTTGAGCATTCAGGCTCCGGTCATTTTCGTTGAGCATCCAGACTCCAGTTATTACGTTGTGCGTCCAGGCTCCGGTAAGTTTCGTTGAGTATCCAGACTCTGGTTATTACGTTGAGCGTTCAGGCTCCGTTCAGTTTTGTTGGGTATCCAGCCTCCGGTTATAACGTTGAGCGTTCAGGCTCCGGTCAGTTTCGTTGTGTATCCAGACTTCGGTTATTACGTTGAGCGTTCAGGTTCCGGTCAGTTTTGTTGGGTATCCAGACTTCGGTTTTTACGTTGAGCGTTCAAGCTCCGGTCAGTTATGTTGGGTATCCAGACTCCGGTTATTACGTTGAGCGTTCAGGCTTCGGTCTGTTTTGTTGGGTATCCAGACTCAAGTTATTACATTGAGCGTTCAGGCTCTGATAAGTTTCGTTGGGTATCCAGACTCAGGTTATTACGTTGAGCGTTCAGGCACCGGTCAGTTTCGTTGTGTATCCAGACTCCGGTTATTACGTTGAGCGTTCAGGTTCCGGTCAGTTTCGTTGGGTATCCAGACTTCGGTTTTTACGTTGAGCGTTCAGGTTCCGGTCAGTTATGTTGGATATCCAGACTCCGGTTATTACGTTGAGCGTTCAGGCTTCGGTCTGTTTTGTTGGGTATCCAGACTCAAGTTATTACATTGAGCGTTCAGGCTCTGATCAGTTTCGTTGGGTATCCAGACTCCGGTTATTACGTTGAGCGTTCGGGCTCCGGTCAGTTACGTTTGGTATCCAGACTTCGGTTATTACATTGAGCGTTCAGGCTCCGGTCAGTTTCGTTGTGTATCCAGACTCCGGTTTTTCGTTCAGCATTCAGGCTCGGGTCAGTTTTGTTGGGAATCCAGACTCCGGTTTTACGTTGAGCGTTCAGGCTCCGGTCAGTTTCGTTGGGTATCCAGACTCCGGTTATTAGGTTGAGCGTTCAGCCTCCAGTCAGTTTCGTTGGGTATCCAGACTCCGGTTATTACGTTGAGCGTTCAGGTTCCGGTCAGTTTCTTTGGGTATCCAGACTCCGGTTATTACGTTGAGCGTCCAGGCTCCGGTCAGTTTCTTTGGGTATCCAGACTCCGGTTATTACGTTGAGCGTTCAAGCTCCGGTCAGTTTCGTTGGGTATCCAGACTCCGGTTATTACATTGAGCGTTCAGGCTCTGGTCAGTTTCATTTGGTATCCAGACTTCGGTTATTACGTTGAGCGTTCAGGCTCCGGTCAGTTTCGTAGGGTATCCAGAATCCGGTTATTACGTTGTGTGTTCAGGCTCCGGTCAGTTTTGTTGGGTATCCATACTTCGATTATTACGTTGAGCGTTCAGGCTCCGGTCATTTTCGTAGGGTATCCATACTCCGGTTATTACGTTGAGTGTTCAGGCTCCGGTCAGTTTCGTTGGGTATCCATACTTCGATTATTACGTTGAACGTTCAAGCTCCGGTCAGTTTCGATGGGTATCCAAACTCCGGTTATTACGTTGAGCGTTCAGGCTCCGGTCAGTTTCGTTGGGTATCCAGACTCCGGTTATTACGTTGAACATTCAGGCTCCGGTCAGTTTCGTTGGGTGTCCAGACTCCGATTATTACGTTGAGCGTTCAGGCTCCAGTCATTTTCGTTGAGCATCCAGACTCCAGTTATTACATTGTGCGTTCAGGCTCCGGTTAGTTTCGTTGGGTATCCAGGCTCCGGTCAGTTTCTTTGGGTATCCAGACTCGGGTTATTACGTTGAGCGTTCAGGCTCCGGTCAGTTTCGTTGGGTATCCAGACTTCGATTATTACGTTGAGCGTTCGGGCTCCGGTCAGTTTCGTTGGGTATCTAGACTTCGATTATTACGTTGAGCGTTCAGGCTCCGGTCAGTTTCGTTGTGTATCCAGACTCCGGTTTTTCGTTGAGCGTTCAGGCTCCGGTCAGTTTTGTTGGGTATCTAGACTCCGGTTTTTACGTTGAGCGTTCAGGCTCCGGTCAATTTCGTTGGGTATCCAGACTCCGGTTATTACGTAGAGTGTTCAGCCTCCGGTCAGTTTCGTTGGGTATCCAGACTCCGGTTATTACGTTGAGCGTTCAGGCTCCGGTCAGTTTCTTTGGGTATCCAGACTCCGGTTATTACGTTGAGCGTTCAAGCTCCGGTCAGTTTCGTTGGGTATCCAGACTCCAGTTATTACATTGAGCGTTCAGGCTCTGGTCAGTTTCATTTGGTATCCAGACTTCGGTTATTACGGTGATCGTTCAGGCTCCGGTCAGTTTCTTTGGGTATCCAGACTCCGGTTTTTCGTTGAGTGTTCAGGCTCCGGTCAGTTTTGTTGGGTATCCAGACTCCGGTTATTATGTTGAGATAGCATGCTCCGGTCAGTTTCGTTGGGTATCCAGACACCGGTTATTACGTTGAGCGTTCAGCCTCCGGTCAGTTTCGTTGGGTATCCAGACTCTGGTTATTTCGTTGAGCGTTCAGGCTCCGGTCAGTTTCGTTGTGTTTCCAGACTCCGGTTATTACGTTGAGCGTTCAGACTCCGGTCAATTTTGTTGTGTATCCAGACTCCGGTTATTACGTTGATCATTCAGGCTCCATTCAATTTCGTTGGGTATCCAGGCTCCGGTTATTACGTTGAACGTTCAGGCTCCGGTCAGTTTCGTTGGGTATCCAGACTCCGTTTATTATGTTGAGCGTTTAGGCTCCGATCAGTTTCGTTGGGTATCCAGATTCCGGCTTTTACGTTGAGCGTTCAGGCTCCGGTCAATTTTGTTGGGTATCCAGACTCCGGTTATTATGTTGAGCATTCAGGCTCCAGTCAGTTTCGTAGGGTATCCAGACTCCGGTTATTATGTTGAGCGTTCAGGCTCCGGTCAGTTTCGTTAGGTATCCAGACTTCGATTATTACGTTGAGCGTTCAAGCTCCGGTCAGTTTCGTTGGGTATCCAGACTCCAGTTATTACGTTAAGCATTCAGGCTCCGGTCAATTTCGTTGGGTATCCAAATTCCGGTTATTACGTTGAACGTTCAGGCTCCGGTCAGTTTCGTTGGGTGTCCAGACTCCGGTTATTACGTTGAGCATTCAGGCTCCGGTCATTTTCGTTGAGCATCCAGACTCCAGTTATTACGTTGTGCGTCCAGGCTCCGGTAAGTTTCGTTGAGTATCCAGACTCTGGTTATTACGTTGAGCGTTCAGGCTCCGTTCAGTTTTGTTGGGTATCCAGCCTCCGGTTATAACGTTGAGCGTTCAGGCTCCGGTCAGTTTCGTTGTGTATCCAGACTTCGGTTATTACGTTGAGCGTTCAGGTTCCGGTCAGTTTTGTTGGGTATCCAGACTTCGGTTTTTACGTTGAGCGTTCAAGCTCCGGTCAGTTATGTTGGGTATCCAGACTCCGGTTATTACGTTGAGCGTTCAGGCTTCGGTCTGTTTTGTTGGGTATCCAGACTCAAGTTATTACATTGAGCGTTCAGGCTCTGATAAGTTTCGTTGGGTATCCAGACTCAGGTTATTACGTTGAGCGTTCAGGCACCGGTCAGTTTCGTTGTGTATCCAGACTCCGGTTATTACGTTGAGCGTTCAGGTTCCGGTCAGTTTCGTTGGGTATCCAGACTTCGGTTTTTACGTTGAGCGTTCAGGTTCCGGTCAGTTATGTTGGATATCCAGACTCCGGTTATTACGTTGAGCGTTCAGGCTTCGGTCTGTTTTGTTGGGTATCCAGACTCAAGTTATTACATTGAGCGTTCAGGCTCTGATCAGTTTCGTTGGGTATCCAGACTCCGGTTATTACGTTGAGCGTTCGGGCTCCGGTCAGTTACGTTTGGTATCCAGACTTCGGTTATTACATTGAGCGTTCAGGCTCCGGTCAGTTTCGTTGTGTATCCAGACTCCGGTTTTTCGTTCAGCATTCAGGCTCGGGTCAGTTTTGTTGGGAATCCAGACTCCGGTTTTACGTTGAGCGTTCAGGCTCCGGTCAGTTTCGTTGGGTATCCAGACTCCGGTTATTAGGTTGAGCGTTCAGCCTCCAGTCAGTTTCGTTGGGTATCCAGACTCCGGTTATTACGTTGAGCGTTCAGGTTCCGGTCAGTTTCTTTGGGTATCCAGACTCCGGTTATTACGTTGAGCGTCCAGGCTCCGGTCAGTTTCTTTGGGTATCCAGACTCCGGTTATTACGTTGAGCGTTCAAGCTCCGGTCAGTTTCGTTGGGTATCCAGACTCCGGTTATTACATTGAGCGTTCAGGCTCTGGTCAGTTTCATTTGGTATCCAGACTTCGGTTATTACGTTGAGCGTTCAGGTTCCGGTCAGTTTCGTAGGGTATCCAGAATCCGGTTATTACGTTGTGTGTTCAGGCTCCGGTCAGTTTTGTTGGGTATCCATACTTCGATTATTACGTTGAGCGTTCAGGCTCCGGTCATTTTCGTAGGGTATCCATACTCCGGTTATTACGTTGAGTGTTCAGGCTCCGGTCAGTTTCGTTGGGTATCCATACTTCGATTATTACGTTGAACGTTCAAGCTCCGGTCAGTTTCGATGGGTATCCAAACTCTGGTTATTACGTTGAGCGTTCAGGCTCCGGTCAGTTTCGTTGGGTATCCAGACTCCGGTTATTACGTTGAACATTCAGGCTCCGGTCAGTTTCGTTGGGTGTCCAGACTCCGATTATTATGTTGAGCGTTCAGGCTCCAGTCATTTTCGTTGAGCATCCAGACTCCAGTTATTACATTGTGCGTTCAGGCTCCGGTCAGTTTTGTTGGGTATCCAGACTTCGGTTTTTCGTTGAGCGTTTAGGCTCCAGTCAGTTTTGTTGGGTATCCAGACTCCGGTTATTATGTTGAGATAGCAGGCTCCGGTCAGTTTCATTGGGTATCCAGACACCGGTTATTACGTTGAGCGTTCAGCCTCCGGTCAGTTTCGTTGGGTATCCAGACTCTGGTTATTTCGTTGAGCCTCAGGCTCCGGTCAGTTTCGTTGTGTTTCCAGACTCCGGTTATTACGTTGAGCATTCAGACTCCGGTCAATTTCGTTGTGTATCCAGTCTCCGGTTATTACGTTGATCGTTCAGGCTCCATTCAATTTCGTTGGGTATCCAGACTCCGGTTATTACGTTGAACGTTCAGGCCCTGGTCAGTTTCGTTGGGTATCCAGACTCCGGTTTTTACGTTGAGCGTTCAGGTTCCGGTCAGTTATGTTGGGTATCCAGACTCCGGTTATTACGTTGAACGTTCAGGCTTCGGTCTATTTTTTTGGGTATCCAGACTCAAGTTATTACATTGAGCGTTCAGGCTCTGATCAGTTTCGTTGGGTATCCAGACTCCGGTTATTAAGTTGAGCGTTCAGGCTCCGGTCAGTTTCGTTAGGTATCCAGACTTCGATTATTACGTTGAGCGTTCAAGCTCCGGTCAGTTTCGTTGGGTATCTAGACTCCGGTTATTACGTTGAGCATTCAGGCTCCGGTCAGTTTCGTTGTGTATCCAGACTCCGGTTTTTCGTTGAGCGTTCAGGCTCCGGTCAGTTTTGTTGGGTATCTAGACTCCGGTTTTTACGTTGAGCGTTTAGGCTCCGGTCAATTTCGTTGGGTATCCAGACTCCGGTTATTACGTTGAGCGTTCAGCCTCCGGTCAGTTTCGTTGGGTATCCAGACTCCGGTTATTACGTTGAGCGTTCAGGCTCCGGTCAATTTCTTTGGGTATCCAGACTCCGGTTATTACGTTGAGCGTTCAAGCTCCGGTCAGTTTCGTTGGGTATCCAGACTCCGGTTATTACATTGAGCATTCAGGCTCTGGTCAGTTTCATTTGGTATCCAGACTTCGGTTATTACGGTGATCGTTCAGGCTCCGGTCAGTTTCGTTGGGTATCCAGACTCCGGTTTTTCGTTGAGTGTTCAGGCTCCGGTCAGTTTTGTTGGGTATCCAGACTCCGGTTATTATGTTGAGATAGAATGCTCCGGTCAGTTTCGTTGGGTATCCAGACACCGGTTATTACGTTGAGCGTTCAGCCTCCGGTCAGTTTCGTTGGGTATCCATACTCTGGTTATTTCGTTGAGCGTTCAGACTCCGGTCAGTTTCGTTGTGTTTCCAGACTCCGGTTATTACGTTGAGCGTTCAGACTCCGGTCAATTTCGTTGTGTATCCAGACTCCGGTTATTACGTTGATCGTTCAGGCTCCATTCAATTTCGTTGGGTATCCAGGCTCCGGTTATTACGTTGAACGTTCAGGCTCCAGTCAGTTTCGTTGGGTATCCAGACTCCGTTTATTATGTTGAGCGTTTAGGCTCCGATCAGTTTCGTTGGGTATCCAGATTCCGGCTTTTACGTTGAGCGTTCAGGCTCCGGTCAATTTTGTTGGGTATCCAGACTCCAGTTATTACGTTGAGCGTTCAGGCTCCGGTCAGTTTCGTAGGGTATCCAGACTCCGGTTATTATGTTGAGCGTTCAGGCTCCGGTCAGTGTCGTTAGGTATCCAGACTTCGATTATTACGTTGAGCGTTCAAGCTCCGGTCAGTTTCGTTGGGTATCCAGACTCCAGTTATTACGTTGAGCATTCAGGCTCCGGTCAATTTCGTTGGGTATCCAGATTCCGGTTATTACGTTGAACGTTCAGGCTCCGGTCAGTTTCGTTAGGTGTCCAGACTCCGGTTATTACGTTGAGCATTCAGGCTCCGGTCATTTTCGTTGAGCATCCAGACTCTAGTTATTAGGTTGTGCGTCCAGGCTCCGGTAAGTTTCGTTGAGTATCCAGACTCTGGTTATTACGTTGAGCGTTCAGGCTCCGTTCAGTTTTGTTGGGTATCCAACCTCCGGTTATAACGTTGAGCGTTCAGGCTCCGGTCAGTTTCGTTGTGTATCCAGACTTCGGTTATTACGTTGAGCGTTCGGGTTCCGGTCAGTTTCGTTGGGTATCCAGACTTCGGTTTTTACGTTGAGCGTTCAGGTTTCGGTCAGTTATGTTGGGTATCCAGACTCCGGTTATTACGTTGAGCGTTCAGGCTTCGGTCTGTTTTGTTGGGTATCCAGACTCAAGTTATTACATTGAGCGTTCAGGCTCTGATAAGTTTCGTTGGGTATCCAGACTCAGGTTATTACATTGAGCGTTCAGGCACCGGTCAGTTTCGTTGTGTATCTAGACTCCGGTTATTACGTTGAGCGTTCACGTTCCGGTCAGTTTCATTGGGTATCCAGACTTCGGTTTTTACGTTGAGCGTTCAGGTTCCGGTCAGTTATGTTGGGTATCCAGACTCCGGTTATTACGTTGAACGTTCAGGCTTCGGTCTGTTTTGTTGGGTATCCAGACTCAAGTTATTACATTGAGTGTTCAGGCTCTGATCAGTTTCGTTGGGTATCCAGACTCCGGTTATTAAGTTGAGCGTTCGGGCTCCGGTCAGTTTCGTTTGGTATCCAGACTTCGGTTATTACATTGAGCGTTCAGGCTCCGGTCAGTTTCGTTGTGTATCCAGACTCCGGTTTTTCATTCAGCATTCAGGCTCGGGTCAGTTTTGTTGGGAATCCAGACTCCGGTTTTTCGTTGAGCGTTCAGGCTCCGGTCAGTTTCGTTGGGTATCCAGACTCCGGTTATTACGTTGAGCGTTCAGCCTCCAGTCAGTTTCGTTGGGTATCCAGACTCCGGTTATTACGTTGAGCGTTCAGGTTCCGGTCAGTTTCTTTGGGTATCCAGACTCCGGTTATTACGTTGATCGTTCAGGCTCCATTCAATTTCGTTGGGTATCCAGGCTCCGGTTATTACGTTGAACGTTCAGGTTCCGGTCAGTTTCGTTGGGTATCCAGACTCCGTTTATTATGTTGAACGTTTAGGCTCCGATCCGTTTCGTTGGGTATCCAGATTCCGGCTTTTACGTTAAGCGTTCAGGCTCCGGTTAATTTTGTTGGGTATCCAGACTCCGGTTATTACGTTGAGCGTTCAGGCTCCGGTCAGTTTCGTAGGGTATCCATACTCCGGTTATTACGTTGAGTGTTCAGGCTCCGGTCAGTTTCGTTGGGTATCCAGACTTCGATTATTACGTTGAGCGTTCAAGCTCCGGTCAGTTTCGATGGGTATCCAAACTCCGGTTATTACGTTGAGCGTTCAGGCTCCGGTCAGTTTCGTTGGGTATCCAGACTCCGGTTATTACGTTGAACGTTCAGGCTCCGGTCAGTTTCGTTGGGTGTCCAGACTCCGATTATTACGTTGAGCGTTCAGGCTCCAGTCATTTTCGTTGAGCATCCAGACTCCAGTTATTACATTGTGCGTTCAGGCTCCGGTCAGTTTCGTTGGGTATCCAGACTCCGGTTTTTCGTTGAGCGTTCAGGCTCCAGTCAGTTTTGTTGGGTATCCAGACTCCGGTTATTATGTTGAGATAGCAGGCTCCGGTTAGTTTCATTGGGTATCCAGACACCGGTTATTACGTTGAGCGTTCAGCCTCCGGTCAGTTTCGTTGGGTATCCAGACTCTGGTTATTTCGTTGAGCCTCAGGCTCCGGTCAGTTTCGTTGTGTTTCCAGACTCCGGTTATTACGTTGAGCGTTCAGACTCCTGTGAATTTTGTTGTGTATCCAGACTCCGGTTATTACGTTGATCGTTCAGGCTCCATTCAATTTCGTTGGGTATCCATACTCCGGTTAATACGTTGAACGTTCAGGCCCTGGTCAGTTTCGTTGGGTATCCAGACTCCGGTTATTATGTTGAGCGTTTAGGCTCCGATCAGTTTCGTTGGGTATCCAGATTCCGGCTTTTACGTTGAGCGTTCAGGCTCCGGTCAATTTTGTTGGGTATCCAGACTCCGGTTATTACGTTGAGCGTTCAGGCTCCTGTCAGTTTCTTAGGGTATCCAGACTCCGGTTATTATGTTGAGCGTTCAGGCTCCGGTCAGTTTCGTTAGGTATCCAGACTTCGATTATTACGTTGAGCGTTCAAGCTCCGGTCAGTTTCGTTGGGTATCCAGACTCCAGTTATTACGTTGAGCATTCAGGCTCCGGTCAATTTCATTGGGTATCCAGATTCCGGTTATTACGTTGAACGTTCAGGCTCCGGTCAGTTTCGTTAGGTGTCCAGACTCCGGTTATTACGTTGAGCATTCAGGCTCCGGTCATTTTCGTTGAGCATCCAGACTCCAGTTATTAGGTTGTGCGTCCAGGCTCCGGTAAGTTTCGTTGAGTATCCAGACTCTGGTTATTACGTTGAGCGTTCAGGCTCCGTTCAGTTTTGTTGGGTATCCAGCCTCCGGTTATAACGTTGAGCGTTCAGGCTCCGGTCAGTTTCGTTGTGTATCCAGACTCCGGTTATTACGTTGAGCGTTCGGGTTCCGGTCAGTTTCGTTGGGTATCTTGACTTCGGTTTTTACGTTGAGCGTTCAGGTTCCGGTCAGTTATGTTGGGTATCCAGACTCCGGTTATTACGTTGAGCGTTCAGGCTTCGGTCTGTTTTGTTGGGTATCCAGACTCAAGTTATTACATTGAGCGTTCAGGCTCTGATAAGTTTCGTTGGGTATCCAGACTCAGGTTATTACGTTGAGCGTTCAGGCACCGGTCAGTTTCGTTGTGTATCTAGACTCCGGTTATTACGTTGAGCGTTCAGGTTCCGGTCAGTTTCATTGGGTATCCAGACTTCGGTTTTTACGTTGAGCGTTCAGGTTCCGGTCAGTTATGTTGGGTATCCAGACTCCGGTTATTACGTTGAACGTTCAGGCTTCGGTCTGTTTTGTTGGGTATCCAGACTCAAGTTATTACATTGAGCGTTCAGGCTCTGATCAGTTTCGTTGGGTATCCAGACTCCGGTTATTAAGTTGAGCGTTCGGGCTCCGGTCAGTTTCGTTTGGTATCCAGACTTCGGTTATTACATTGAGCGTTCAGGCTCCGGTCAGTTTCGTTGTGTATCCAGACTCCGGTTTTTCGTTCAGCATTCAGGCTCGGGTCAGTTTTGTTGGGAATCCAGACTCCGGTTTTACGTTGAGCGTTCAGGCTCCGGTCAGTTTCGTTGGGTATCCAGACTCCGGTTATTACGTTGAGCGTTCAGCCTCCAGTCAGTTTCGTTGGGTATCCAGACTCCGGTTATTACGTTGAGCGTTCAGGTTCCGGTCAGTTTCTTTGGTTATCCAGACTCCGGTTATTACGTTGATCGTTCAGGCTCCATTCAATTTCGTTGGGTATCCAGGCTCCGGTTATTACGTTGAACGTTCAGGTTCCGGTCAGTTTCGTTGGGTATCCAGACTCCGTTTATTATGTTGAGCGTTTAGGCTCCGATCAGTTTCGTTGGGTATCCAGATTCCGGCTTTTCCGTTGAGCGTTCAGGCTCCGGTCAATTTTGTTGGGTATCCAGACTCCGGTTATTACGTTGAGCGTTCAGGCTCCGGTCAGTTTCGCAGGGTATCCATACTCCGGTTATTACGTTGAGTGTTCAGGCTCCGGTCAGTTTCGTTGGGTATCCAGACTTCGATTATTACGTTGAGCGTTCAAGCTCCGGTCAGTTTCGATGGGTATCCAAACTCCGGTTATTACGTTGAGCGTACAGGCTCCGGTCAGTTTCGTTGGGTATCCAGACTCCGGTTATTACGATGAACGTTCAGGCTCCGGTCAGTTTCGTTGGGTGTCCAGACTCCGATTATTACGTTGAGCGTTCAGGCTCCAGTCATTTTCGTTGAGCATCCAGACTCCAGTTATTACATTGTGCGTTCAGGCTCCGGTCAGTTTCGTTGGGTATCCAGACTCCGGTTTTTCGTTGAGCGTTCAGGCTCCGGTCAGTTTTGTTGGGTATCCAGACTCCGGTTATTATGTTGAGATAGCAGGCTCCGGTTAGTTTCATTGGGTATCCAGACACCGGTTATTACGTTGAGCGTTCAGCCTCTGGTCAGTTTCGTTGGGTATCCAGACTCTGGTTATTTCGTTGAGCCTCAGGCTCCGGTCAGTTTCGTTGTGTTTCCAGACTCCGGTTATTACGTTGAGCGTTCAGACTCCGGTCAATTTCGTTGTGTATCCAGACTCCGGTTATTACGTTGATCGTTCAGGCTCCATTCAATTTCGTTGGGTATCCAGACTCCGGTTATTACGTTGAACGTTCAGGCCCTGGTCAGTTTCGTTCGGTATCCAGACTCCGGTTATTATGTTGAGCGTTTAGGCTCCGATCAGTTTCGTTGGGTATCCAGATTCCGGCTTTTACGTTGAGCGTTCAGGCTCCGGTCAATTTTGTTGGGTATCCAGACTCCGGTTATTACGTTGAACGTTCAGGCTCCTGTCAGTTTCGTAGGGTATCCAGACTCCGGTTATTCTGTTGAGCGTTCAGGCTCCGGTCAGTTTCGTTAGGTATCCAGACTTCGATTATTACGTTGAGCGTTCAAGCTCCGGTCAGTTTCGTTGGGTATCCAGACTCCGGTTATTACGTTGAGCATTCAGGCTCCGGTCAATTTCGTTGGGTATCCAGATTCCGGTTATTACGTTGAACGTTCAGGCTTCGGTCAGTTTCGTTGGGTGTCCAAACTCCGGTTATTACGTTGAGCATTCAGGCTCCGGTCATTTTCGTTGAGCATCCAGACTCTAGTTATTACGTTGTGCGTCCAGGCTCAGGTAAGTTTCGTTGAGTATCCAGACTCTGGTTATTACGTTGAGCGTTCAGGCTCCGTTCAGTTTTGTTGGGTATCCAGCCTCCGGTTATAACGTTGAGCGTTCAGGCTCTGGTCAGTTTCGTTGTGTATCCAGACTCCGGTTATTACGTTGAGCGCTCAGGTTCCGGTCAGTTTCGTTGGGTATCCAGACTTCGGTTTTTACGTTGAGCGTTCAGGTTCCGGTCAGTTATGTTGGGTATCCAGACTCCGGTTATTACGTTGAGCGTTCAGGCTCCGGTCTGTTTTGTTGGGTATCCAGACTCAAGTTATTACGTTGAGCGTTCAGGCTCCGGTCTGTTTCGTTGTGTTTGCAGACTCCGGTTATTACGTTGAGCGTTCAGACTCCGGTCAATTTCGTTGTGCATCCAGACTCCGGTTGTTACGTTGATCGTTCTGGCTCCATTCAATTTCGTTGGGTATCCAGACTCCGGTTATTAAGTTGAGCGTTTGGGCTCCGGTCAGTTTCGTTTGGTATCCAGACTTCGGTTATTACATTGAGCGTTCGGGCTCCGGTCAGTTTCGTTGTGTATCCAGACTCCGGTTTTTCGTTCAGCGTTCAGGCTCGGGTCAGTTTTGTTGGGAATCCAGACTCCGGTTTTACGTTGAGCGTTCAGGTTCCGGTCAGTTTCTTTGGGTATCCAGACTCCGGTTATTACGTTGATCGTTCAGGCTCCATTCAATTTCGTTGGGTATCCAGGCTCCGGTTATTACGTTGAACGTTCAGGTTCCGGTCAGTTTCGTTGGGTATCCAGACTCCGTTTATTATGTTGAACGTTTAGGCTCCGATCAGTTTCGTTGGGTATCCAGATTCCGGCTTTTACGTTGAGCGTTCAGGCTCCGGTCAATTTTGTTGGGTATCCAGACTCCGGTTATTACGTTGAGCGTTCAGGCTCCGGTCAGTTTCGTAGGGTATCCATACTCCGGTTATTACGTTGAGTGTTCAGGCTCCGGTCAGTTTCGTTGGGTATCCAGACTTCGATTATTACGTTGAGCGTTCAAGCTCCGGTCAGTTTCGATGGGTATCCAAACTCCGGTTATTACGTTGAGCGTTCAGGCTCCGGTCAGTTTCGTTGGGTATCCAGACTCCAGTTATTACGTTGAACGTTCAGGCTCCGGTAAGTTTCGTTGGGTGTCCAGACTCCGATTATTACGTTGAGCGTTCAGGCTCCAGTCATTTTCGTTGAGCATCCAGACTCCAGTTATTACATTGTGCGTTCAGGCTCCGGTCAGTTTCGTTGGGTATCCAGACTCCGGTTTTTCGTTGAGCGTTCAGGCTCCAGTCAGTTTTGTTGGGTATCCAGACTCCGGTTATTATGTTGAGATAGCAGGCTCCGGTTAGTTTCATTGGGTATCCAGACACCGGTTATTACGTTGAGCGTTCAGCCTCCGGTCAGTTTCGTTGGGTATCCAGACTCTGGTTATTTCGTTGAGCCTCAGGCTCCGGTCAGTTTCGTTGTGTTTCCAGACTCCGGTTATTACGTTGAGCGTTCAGACTCCTGTCAATTTTGTTGTGTATCCAGACTCCGGTTATTACGTTGATCGTTCAGGCTCCATTCAATTTCGTTGGGTATCCATACTCCGGTTAATACGTTGAACGTTCAGGCCCTGGTCAGTTTCGTTGGGTATCCAGACTCCGGTTATTATGTTGAGCGTTTAGGCTCCGATCAGTTTCGTTGGGTATCCAGATTCCGGCTTTTACGTTGAGCGTTCAGGCTCCGGTCAATTTTGTTGGGTATCCAGACTCCGGTTATTACGTTGAGCGTTCAGGCTCCTGTCAGTTTCGTAGGGTATCCAGACTCCGGTTATTATGTTGAGCGTTCAGGCTCCGGTCAGTTTCGTTAGGTATCCAGACTTCGATTATTACGTTGAGCGTTCAAGCTCCGGTCAGTTTCGTTGGGTATCCAGACTCCAGTTATTACGTTGAGCATTCAGGCTCCGGTCAATTTCGTTGGGTATCCAGATTCCGGTTATTACGTTGAACGTTCAGGCTCCGGTCAGTTTCGTTAGGTGTCCAGACTCCGGTTATTACGTTGAGCAT
Organism: Lathyrus sativus; assembly: GCA_963859935.3. NCBI lineage: Eukaryota > Viridiplantae > Streptophyta > Magnoliopsida > Fabales > Fabaceae > Lathyrus > Lathyrus sativus. The sequence continues at coordinate 506,941 of CAWUDS030000647.1, forward strand.
TCAGGCTCCGGTCATTTTCGTTGAGCATCCAGACTCCAGTTATTAGGTTGTGCGTCCAGGCTCCGGTAAGTTTCGTTGAGTATCCAGACTCTGGTTATTACGTTGAGCGTTCAGGCCCCGTTCAGTTTTGTTGGGTATCCAGCCTCCGGTTATAACGTTGAGCGTTCAGGCTCCGGTCAGTTTCGTTGTGTATCCAGACTCCGGTTATTACGTTGAGCGTTCGGGTTCCGGTCAGTTTCGTTGGGTATCTTGACTTCGGTTTTTACGTTGAGCGTTCAGGTTCCGGTCAGTTATGTTGGGTATCCAGACTCCGGTTATTACGTTGAGCGTTCAGGCTTCGGTCTGTTTTGTTGGGTATCCAGACTCAAGTTATTACATTGAGCGTTCAGGCTCTGATAAGTTTCGTTGGGTATCCAGACTCAGGTTATTACGTTGAGCGTTCAGGCACCGGTCAGTTTCGTTGTGTATCTAGACTCCGGTTATTACGTTGAGCGTTCAGGTTCCAGTCAGTTTCATTGGGTATCCAGACTTCGGTTTTTACGTTGAGCGTTCAGGTTCCGGTCAGTTATGTTGGGTATCCAGACTCCGGTTATTACGTTGAACGTTCAGGCTTCGGTCTGTTTTGTTGGGTATCCAGACTCAAGTTATTACATTGAGCGTTCAGGCTCTGATCAGTTTCGTTGGGTATCCAGACTCCGGTTATTAAGTTGAGCGTTCGGGCTCCGGTCAGTTTCGTTTGGTATCCAGACTTCGGTTATTACATTGAGCGTTCAGGCTCCGGTCAGTTTCGTTGTGTATCCAGACTCCGGTTTTTCGTTCAGCATTCAGGCTCGGGTCAGTTTTGTTGGGAATCCAGACTCCGGTTTTACGTTGAGCGTTCAGGCTCCGGTCAGTTTCGTTGGGTATCCAGACTCCGGTTATTACGTTGAGCGTTCAGCCTCCAGTCAGTTTCGTTGGGTATCCAGACTCCGGTTATTACGTTGAGCGTTCAGGTTCCGGTCAGTTTCTTTGGTTATCCAGACTCCGGTTATTACGTTGATCGTTCAGGCTCCATTCAATTTCGTTGGGTATCCAGGCTCCGGTTATTACGTTGAACGTTCAGGTTCCGGTCAGTTTCGTTGGGTATCCAGACTCCGTTTATTATGTTGAGCGTTTAGGCTCCGATCAGTTTCGTTGGGTATCGAGATTCCGGCTTTTCCGTTGAGCGTTCAGGCTCCGGTCAATTTTGTTGGGTATCCAGACTCCGGTTATTACGTTGAGCGTTCAGGCTCCGGTCAGTTTCGCAGGGTATCCATACTCCGGTTATTACGTTGAGTGTTCAGGCTCCGGTCAGTTTCGTTGGGTATCCAGACTTTGATTATTACGTTGAGCGTTCAAGCTCCGGTCAGTTTCGATGGGTATCCAAACTCCGGTTATTACGTTGAGCGTTCAGGCTCCGGTCAGTTTCGTTGGGTATCCAGACTCCGGTTATTACGTTGAACGTTCAGGCTCCGGTCAGTTTCGATGGGTGTCCAGACTCCGATTATTACGTTGAGCGTTCAGGCTCCAGTCATTTTCGTTGAGCATCCAGACTCCAGTTATTACATTGTGCGTTCAGGCTCCGGTCAGTTTCGTTGGGTATCCAGACTCCGGTTTTTCGTTGAGCGTTCAGGCTCCGGTCAGTTTTGTTGGGTATCCAGACTCCGGTTATTATGTTGAGATAGCAGGCTCCGGTTAGTTTCATTGGGTATCCAGACACCGGTTATTACGTTGAGCGTTCAGCCTCCGGTCAGTTTCGTTGGGTATCCAGACTCTGGTTATTTCGTTGAGCCTCAGGCTCCGGTCAGTTTCGTTGTGTTTCCAGACTCCGGTTATTACGTTGAGCGTTCAGACTCCGGTCAATTTCGTTGTGTATCCAGACTCCGGTTATTACGTTGATCGTTCAGGCTCCATTCAATTTCGTTGGGTATCCAGACTCCGGTTATTACGTTGAACGTTCAGGCCCTGGTCAGTTTCGTTCGGTATCCAGACTCCGGTTATTATGTTGAGCGTTTAGGCTCCGATCAGTTTCGTTGGGTATCCAGATTCCGGCTTTTACGTTGAGCGTTCAGGCTCCGGTCAATTTTGTTGGGTATCCAGACTCCGGTTATTACGTTGAACGTTCAGGCTCCTGTCAGTTTCGTAGGGTATCCAGACTCCGGTTATTCTGTTGAGCGTTCAGGCTCCGGTCAGTTTCGTTAGGTATCCAGACTTCGATTATTACGTTGAGCGTTCAAGCTCCGGTCAGTTTCGTTGGGTCTCCAGACTCCGGTTATTACGTTGAGCATTCAGGCTCCGGTCAATTTCGTTGGGTATCCAGATTCCGGTTATTACGTTGAACGTTCAGGCTTCGGTCAGTTTCGTTGGGTGTCCAAACTCCGGTTATTACGTTGAGCATTCAGGCTCCGGTCATTTTCGTTGAGCATCCAGACTCTAGTTATTACGTTGTGCGTCCAGGCTCAGGTAAGTTTCGTTGAGTATCCAGACTCTGGTTATTACGTTGAGCGTTCAGGCTCCGTTCAGTTTTGTTGGGTATCCAGCCTCCGGTTATAACGTTGAGCGTTCAGGCTCTAGTCAGTTTCGTTGTGTATCCAGACTCCGGTTATTACGTTGAGCGCTCAGGTTCCGGTCAGTTTCGTTGGGTATCCAGACTTCGGTTTTTACGTTGAGCGTTCAGGTTCCGGTCAGTTATGTTGGGTATCCAGACTCCGGTTATTACGTTGAGCGTTCAGGCTCCGGTCTGTTTTGTTGGGTATCCAGACTCAAGTTATTACGTTGAGCGTTCAGGCTCCGGTCAGTTTCGTTGTGTTTGCAGACTCCGGTTATTACGTTGAGCGTTCAGACTCCGGTCAATTTCGTTGTGCATCCAGACTCCGGTTGTTACGTTGATCGTTCTGGCTCCATTCAATTTCGTTGGGTATCCAGACTCCGGTTATTAAGTTGAGCGTTTGGGCTCCGGTCAGTTTCGTTTGGTATCCAGACTTCGGTTATTACATTGAGCGTTCGGGCTCCGGTCAGTTTCGTTGTGTATCCAGACTCCGGTTTTTCGTTCAGCGTTCAGGCTCGGGTCAGTTTTGTTGGGAATCCAGACTCCGGTTTTACGTTGAGCGTTTAGGCTCCGGTCAGTTTCGTTGGGTATCCAGACTCCGGTTATTACGTTGAGCGTTCAGCCTCCAGTCAGTTTCGTTGGGTATCCAGACTCCGGTTATTACGTTGAGCGTTCAGGTTCCGGTCAGTTTCTATGGGTATCCAGACTCCGGTTATTACGTTGAGCGTCCAGGCTCCGGTCAGTTTCTTTGGGTATCCAGACTCCGGTTATTACGTTGAGCGTTCAAGCTCCGGTCAGTTTCGTTGGGTATCCAGACTCCAGTTATTACATTGAGCGTTCAGGCTCTGGTCAGTTTCATTTGGTATCCAGACTTCGGTTATTACGTTGAGCGTTTAGGCTCCGGTCAGTTTCGTTGGGTATCCAGACTCCGGTTATTACGTTGTGTGTTCAGGCTCCGGTCAATTTCGTTGGGTATCCATACTTCGATTATTACGTTGAGCGTTCAGGCTCCGGTCAGTTTCGTAGGGTATCCATACTCCGGTTATTACGTTGAGTGTTCAGGCTCCGGTCAGTTTCGTTGGGTATCCAGACTTCGATTATTACGTTGAGCGTTCAAGCTCCGGTCAGTTTCGATGGGTATCCAAACTCCGGTTATTACGTTGAGCGTTCAGGCTCCGGTCAGTTTCGTTGGGTATCCAGACTCTGGTTATTACGTTGAACGTTCAGGCTCCGGTCAGTTTCATTGGGTGTCCAGAATCCGATTATTACGTTGAGCGTTCAGGCTCCGGTCATTTTCGTTGAGCATCCAGACTCCAGTTATTACATTGTGCGTTCAGGCTCCGGTCAGTTTCGTTGGGTACCCAGACTCCGATTTTTCGTTGAGCGTTCAGGCTCCGGTCAGTTTTGTTGGGTATCCAGACTCCGGTTATTATGTTGAGATAGCAGGCTCCGGTCAGTTTCGTTGGGTATCCAGACACCGGTTATTACGTTGAGCGTTCAGCCTCCGGTCAGTTTCGTTGGGTATCCAGACTCTGGTTATTTCGTTGAGCGTTCAGGCTCCGGTCAGTTTCGTTGTGTTTCCAGACTCCGGTTATTACGTTGAGCGTTCAGACTCCGGTCAATTTCGTTGTGTATCCAGACTCCGGTTATTACGTTGATCGTTCAGGCTCCTTTCAATTTCGTTGGGTATCCAGACTCCGGTTATTACGTTGAACGTTCAGGCCCTGGTCAGTTTCGTTGGGTATCCAGACTCCGGTTATTATGTTGAGCGTTTAGGCTCCGATCAGTTTCGTTCGGTATCCAGATTCTGGCTTTTACGTTGAGCGTTCAGGCTCCGGTTAATTTTGTTGGATATCCAGACTCCGGTTATTACATTGTGCGTTCAGGCTCCGGTCAGTTTCGTTAGGTATCCAGACTTCGATTATTACGTTGAGCGTTCAAGCTCCGGTCAGTTTCGTTGGGTATCCAGACTCCGATTATTACGTTGAGCATTCAGGCTCCGGTCAATTTCGTTGGGTATCCAGATTCCGGTTATTACGTTGAACGTTTAGGCTCCGGTCAGTTTCGTTGGGTGTCCAGACTTCGGTTATTACGTTGAGCATTCAGGCTCCGGTCATTTTCGTTGAGCATCCAGACTCCAGTTATTACGTTGTGCGTCCAGGCTCAGGTAAGTTTCGTTGAGTATCCAGACTCTGGTTATTACGTTGAGCGTTCAGGCTCCGTTCAGTTTTGTTGGGTATCCAGCCTCCGGTTATAACGTTGAGCGTTCAGGCTCCGGTCAGTTTCGTTGTGTATCCAGACTCCGGTTATTACGTTGAGCGTTCAGGTTCCAGTCAGTTTCGTTGGGTATCCAGACTTCGGTTTTTACGTTGAGCGTTCAGGTTCCGGTCAGTTTTGTTGGGTATCCAGACTCCGGTTATTACGTTGAGCGTTCAGGCTTCGGTCTGTTTTGTTGGGTATCCAGACTCAAGTTATTACATTGAGCGTTCAGGCTCTGATCAGTTTCGTTGGGTATCCAGACTCAGGTTATTACGTTGAGCGTTCAGGCACCGGTCAGTTTCGTTGTGTATCCAGACTCCGGTTATTACATTGAGCGTTCAGGCTCCGGTCAGTTTCGTTAGGTATCCAGAATCCGGTTTTTATGTTGAGCATTCAGACTCCGATCAGTTTCGTTGGGTATCCTGACTCCGGTTTTTACGTTGAGCGTTCAGGCTCCGGTCAGTTTCTTTGGGTATCCAGACTCGGGTTATTACGTTGAGCGTTCAGGCTCCGGTCACTTTCGTTGGGTATCCAGACTCCGGTTATTACATTGAGCGTTCGGGCTCCGGTCAGTTTCGTTTGGTATCCAGACTTCGATTATTACATTGAGCGTTCAGGCTCTGGTCAGTTTCGTTGTGTATCCAGACTCCGGTTTTTCGTTCAGCGTTCAGGCTCAGGTCAGTTTTGTTGGGAATCTAGACTCCGGTTTTACGTTGAGCGTTCAGGCTCCGGTCAGTTTCGTTGGGTATCCAGACTCCGGTTATTACGTTGAGCGTTCAGCCTCCAGTCAGTTTCGTTGGGTATCCAGACTCCGTTTATTACGTTGTGCGTTCAGGTTCCGGTCAGTTTCTTTGGGTATCCAGACTCCGGTTATTACGTTGAGCGTCCAGGCTCCGGTCAGTTTCTTTGGGTATCCAGACTCCTGTTATTACGTTGAGCGTTCAGGCTCCGGTCAGTTTCGTAGGGTATCCAGACTCCGGTTATTACGTTGTGTGTTCAGGCTCCGGTCAGTTTCATTTGGTATCCAGACTTAGGTTATTACGTTGAGCATTCAGGCTCCGGTCAGTTTCGTAAGGTATCCAGACTCCGGTTATTACGTTGTATGTTCAGGCTCCGGTCAGTTTCGTTGGGTATCCAGACTTCGATTATTACGTTGAGCGTTCAGGCTCCGGTCAGTTTCGTAGGGTATCCATACTCCGGTTATTACGTTGAGTGTTCAGGCTCCGGTCAGTTTCGTTGGGTATCCAGACTTCGATTATTACGTTGAGCGTTCAAGCTCCGGTCAGTTTTGATGGGTATCCAAACTCCGGTTATTACGTTGAGCGTTCAGGCTCCGGTCAGTTTCGTTGGGTATCCAGACTCCGGTTATTACGTTGAACGTTCAGGCTCCGGTCAGTTTCGTTGGGTGTCCAGAATCCGATTATTACGTTGAGCGTTCAGGCTCCGGTCATTTTCGTTGAGCATCCAGACTCCAGTTATTACATTGTGCGTTCAGGCTCCGGTCAGCTTCGTTGGGTACCCAGACTCCGATTTTTCGTTGAGCGTTCAGGCTCCGGTCAGTTTTGTTGGGTATCCAGACTCCGGTTATTATGTTGAGATAGCAGGCTCCGGTCAGTTTCGTTGGGTATCCAGACACCGGTTATTACGTTGAGCGTTCAGCCTCCGGTCAGTTTCGTTGGGTATCCAGACTCTGGTTATTTCGTTGAGCGTTCAGGCTCCGGTCAGTTTCGTTGTGTTTCCAGACTCCGGTTATTACGTTGAGCGTTCAGACTCCGGTCAATTTCGTTGTGTATCCAGACTCCGGTTATTACGTTGATCGTTCAGGCTCCATTCAATTTCGTTGGGTATCCAGACTCCGGTTATTACGTTGAACGTTCAGGCCCTGGTCAGTTTCGTTGGGTATCCAGACTCCGGTTATTATGTTGAGCGTTTAGGCTCCGATCAGTTTCGTTCGGTATCCAGATTCTGGCTTTTACGTTGAGCGTTCAGGCTCCGGTCAATTTTGTTGGATATCCAGACTCCGGTTATTACATTGTGCGTTCAGGCTCCGGTCAGTTTCGTTAGGTATCCAGACTTCGATTATTACGTTGAGCGTTCAAGCTCCGGTCAGTTTCGTTGGGTATCCAGACTCCGGTTATTACGTTGAGCATTCAGGCTCCGGTCAATTTCGTTGGGTATCCAGATTCCGGTTATTACGTTGAACGTTCAGGCTCCGGTCAGTTTCGTTGGGTGTCCAGACTTCGGTTATTACGTTGAGCATTCAGGCTCCGGTCATTTTCGTTGAGCATCCAGACTCTAGTTATTACGTTGTGCGTCCAGGCTCAGGTAAGTTTCGTTGAGTATCCAGACTCTGGTTATTACGTTGAGCGTTCAGGCTCCGTTCAGTTTTGTTGGGTATCCAGCCTCCGGTTATAACGTTGAGCGTTCAGGCTCCGGTCAGTTTCGTTGTGTATCCAGACTCCGGTTATTACGTTGAGCGTTCAGGTTCCAGTCAGTTTCGTTGGGTATCCAGACTTCGGTTTTTACGTTGAGCGTTCAGGTTCCGGTCAGTTTTGTTGGGTATCCAGACTCCGGTTATTACGTTGAGCGTTCAGGCTTCGGTCTGTTTTGTTGGGTATCCAGACTCAAGTTATTACATTGAGCGTTCAGGCTCTGATCAGTTTCGTTGGGTATCCAGACTCAGGTTATTACGTTGAGCGTTCAGGCACCGGTCAGTTTCGTTGTGTATCCAGACTCCGGTTATTACATTGAGCGTTCAGGCTCCGGTCAGTTTCGTTGGGTATCCAGAATCCGGTTTTTATGTTGAGCATTCAGACTCCGATCAGTTTCGTTGGGTATCCAGACTCCGGTTTTTACGTTGAGCGTTCAGGCTCCGGTCAGTTTCTTTGGGTATCCAGACTCGGGTTATTACGTTGAGCGTTCAGGCTCCGGTCAGTTTCGTTGGGTATCCAGACTCCGGTTATTACGTTGAGCGTTCGGGCTCCGGTCAGTTTCGTTTGGTATCCAGACTTCGATTATTACATTGAGCGTTCAGGCTCTGGTCAGTTTCGTTGTGTATCCAGACTCTGGTTTTTCGTTCAGCGTTCAGGCTCGGGTCAGTTTTGTTGGGAATCCAGACTCCGGTTTTACGTTGAGCGTTCAGGCTCCGGTCAGTTTCGTTGGGTATCCAGACTCCGGTTATTACGTTGAGCGTTCAGCCTCCAGTCAGTTTCGTTGGGTATCCAGACTCCGTTTATTACGTTGAGCGTTCAGGTTCCGGTCAGTTTCTTTGGGTATCCAGACTCCGGTTATTACGTTGAGCGTCCAGGCTCCGGTCAGTTTCTTTGGGTATCCAGACTCCGGTTATTACGTTGAGCGTTCAGGCTCCGGTCAGTTTCGTAGGGTATCCAGACTCCGGTTATTACGTTGTGTGTTCAGGCTCCGGTCAGTTTCATTTGGTATCCAGACTTCGGTTATTACGTTGAGCATTCAGGCTCCGGTCAGTTTCGTAGGGTATCCAGACTCCGGTTATTACGTTGTGTGTTCAGGCTCCGGTCAGTTTCGTTGGGTATCCAGACTTCGATTATTACGTTGAGAGTTCAGGCTCCGGTCAGTTTCGTAGGGTATCCATACTCCGGTTATTACGTTGAGTGTTCAGGCTCCGGTCAGTTTCGTTGGGTATCCAGACTTCGATTATTACGTTGAGCGTTCAAGCTCCGGTCAGTTTCGATGGGTATCCAAACTCCGGTTATTACGTTAAGCGTTCAGGCTCCGGTCAGTTTCGTTGGGTTCCCAAACTCCGGTTATTACGTTGAACGTTCAGGCTCCGGTCAGTTTCGTTGGGTGTCCAGACTCCGATTATTACGTTGAGCGTTCAGGCTCCGGTCATTTTTGTTGAGCATCCAGACTCCAGTTATTACATTGTGCGTTCAGGCTCCGGTCAGTTTCGTTGGGTATCCAGACTCCGGTTTTTACGTTGAGCGTTCAGGTTCCGATCAGTTTTGTTGGGTATCCAGACTCCGGTTATTACGTTGAGCGTTCAGGCTTCGGTCTGTTTCGTTGGGTATCCAGACTCAAGTTATTACATTGAGCGTTCAGGCTCTGATCAGTTTCGTTGGGTATCCAGACTCAGGTTATTATGTTGAGCGTTCAGGCACCGGTCAGTTTCGTTGTGTATCCAGACTCCGGTTATTACGTTGAGCGTTCAGACTCCGGTCAGTTTCGTTGGGTATCCAGACTCCGGTTTTTACGTTGAGCGTTCAGGCGCCGGTCAGTTTTGTTGAGTATCCAGACTCCGGTTTTCATGTTGAGCGTTCAGGCTCCGGTCAGTTTCTTTGGGTATCCAGACTCGGGTTATTACGTTGAGCGTTCAGGCTCCGGTCAGTTTTGTTGGGTATCCAGACTCCGGTTATTACGTTGAGCATTCAGGCTTCGGTCTGTTTTGTTGGGTATCCAGACTCAAGTTATTACATTGAGCGTTCAGGCTCTGATCAGTTTCGTTGGGTATCCAGACTCAGGTTATTACGTTGAGCGTTCAGGCACCGGTCAGTTTCGTTGTGTATCCAGACCCCGGTTATTACATTGAGCGTTCAGGCTCCGGTCAGTTTCGTTGGGTATCCAGACTCCGGTTTTTATGTTGAGCGTTCAGACTCCGGTCAGTTTCGTTGGGTATCCAGACTCCGGTTTTTACTTTGAGCGTTCAGGCTCCGGTCAGTTTCTTTGGGTATCCAGACTCTGGTTATTACGTTGAGCGTTCAGGCTCCGGTCAGTTTCGTTGGGTATCCAGACTCCGGTTATTACGTTGAGCGTTCGGGCTCCGTTCAGTTTCGTTTGGTATCCAGACTTCGGTTATTACATTGAGCGTTCAGGCTCTGGTCAGTTTCGTTGTGTATCCAGACTCCGGTTTTTCGTTCAGCGTTCAGGCTCGGGTCAGTTTTTTTGGGAATCCAGACTCCGGTTTTACGTTGAGCGTTCAGGCTCCGGTCAGTTTCGTTGGGTGTCCAGACTCCGGTTATTACGTTGAGCGTTCAGCCTCCAGTCAGTTTCGTTGGGTATCCAGACTCCGGTTATTACGTTGAGTGTTCAGGTTCCGGTCAGTTTCTTTGGGTATCCAGACTCCGGTTATTACGTTGAGCGTCCAGGCTCCGGTCAGTTTCTTTGGGTATCCAGACTCCGGTTATTACATTGAGCGTTCAAGCTCCGGTCAGTTTCGTTGGGTATCCAGACTCCGGTTATTACATTGAGCGTTCAGGCTCTGGTCAGTTTCATTTGGTATCCAGACTTCGGTTATTACGTTGAGCGTTCAGGCTCCGGTCAGTTTCGTTGGGTATCCAGACTCCGGTTATTACGTTGTGTGTTCAGGCTCCGGTCAGTTTTGTTGGGTATCCAGACTTTGATTATTACATTGAGCGTTCAGGCTCCGCTCAGTTTCGTAGGGTATCCATACTCCGGTTATTACGTTGAGTGTTCAGGCTCCGGTCAGTTTCGTTGGGTATCCAGACTTCGATTATTACGTTGAGCGTTCAAGCTCCGGTCAGTATCGATGTGTATCCAAACTCCGGTTATTACGTTGAGCGTTCAGGCTTCGGTCAGTTTCGTTGGGTTCCCAAACTCCGGTTATTACATTGAACGTTCAGGCTCCGGTCAGTTTCGTTGGGTGTCCAGACTCCGATTATTACGTTGAGCGTTCAGGCTCCGGTCATTTTTGTTGAGCATCCAGACTCCAGTTATTACATTGTGCGTTCAGGCTCCGGTCAGTTTCGTTGGGTATCCAGACTCCGGTTTTTACGTTGAGCTTTCAGGTTCCGGTCAGTTTTGTTGGGTATCCAGACTCCGGTTATTACGTTGAGCGTTCAGGCTTCGGTCTGTTTCGTTGGGTATACAGACTCAAGTTATTACATTGAGCGTTCAGGCTCTGATCAGTTTCGTTGGGTATCCAGACTCAGGTTATTACGTTGAGCGTTCAGGCACCGGTCAGTTTCGTTGTGTATCCAGACTCCGGTTATTACATTGAGCGTTCAGGCTCCGGTCAGTTTCGTTGCGTATCCAGACTCCGGTTTTTACGTTGAGCGTTCAGGCGCCGGTCAGTTTCGTTGTGTATCCAGACTCCGGTTTTTACGTTAAGCGTTCAGGCTCCGGTCAGTTTGTTTGGGTATCCAGACTCGGGTTATTACGTTGAGCGTTCAGCCTCCGGTCAGTTTTGTTGGGTATCCAGACTCCGGTTATTACGTTGAGCGTTCAGGCTTCGGTCTGTTTTGTTGGGTATCCAAACTCAAGTTATTACATTGAGCGTTCAGGCTCTGATCAGTTTCGTTGGGTATCCAGACTCAGGTTATTACGTTGAGCGTTCAGGCACCGGTCAGTTTCGTTGTGTATCCAGACTCCGGTTATTACATTGAGCGTTCAGGCTCCGGTCAGTTTCGTTGGGTATCCAGACTCCGGTTTTTATGTTGAGCGTTCAGACTCCGGTCAGTTTCGTTGGGTATCCAGACTCCGGTTTTTACGTTGAGCGTTCAGGCTCCGGTCAGTTTCTTTGGGTATCCAGACTCTGGTTATTACGTTGAGCGTTCAGGCTCCGGTCAGTTTCGTTGGGTATCCAGACTCCGGTTATTACGTTGAGCGTTCGGGCTCCGGTCAGTTTCGTTTGGTATCCAGACTTCGGTTATTACATTGAGCGTTCAGGCTCTGGTCAGTTTCGTTGTATATCCAGACTCCGGTTTTTCGTTCAGCGTTCAGGCTCAGGTCAGTTTTGTTGGGAATCCAGACTCCGGTTTTACGTTGAGCGTTCAGGCTCCAGTCAGTTTCGTTGGGTATCCAGACTCCGGTTATTACGTTGAGCGTTCAGCCTTCAGTCAATTTCGTTGGGTATCCAGACTCCGGTTATTACGTTGAGCGTTCAGGTTCGGGTCAGTTTCTTTGGGTATCCAGACTCCGGTTATTACGTTGAGCGTCCAGGCTCCGGTCAGTTTCTTTGGGTATCCAGACTCCGGTTATTACGTTGAGCGTTCAGGCTCTGGTCAGTTTCATTTGGTATCCAGACTTCGGTTATTACGTTGAGCGTTCAGGCTCCGGTCAGTTTCGTAGGGTATCCAGACTCCGGTTATTACGTTGTGTGTTCAGGCTCCGGTCAGTTTCGTTGGGTATCCAAACTTCGATTATTACGTTGAGTGTTCAGGCTCCGGTCAGTTTCGTAGGGTATCCATACTCCGGTTATTACGTTGAGTGTTCAGGCTCCGGTCAGTTTCGATGGGTATCCAAACTCCGGTAATTACGTTGAGCGTTCAGGCTCCGATCAGTTTCGTTGGGTATCCAGACTCCGGTTATTACGTTGAACGTTCAGGCTCCGGTCAGTTTCGTTGGGTGTCCAGACTCCGATTATTACGTTGAGCGTTCAGGCTCCGGTCATTTTCGTTGATCATCCAGACTCCAGTTATTACATTGTGCGTTCAGGCTCTGGTCAGTTTCGTTGGGTATCCAGACTCCGGTTTTTACGTTGAGCGTTCAGGTTCCGGTCAGTTTTGTTGGGTATCCAGACCTCGGTAATTACGTTGAGCGTTCAGGCTTCGGTCTGTTTCGTTGGGTATCCAGACTCAAGTTATTACATTGAGCATTCAGGCTCTGATCAGTTTCGTTGGGTATCCAGACTCAGGTTATTACGTTGAGCGTTCAGGCACCGGTCAGTTTCGTTGTGTATCCAGACTCCGGTTATTACATTGAGCGTTCAGGCTCCGGTCAGTTTCGTTGGGTATCCAGAATCCGGTTTTTATGTTGAGCATTCAGACTCCGATCAGTTTCGTTGGGAATCCAGACTCCGGTTTTTACGTTGAGCGTTCAGGCTCTGGTCAGTTTCTTTGGGTATCCAGACTCGGGTTATTACGTTGAGCGTTCAGGCTCCGGTCAGTTTCGTTGGGTATCCAGACTCCGGTTATTACGTTGAGCGTTCGGGCTCCGGTCAGTTTCGTTTGGTATCCAGACTTCGATTATTACATTGAGCGTTCAGGCTCTGGTCAGTTTCGTTGTGTATCCAGACTCCGGTTTTTCGTTCAGCGTTCAGGCTCGGGTCAGTTTTGTTGGGAATCCAGACTCCGGTTTTACGTTGAGCGTTCAGGCTCCGGTCAGTTTCGTTGGGTATCCAGACTCCGGTTATTACGTTGAGCGTTCAGCCTCCAGTCAGTTTCGTTGGGTATCCAGACTCCGTTTATTACGTTGAGCGTTCAGGTTCCGGTCAGTTTCTTTGGGTATCCAGACTCCGGTTATTACGTTGAGCGTCCAGGCTCCGGTCAGTTTCTTTGGGTATCCAGACTCCGGTTATTACGTTGAGCGTTCAAACTCCGGTCAGTTTCGTTGGGTATCCAGACTCTGGTTATTACATTGAGCGTTCAGGCTCTGGTCAGTTTCATTTGTTATCCAGACTTCGGTTATTACGTTGAGCGTTCAAGCTCCGGTCAGTTTCGTTGGGTATCCAGACTAGGGTTTTTCGTTGAGCGTTCAGGCTCCGGTCGGTTTTGTTGGGTATCCAGACTCCGGTTATTATGTTGAGATAGCAGGCTCCGGTCAGTTTCGTTGGGTATCCAGACACCGGTTATTACGTTGAGCGTTCAGCCTCCGGTCAGTTTCGTTGGGTATCCAGACTCTGGTTATTACGTTGAGCGTTCAGGCTCCAGTCAGTTTCGTTGTGTTTCCAGACTCTGGTTATTACGTTGAGCGTTCAGGCTCCGGTCAATTTCATTGTGTATCCAGACTCCGGTTATTACGTTGATCGTTCAGGCTCTATTCAATTTCGTTGGGTATCCAGACTCTGGTTATTACGTTGAACGTTCAGGCTCTGGTCAGTTTCGTTGTGTATCGAGACTCCGGTTATTACGTTGAGCGTTCAGGCTCTGGTCAGTTTCGTTGGGTATCCAGACTCCGGTTCTTACGTTGAGCGTTCGGGCTCCGGTCAGTTTCGTTTGGTATCCAGACTTCGGTTATTACATTGAGCGTTCAGGCTCCAGTCAGTTTCGTTGTGTATCCAGACTCCGGTTTTTCGTTCAGCGTTCAGGCTCCGGTCAGTTTTATTGGGTATCTAGACTCCGAATATTACGTTGAGCGTTCAAGCTCCGGTCAGTTTCGTTGGGTGTCCAGACTCCGGTTATTACATTGAGCGTTCAGGCTCCGGTCAGTTTCATTTGGTATCCAGAGTCCGGTTATTACATTAAGCGTTCTGGCTCTGGTCAGTTTCATTTGGTATCCAGACTTCTGTTATTACGTTGAGCGTTCAGGCTCTGGTCAGTTTGGTTGTGTATCCAGACTCCGGTTATTACGTTGAGCGTTCAGGCTCCGATCATTTTCGTTGAGCATCCAGACTCCGGTTTTTACATTGAGCGTTCAGGTTCCGGTCAGTCTTGTTGGGTATCCAGACACCGGTTATTACGTTGAGCGTTCAGCCTCCAGTCAGTTTCGTTGGGTATCCAGACTCTGGTTATTACGTTGAGCGTTCAGGCTCCAGTCAGTTTCGTTGTGTTTCCAGACTCTGGTTATTACGTTGAGCGTTCAGGCCCCGGTCAATTTCGTTGTGTATCCAGACTCCAGTTATTACGTTGAGCGTTCAGGCTCCGGTCAGTTTCGTTGGGTATCCAGACTCCGGTTATTACGTTGAACATTCAGGCTCTGGTCAGTTTCGTTTGGTATCCAGACTCCGGTTATTACGTTGAGCGTTCAGGCTCCGGTCAATTTCTTTGGGTATCCAGACTCCGGTTATTACGTTGAGCGTTCAGGCTCCGGTCAGTTTCGTTTGGTATCCAGACTCCGGTTATTACGTTGAGCGTTCAGGCTCCGGTCAGTTTCTTTGGGTATCCAGACTCCGGTTATTACGTTGAGCGTTCAAGCTCCGGTCAGTTTCGTTGGGTATCCAGACTCCGGTTATTACATTGAGCGTTCAGGCTCCGGTCAGTTTCGTTTGGTATCCAGACTTCGGTTATTACGTTGAGCGTTCAGGCTCCGGTCAGTTTCGTTGGGTATCCAGACTCGGGTTTTTCGTTGAGCGTTCAGGCTCCGGTCAGTTTTGTTGGGTATCCAGACTCTGGTTATTACGTTGAGCGTTCAGGCTCCGGTCAGTTTCGTTGGGTATCTAGACTCCGGTTATTATGTTGAGCGTTCAGGCTCCGGTCAGTTTCTTTGGGTATCAAGACTCCGGTTATTACGTTGAGCGTTCAAGCTCCGGTCAATTTCGTTGGGCATCCAGACTCCAGTTATTACGTTATGCGTTCAGGCTCCGGTCAGTTTCGTTGAGTATCCAGACTCCGGTTATTACGTTGAGCGTTCAGGCTCCGGTCAGTTTCTTTGGGTATCCAGACTCCGGTTATTACGTTGCGTGTTCAGGCTCCGGTCAGTTTCGTTGGGTATCCAGACTTCGATTATTACGTTGAGCGTTCAGGCTCCGGTCAGTTTCGATGGGTATCCAAACTCCGGTTATTACGTTGAGCGTTCAGGCTCCGGTCAGTTTCGTTGGGTATCCAGACTCCAGTTATTACGTTGAGCGTTCAGGCTCCGGTCAGTTTCGTTGGGTATCCAGACTCCGGTTATTATGTTGAGCATTCGGGCTCCGGTCAGTTTCGTTTGGTATCCAGACTTCGGTTATTACATTGAGCGTTCAGGCTCCAGTCAGTTTCGTTGTGTATCCAGACTCCGGTTTTTCGTTCAGCGTTCAGGCTCCGGTCAGTTTTATTGGGTATCCAGACTCCGGTTTTTACGTTGAGCGTTCAGGCTCCGGTCAGTTTCGTTGGGTATCCAGACTCCGGTTATTACGTTGAGCGTTCAGCCTCCGGTCAGTTTCGTTGGGTATCCAGACTCCGGTTATTACGTTGAGCGTCCAGGCTCTGGTCAGTTTCATTTGGTATCCAGACTCCGAATATTACGTTGAGCGTTCAAGCTCTGGTCAGTTTCGTTGGGTATCCAGACTCCGGTTATTACGTTGAGCGTTCAGGCTCCGATCATTTTCGTTGAGCATCCAGACTCCGGTTTTTACATTGAGCGTTCAGGTTCCGGTCAGTCTTGTTGGGTATCCAGACACCGGTTATTACGTTGAGCGTTCAGCCTCCAGTCAGTTTCGTTGGGTATCCAGACTCTGGTTATTACGTTGAGCGTTCAGGCTCCGGTCAGTTTCGTTGTGTTTCCAGACTCTGGTTATTACGTTGAGCGTTCAGGCCCCGGTCAATTTCGTTGTGTATCCAGACTCCAGTTATTACGTTGAGCGTTCAGGCTCCGGTCAGTTTCGTTGGGTATCCAGACTCCGGTTATTACGTTGAACATTCAGGCTCTGGTCAGTTTCGTTTGGTATCCAGACTCCGGTTATTACGTTGAGCGTTCAGGCTCCGGTCAGTTTCTTTGGGTATCCAGACTCCGGTTATTACGTTGAGCGTTCAGGCTCCGGTCAGTTTCGTTTGGTATCCAGACTCCGGTTATTACGTTGAGCGTTCAGGCTCCGGTCAGTTTCTTTGGGTATCCAGACTCCGGTTATTACGTTGAGCGTTCAAGCTCCGGTCAGTTTCGTTGGGTATCCAGACTCCGGTTATTACATTGAGCGTTCAGGCTCCGGTCAGTTTCGTTTGGTATCCAGACTTCGGTTATTACGTTGAGCGTTCAGGCTCCGGTCAGTTTCGTTGGGTATCCAGACTCGGGTTTTTCGTTGAGCGTTCAGGCTCCGGTCAGTTTTGTTGGGTATCCAGACTCTGGTTATTACGTTGAGCGTTCAGGCTCCGGTCAGTTTCGTTGGGTATCTAGACTCCGGTTATTATGTTGAGCGTTCAGGCTCCGGTCAGTTTCTTTGGGTATCAAGACTCCGGTTATTACGTTGAGCGTTCAAGCTCCGGTCAATTTCGTTGGGCATCCAGACTCCAGTTATTACGTTATGCGTTCAGGCTCCGGTCAGTTTCGTTGAGTATCCAGACTCCGGTTATTACGTTGAGCGTTCAGGCTCCGGTCAGTTTCTTTGGGTATCCAGACTCCGGTTATTACGTTGCGTGTTCAGGCTCCGGTCAGTTTCGTTGGGTATCCAGACTTCGATTATTACGTTGAGCGTTCAGGCTCCGGTCAGTTTCGATGGGTATCCAAACTCCGGTTATTACGTTGAGCGTTCAGGCTCCGGTCAGTTTCGTTGGGTATCCAGACTCCAGTTATTACGTTGAGCGTTCAGGCTCCGGTCAGTTTCGTTGGGTATCCAGACTCCGGTTATTATGTTGAGCATTCGGGCTCCGGTCAGTTTCGTTTGGTATCCAGACTTCGGTTATTACATTGAGCGTTCAGGCTCCAGTCAGTTTCGTTGTGTATCCAGACTCCGGTTTTTCGTTCAGCGTTCAGGCTCCGGTCAGTTTTATTGGGTATCCAGACTCCGGTTTTTACGTTGAGCGTTCAGGCTCCGGTCAGTTTCGTTGGGTATCCAGACTCCGGTTATTACGTTGAGCGTTCAGCCTCCGGTCAGTTTCGTTGGGTATCCAGACTCCGGTTATTACGTTGAGCGTCCAGGCTCCGGTCAGTTTCTTTGGGTATCCAGACTCCGAATATTACGTTGAGCGTTCAAGCTCTGGTCAGTTTCGTTGGGTATCCAGACTCCGGTTATTACATTTAGCGTTCAGGCTTCGGTCAGTTTCATTTGGTATCCAGAGTCCGGTTATTACATTAAGCGTTCAGGCTCTGGTCAGTTTCATTTGGTATCCAGACTTCGGTTTTTACGTTGAGCGTTCAGGCTCTGGTCAGTTTGGTTGTGTATCCAGACTCCGGTTATTACGTTGAGCGTTCAGGCTCCGATCATTTTCGTTGAGCATCCAGACTCTGGTTTTTACATTGAGCGTTCAGGTTCCGGTCAGTCTTGTTAGGTATCCAGACACCGGTTATTACGTTGAGCGTTCCGCCTCCGGTCAGTTTCGTTGGGTATCCAGACTCTGGTTATTACGTTGAGCGTTCAGGCTCCGGTCAGTTTCGTTGTGTTTCCAGACTCTGGTTATTACGTTGAGCGTTCAGGCTCCGGTCAGTTTCTTTGGGTATCCAGACTTCGGTTATTACGTTGTGTGTTCAGGCTCCGGTCAGTTTCGTTGGGTATCCAGACTTCGATTATTACGTTGAGCGTCAGGCTCCGGTCAGTTTCGTAGGGTATCCATACTCCGGTCAGTTTCGTTTGGTATCCAGACTTCGGTTATTACATTGAGCGTTCAGGCTCCAGTCAGTTTCGTTGTGTATCCAGACTCCGGTTTTTCGTTCAGCGTTCAGGCTCCGGTCAGTTTTATTGGGTATCCAGACTCCGGTTTTTACGTTGAGCGTTCAGGCTCCGGTCAGTTTCGTTGGGTATCCAGACTCCGGTTATTACGTTGAGCGTTCAGCCTCCGGTCAGTTTCGTTGGGTATCCAGACTCCGGTTATTACGTTGAGCGTCCAGGCTCCGGTCAGTTTCTTTGGGTATCCAGACTCCGAATATTACGTTGAGTGTTCAAGCTCTGGTCAGTTTCGTTGGGTATCCAGACTCCGGTTATTACATTGAGCGTTCAGGCTCCGGTCAGTTTCATTTGGTATCCAGAGTCCGGTTATTACATTAAACGTTCAGGCTCTGGTCAGTTTCATTTGGTATCCAGACTTCGGTTTTTACGTTGAGCGTTCAGGCTCTGGTCAGTTTGGTTGTGTATCCAGACTCCGGTTATTACGTTGAGCGTTCAGGCTCCGATCATTTTCGTTGAGCATCCAGACTCTGGTTTTTACATTGAG